>JAPYKT020000014.1:1992500-2410000 GCA_028749325.2 Caryopteris x clandonensis
AAGTCCAATCATACAGAGGCCCATCAAGCTCAATTGATATCTATGAATATCCCCCTGTGAAGGAATAATAATCATCACTTTCAATATATTTGTTGTTTTAGAATTTTTTTTTGCAAGGAATTAATGGACATAAAAATTGAACTAATACACTCTTAATTAATAAAATAGAATAAAATTTTAATTATATTTATTTTTACAATAAAGATTGTTGTATAAAATTTCTATTACAAGCAGTACTTTTTATCTTTTATAGTTTAATATCAGGACGTGTAAAAACAAAATGATTGTGCAAGCAGTATGTGTTGGGTTACCTCAACTGTTTCAGCCCAGCCCAAATAATAATAAAGCCCAATTCAGTCAATGTCATTGTAAATAAAGGCCCACTCAAGTTGGACCGTCAGTTGAACTCTCAGCCTACGTAGCCTAATAATGGTGAGATTTGATTCCCTACACCACATCCTTACATCCTTACAGAATACTAAAGCCCGTCCATATTTTAGTTGCAAGAAGTAAGGTACAATTTATCATGCGGCAAATTCAAAATGTGTGAGAAATTACTGTACGAAGTCCCAATCTAAAATATGAAATGATAGTGGAATTGTTGCTAGAGTAATTTTATTTTATGTTCTGAATAATCGAACTTAGTGTGTTGCATAAAATATTACGACACATCTAAATAGTATTTTCTCCAACACATATTTCACCGAAACTTTATTTTCCTCCATAACAAAGTTTGTAACAATTGATTTGTAGCCAAACAACAAACCATATCTGAACAACAACGGATTTGGAGCTTAAAGGTGCTGATTTTTTGTTAAATGTGCAAAGGCCCAAGGAGAGTTGATGGAAGTGATTTTTTATTTAGTAACTTGTAGCAATTTCATGAAACAAAATAATATTACCACAACCCCACCAACAATTGCTTGATTTTAATAGGGCCCCCGTCATGCCTTTACCATAATTTAATTGGTTGTCGGAACAATTAATGTCACTGCTCCAGAAGAATCAAATTGGAAGATTCGTACTGTTCCAAATGATAGAGAGAAGTTCAATCACGGTACTACTGTACTATTTTTTATTATTGTTCTTCTTTAATTAGCTTCAAATATCTATGGATTCGCTGATTATAACCAGCACCTCCTCTTTTCTGGATTCACCTCACATCAATAATCCGGCCCCTACCACCTATAGGTAGTTTAAACAAGTTTCTTTTGAAGTAGATACCTGAATGCCGAGTATAGCTCGTAACAATCTATCTTCGGGGGCAGGATTCTTTCACCATTTGGGGCGTTAATTTACCTATTAAAATATCACCCGTCTCTACCCAAGATCCCAATATCACAATCCATTTTTGCTAAATTGCGAAGTAGATGGCTTCTGAATGTGGTATTTCATTAGTGCTCCTTTCAGGGCCTTGGCTTATGACATGAGTCTGAATCTCATATTTCCGTATGTGAAAAGAAGTATATATATCTTCTTATATCAAACGTTCACTAATGAGTACTGCATCTTCAAAGTTGTAACCTTCCCATGACTTATAAGTTACTAATACGTTTTTCCCCAAAGCAAATTCGCCATCAACCGTAGCAGGTGCATATTATTCTTCTTTAACTAGCTCGCTTCATCTATTTTTAATATATCTTTAGTTAAATAAATAATATTATGGATCAAGTGTACATTGCACTTAATGCAAAAAAAACTCGTTCTTATTATAACTGTAAAAAAATATGACTATTAACTTACAAAACCTACAACAGTTGAGACTACAAATAAGAACTACAACCTAAAAAGGAACAAAAAGACTCAATTCAGGTCATCGTTCCTACTTTTATGTCCTATACTAGCTAAAAACAAATAAAATGTGTTTTTGTGGCCATTATAAGACAGAAAAGAAGAATCTATACTTTTGGGAAAAAAGTGAAATTGAAACTTAAACTATTTATATTTATTTCATTTTTTGTTTCATGTTAATCTATGTGATTCACATGTAGGACAAAAAAGTAGGAAGGATCTCAGTCTAAGAAAATGAGTGTTTGCACAATCTTGCTTCGTTACAGCTGTACGGCTTCATTCAATTATAAGTTAATGCTTCTGATATGTTTCTATCTCATTATGGAAATCAAATTTTTGTTGTGTAATATAATTTAATTGGAAGTATTGCTTCTCAACCCTTCAAATGATATATCATTAAAAAAAAACAAAAAAAAAAGCAATTTAATGAACTATATAAAATATCATTATCAATATAAGTGACACATATTGATGACATTACAAGGGACAAAATATTATTCCAGTTAATAGACTATTCAAACTGAAATTTTAGTGGCACAACTGTGAAGAAAATTAGCTCAAATCCTTTATTACATTATCTGACCATGTGGCCCAAGAGTTGAAATAATCACTATATAGTTTTGATTGATAATGTCCGTCTACCTATTATGAACACATATAAATATAATCTTAACGTGTTAATATTATATTTTTAAATTTTAAATAATAAAATATTAATGCATTAGTAGTGGGCATTCATAGAATAAAGTTGTTTACATTAAATTTATGTAAGGCATGAAGAACCTAGAAATACATTAACCAAACCCTAATTGGAACAATTTGTGTTTTGAACCTTAAATTATATTTTATTTTCCATGTGAGTACCATTGAATACTAAAATATAATATTAAATTATATACTTTTATGCACATTGTATATGAATATATAATAATAAAACATATTGTATTATTATACTAGTACGTTCGTTTATGCGATGCACAGACATATTATTATAGTATAATATTATTAAAATTTATAAATATATAAAATTATTATTTTTTAAAGTATATATATGTACTTATGTTCAGTAATACATATATATATATATATCATAATTAATAAGGATATATAAAATTAAATGTGAACATTAATTAATTTAAACAAAAATATAATCATCAAATTACCAAACATAGTATTTTTTTTAAATAAAGAAAAATCTTGTATATCAATGAGAATATTTTTTATTATTATATAGTATTAAATCTGCCACACATTCATAAATGATTTGTTAAAATCAAGTAATTATGAAGATAAATGAATTGTTTTAATTAGTTTTGATAAAATTAGTAACATTATTAATGTTTATTAGTTAGTAATATAACAACATTTTTAAAAAATCCGTCTTTCCAATTATGAAAAGAAAAATGTATTTATCGGTTAGCAATATAACAACATTTACTAAAAAATCATCTTTTCATTTATGAAAAAAAAAATAAACAAAAAAATATTAATAACAAATATAGAAATAATCAGTTTACTATATATATATATATATATATATATATAAAAGCGAGACTTTGTGCGTCTTAAAGAGGCTAAGAGTAGTCGTTGGTGACTTTATATGGACAATGACTTCGGTTATTAATCAAACCCCTATTATTGCATCATTATTTTATTTTATTCGTCACATTTGAAATATGAGATTGTGTGCCTAATTATTATTTTGCTTTTCAGTATCAAACTTAAATATGTAGGGCATGTGCAAGCTGGATTAGGGACATCAATGTTCTTAAATTAATACCTTACTTATTACATGAATATCCTTTATTCAAATATTATTTTATCTCGTATTTTAATATTATTAATTATTAGTACATGATAATGTTAATTCCAATCATTTATAAGGGATGTGTATGTAGAACCTAACTAATTCATTGATTTGAAAATTAGCCAAACCTAAACTAAACCAACAATTATTTTATAAAATAAAATAAAACTATTATTGATTAACAAGCCCAATTCACATTCATAATGCATAATGTACCACGTTCCCTTTTTAATATCATTTATTTAAAAGAAAAAAAAACTGACATATTTATTTAATAGAATAAATATAAAATTAAATTTGATTTCTCAACAATTTTTATATAATAATAATAATAATAATAATAATAATAATAATAATAATAATAATAATAATAATAATAATAATAATAATAATAATAATAATAATAATAATAATAAAAGATATATCCCAAAAGCTAATTCTTGCACCTACCACCGATCACTTAGAGGGTGTTTAATTGATCTTATATACTTCAATTTCCCAAAAAAAAAAAAAAAGGCAATAAAGAAGAGACTGGTACACTTAAATTACAAAATATCACATTCATTGACATTCTTCTAAATTTGTCACATTTAAATTACAAAATTTTCATAAGATTGTTTAATTCTCTATTATCTTACTTTGTTATACACTTAACCAACATAAGCTTAAATTAAGGATCAACTTCTTCTCAGCCAAAAAATAAATAAAAAAATTATAAATTATAAGATTCATAAGAATTGAATAAAGGAAAAATTGCAAAATTAGTAATTTTTAGGTGATCCCAAAATTAATCCTATGTCATTTTGTTTTTACAATTACATTATTTATCTTCTGGATTGTGCCATTTAGTATTAATTTCGACATACTTCAATTATTAGAGGACAAAGTTAACTTCTTAGTTATGTGCATTGAGCGCTAATGTAGTTTCTTAGGATAATAAATCCATTAAAAGTTCTTTAAATATTATAAATAGTAATTAATGATATATATATATATATATATATTCAACAAAAAATATTATTATAAACTATATATTAGTTAATTTGTTGTAGTCACTATAATAAATAAGAATTGCAATAATCTAGCTCATGATACTGCTCAATTTTCTTTTCTCGATGGAGAAAGAATTATAATTCTCACCCAGCCATCTATTTATTATATATTATTATTATTTGATTTTTAATAATGAAAGTTTAGTTTAACAAATTACAATTAATATTGATTTAGACTTAGATCCAAAATCATGTTAGAAATATCAATGAACTCTTCACCACATGCCATGTCCATCAGCCTATTTCTTCAAAATGTGGTACGTTTGCCCAAAATTAATGAAGTGGTTCCCATTCCTACCAAACTAATTAATTAATGTTTCATTGCAGCTTTCCTTTTGTATTTTCAAAACCCCATATGTTCAATCTTATAATTTTCTTTTTAAATTAAACTTAGGTTATACTAAACACATGTGTCGTGTTGTCATAGTTGTTGCTTTGGTGTATTTTTTTATAATCAGTCATAAATGTTAAATTATTATCGTAAAAGTTTTCAAATTTTGAGAATTTATGTCTTTTTAAAATTGAGTTGGGTGTGACTGATAGTATAGATGTCAAATTAATATTGGATGAAGAAAAAGGGGTTAGTGTTGGTGTATCGTATTATTATGAAAGTGATGTAATAATTAATTTTGTAGGGTAATTATGTTGTAGAAAAGGGTATCGCTTCGTACAAAAAAAAATGTATTAAACATGAAAGTTAACAGTGGATAATATGGGTTACTAAATGACAACGAAGTAAAATAGTGATGGAGAGAGCATACTTTTTTCTTACAGAATTAGTATTTGAATCGTGATTAATTAGAACTCGAATATTAGAGGAAGACGTAATGCATCTCTATTTCTATAGATCACGAAAATATGATCATTTAAATTAGAGACGAAAATATTTTGCCTCTAAATTTTAGCAATCAACATTTTAGTGTATCTTGTCTCAAATGAATTATCACTTTATTTTAGAGATGTATATCATATGATTAAAGATATATTTTTTCATCTCTAATTTAAAATTTTCTTGTAGTAACAGTGAAAGAGATTGAACGGGGCTAAATATTGTTCCATCCTATCTCTCCTACTGTGAACCCGAAGAATCCCCACCTACGCTTATCTCCGAATTATTCAAAGATTTCCCGACTCAATTACATCAATTTCCAGCCACATCAATTCCCAGCTCGACAGACATACTACTAATGGAAGGTAAGTTACTCTGGTGGAATCATAATCTTTTACAGCCAAATAGATTGTAAAAAGTTATGTTTGATAAAGTAGAATGGAATAAAAACTATAAATGCCATATCAATATGTTTATCTTTTTTTTGAAAGTTATATAACATCTATACACGTTCTTACCTTCATAAATTCTCTTCAAATTCAATTCCTTAATAGTACGTTCAGTTGATCTTCAAGATAGAAAAAATTCTAAAAGCATCGTTTGCTTTACAATACTAGTTTGAATTGAAGTCTTTATCCAAAACAATTCAATATAGGAGTTTGCTGCCCATGTTTGAGGCCATCATCCCTCAATTTTTGGTACCTTATCATAAGCTGGAGTAGATCTAAAATTTGATTTTTATAAAAAAAAAATATTAAATATTAATAGCTTATCAAAATGTAAATAATTTATCCAAATACAAAATTATAAAACTTATAAATAATGCAGTCCTGTTCCTTTTCTTCTAAATTTTTTTACATTTTGGTTGTTATATGACATATGGTTGCATGTTTTGTCCTCAAAGCATCTCTCACATTTTCTTTTTCGAATTATTTATTCAAATATAATAATTTTTTTCATGAAAAGGAAAAGGGAAATAATTAAAGAAGGCATGGACTGAAACAAAGATATAATAATTGTAATGTGATCTATCCACACAATAGCATTAATTGAGTTGAGACAAATTAAAGAATGTTTGACATTGGATATATCTAAGATGCGGTTAAAACATAACTTTTCCATTAACAAATATTCTAAAAAAAGGGATATATGAATAAAAAGATAAATCAGTGATTTCAACAATGATTGAACTTCATTCTCTCCAAATCACAGAAATAAAGAAAATAAATCAATGATTGAACTTCTCTCCTAATAATTTGGAATAGTGCAAATCTTCCTTTTGATTCTTCTTTGAGCAGTGTCTCAATTATTGTTCCGACAACCAATTAAATTCTGTTAAAAATTTTATTTGGGCCCACTATTAAAATATGACACAACTTTCTACAAAAAATAAAAAAATAAAAAAATGAGTAACTCAACTTTTTACAAAAAAAAAAATATATTTATATATATATATATATATATAATTAGAAATTACTAATAAATTTAAAATTTATATAAAAATATTTTAATTAACTTTATTTACAACTCAAATTCAATACAAATATTTCAATCCATAATAAATAGTACTTATATCTAAATGCTTAATCAACACCCTATTATTTATTTTAAATAACTAAAAAAAATTCTTATTTTATCGAGTGATACGGCAATCATAATTTATAACCATTTATATGTCAAAAGTGGTTGCAATTTTATTTTTGGAAAGCTATGGTTGCAGTTGATATTTGCTTTTTAAATGGGCATTTGAGAAAGAAAAATATAATAAGATTATCATCAAAGCAAATGGTAATTGATTAAATTCATCCTTAATCTTTCATCACTACAAACATGAGGCTTACAAAAGGTGTGTCTAACCTTATTTATTTCCGAAGTTATCACCAACGACAACGATAATCACTATTAAATTATTTTTCATTATCGATCCTGCGTCCTTGGGGCAATCTGCCACCCAGGAACCAACTGAGCTGTCCATGCGGACATAACCTTTGATTTCTTGATTGTGTATTGAATCATTTATGTAATATTTGAGTTAATTCTTTTATTTTGAAATAAAATAAATATATTTTTATATGTCTTATTAATAATATAATAAAATACTTCAAAATAGGTCTTAAATCATAAGTATTTTAATTATTCTATTTAATCACTTGCACATATCATCATGGATATGAGTATGATTGGTGCGAATGATTGTTAATTTTATCTCCGATTCATTAAATGATAATTCGGGTAAATTTTATGAAAACTCAAGCGTTTTTTTTTTGTAAGTAAGTCTTCAACCCAACTTCAGTCACGTGATCAACTTCAACTCATTATACTTAATATATTTTGCATCAATTTTTAATTTTTACTTTTTATGAATATATTGATTGTTAAAGTTGCCGAACATTTGTACGAGTATTGTTTCGGCACAATGTACAATTCAATATTATTAAAAAATATTTATATATATATAGATATATTTATAACTTAATTTTGAATAGTTTAATTTTAAGAATATCTAAATTACTTTATTACTTTATGTCTATAATTAATTAATTAATTATATTATAAAAATATATTTAATTTTGTAAAAAATATATTAGTTAATATCTATTTGCAACCTAAGTACAATATAAATAATTCAATATATAATAAATATTCCAATTTAAACCAAAAAAATATTATTCAAATCTAATTTCTCATTTTTATAGATGTGACATGAGTGTCAAATTAAAAAGCATAAGAAGTTGATTAATTTGATATACTATATATTTAAAATGCAGTATAAATGAAAAAAAAAAGTTATTTTGTATTAACAAATTAGATATTTCAAAAATAAAAAAATAAAAAAATCAACTAATTAAAAATTGGCACATCATTTTAAAAAATATCTCAACATTTGATAATTGAAAATTGCAAGAAATTATTATTTTTAAACTTCTCTATTTTCATATTAACATTTATTTCAATATTAAATTTTTTAATCTTTCATTTCAGGTCGTAAAAACTTTTGTCTTTATTTAACAACTTACATTTAATTGTTTATTAAAAATAATTTTCTAGATACTTTTACCTAACGGCTTGTACCAAATTCACAAGTCTCTACCATCATTAGGACATTCCTCCGTTATTTGTACTAACAAAATTTGACATAACATGTAACGGCTTGTACCAAACTCACACTCTTTAATAAAAGACCCACGTTGCATATATAAATTATTTTCTCAAAATTATATTTTGATTAACATAATCGATGTCTAACGTAGAAAAGTAAAAATTGTCCGTATACGAAGAATATAGCAGAAATTCAAGAAGCTAGAATTTATTTTTCTCCATAAAAGTGTGTTACAGAGATCATCAGTTTTTTCTATTTATTGCCGTCTAAAAATGCAGCTGTGTTAGACGAAAAAAATAAAATAATAATACCTGAATAACCTCTCCTAACAACCTATAACTAACTCCTGCAAGTGTCGTATCCGGCTAACCACCGGACTCTAACTGTCGAGCCTACAACAATAATATATCTAAATATTGTGATTATTTGCTTTTCTTCAATTGTGATTATTTTTTTTGTTGTATTTCCGCCCTTTTTTTAACTTTTGTTTTGCAGCCTATTTAAGAATTCTCTAAATCCAATTTAAGATTACAATAAATAAATAATAATAAATAGTTCAATGAAATAAATCTTCAGCTTTTATTATCTAATGGCCTAACATTTTTTCTCTTTCTTTTCTTTTTAACATTTTTTTCCAACATCCTAAAACACAAATAATATTTTTGTTTAGAATTCAGTTCTTATAAATAATGTAACAAGTTAATACTTTGGAACAAAATAAGTATATTTATATCTTTTTGTACAAACCCTAGTTTTACATGATTTTACCAATAAAATAATTTAAATATTTTTAAATATTAATTTACTTAAAATTATATTTTATCTATACTTTATTTTATTTTAAATATATTATATATCATATATTGAATTGGACAATACTAGTTGCTATAAAATTAGAGAAGGGTCACAAAGTGGTGGCCACTAACGACCAATAAGAGAAAAGCTAGTTTTAGGGTCAATTAGTTTTGGGTGACGAAATTAATTATGATAATAAAATAGTCTCAATATATATATTTTTTTGTCTATTTTTAATTTTTAAAAATAAAAATATTTTTCAAAACTAATTTGTTAGAATTTTATTGGTTGAATTTTATTTTTAATATTTTTTGACATAAATTTCTTTTATCGATACTAATATGATAACACAACCATCCATTTTCAAATTAGAAACGAAAATTGACATTTTATTTCTTTCTTTTCTCTTTTTTGAAAAACTTTTTCTATTTCTTAAACGTAATTTTTTCATTATTAATTTGTTTTTTTGTGTATAATATATTGATTTAATGATTTTATCATATCTTTAATTTATAATATATATTTTATATATTGAAATAAAATATTAGATATAAAACATGCCATCGTGTGTTAGTTTCTGGACTATATTTAATTATTTATTGTAAGCTAAACTATTTGTATATGTAGCGAATAATTTCATGCATTTTTATTAAAAACATATTTGATATTATTTTTCAAAAAATAAAGTTATTCTATTTATTGTATTGAATTTAAATAATTTTAATTTTTTCTTTATTACAAATCGTTCATGCATGGTATGATGGAAATTTTAGTTTGTCAGAATTCAAATAATTTTTGTTTTTTGTTTTTACGATATGTTTTATGTATAATATATTAATTTTTTTATTATTTTTAATTTCACATCCATATTGCGTATATAAAAATTAGATTAGATGCGAAAAATATTAGTTAATATATATCGAGTATTCTTAAATATTAATTAACTCAAAATTATATGATAAATTATTTTTTTTTATTTTAAAATATATAAGAAACTTGTACCGGAATAATATTAGTTAATATATAAAGGGCCGGCAAAAATAATACTAAAGTAGAAGGAAAACAATATTATCGTACTTTTGGAAAGTTTGAGGCTAGAGAGCGACCACTTGGAAACACCACTCATCACTACTAAATTCTCTCTGACTCATGACACTTGTATTTAGACCCGTAATCCAATTACTATTCTATTTGACTTGAATATTATTTCACAAACTAGTAAACATTTTATGATAATTTTGACTTTGATTTTAATTTGAAATATATAAAATTTGTATTTTATATATATTTTTTGCACTTTGTATAAAAAAAATTGCAAACTACACTATAATTTTATTGTCTTATTGGCTAAAAGTCGTTTTTTTTTTTAAATGTGTGAAATCTAACAACGAAGAAAAAAGATCATAGTTTTTTATATCTCCAGTAATTAAGGTCTTAAATGCGAATCTCGGAAAAAAGTATATCAAATCATACATTATACAAACTAAGACGATAACAGAATTTTATGCCTTCAACATCATTTAATTTTGCATACATGTTATTAGTACAGCTCAAAAAGAAGTAAAATCCATGTACAAAACAAGAATTTGTATCTCAATTTATACCCCGAGTCTCAACTATCCTAAAATTACCTTTTGACATTCCATCAATATTTAACTTTACAATAACATCGTTTGGGGCGACTACCCCTAGCCTAAAACGGACTAGGTGGCCTTATGTAACATAATGCACAAATTTTATAAAAACAAAATAATAGAATTTTGTAAGTAAATTATTAAGATTAACAATAACATATTACTCATTTTGGAAAAAAATATTCTATAGTTTTACAATTACAGTTCATCTCTAGTATAATTAAAAATAATAATTTAATTAATTAGGCTATTATCTTCAAACAATAATAATCTAAAGATGCAAATCATTATTTAAAACAATTTAAAAATATTGTATGTAAGATCTTCCCATTAAAGGTAATACAACTTATTCTTTTGGAATGAATAAATTGATTGGAACTTAGTTTTATTTTGATAATTTGTCAACTTAATTAAACTATTTTTTTTGTCTTTAATGTACTTTTTCTACGAGACACGTGTCCAAGTATATTTTGTTATAATATATAAAATTAATAAATAAAACGTAAACTTTTGATTAAATTAGTGTTCTCAAAATTATACTCTTGTCCAAAAAAAAGTTCTCTCCAAATTTTTCCTCCAAAGAAGAGTCTTATTTTAAATGTTAAAATCTCATTTTATTAGTAAAAGTAAAAATTTAAAATTTTAATTTCACAAACAAGTTATATATAATTAAATAAGTTTAATTAATGAAAATAAAATTTTATAAGTTCATATTTATAATTTTTAAGAGGTTGTACTTTTTAAATTGATAATGTCAAAATCTTGGTTTTTTTAGTCAAAATAAAGATTTGAATTTTTTTTATTTCACAAATAAATTATATATAATTGAATAAGTCTATCAACGAATAAAATTGTATAAGTAAAAATTAATAATATTGATGAGTTTGTACCTTCGTAAAATTGATAGAATAAAAATATTCTCTTGTCGAACATTTCTCATTGTTTTAGGTGGATGGAGTATTATATTTTGTATAACACAATTAAAGAACTCGCTCACTTGTGGTCACCAAATGCCCTTTAATGCGAGATTTTGATTCAATTCATTTTGAGGCAAACAAATAAATCTAGTTCATAAATACAAATATAATATTTATAAAATAAATCTTATACACAGCTCTTTTGAAAAAGTTTTTAATTCCAATTCAGTAAATTAAAAATAAAAAGTGTGCAAAAATTCAATTAATATTATATATTTTAGGCAATTCCTCGCTTAAATTTAGGGTGGGGAAGCCATGTTCGTGGTTCTTTGGACAGCGTTGGCTTCTACTGCTGTTTGTAGTAACTATGACATCTTGACTGTGAGCAGCCCCACCCTAACCCACCCATCACCCCACCCTAACCCACCCACAGAGAGAGAGAGAGAGAGAGAGAGAGAGAGAGATTTAATTATGAAGATGGGCAATGGGCCATAATTGGATATTGACTTGAGAAGAGTTGGTTGAATAGATTCAACTTGTTTGGGTACCTACTCATCTGTTTTCAGAATTAATTTCAAAGTGTTGTCGTTTTGTCAATTTTCCATCCTCACGTACGTTTCTGTAACTTCTGAGTGCGACGCTTTGCCATGTTTAAACTCTCTCTCCTCTCCCCGGGGGAACCAACACAAGTCAAATTTGTATATGTGTGCATATTTGGACTACAAAATTTGGATTTGTTTTAAAAGATATGCAATGAATCATATGTTAACATGAAAATGATAGTATATTTTAATTTTAATTGATTCGATTTGAATAGGTTCATCGAATCGGATATGCCCAATAATACACTGATTCAGTTCTCAATAGCTAACGACTTACTTTCAAATAGTTTATATAAAAAGAAAATGTTTTTTTGATCTTGGTCTTGCTGCGCACACACAACTCTACATATATAGATATGTATATATATTTAATGTTGATACATTTTCTTTTCAAAGATGGAGGGCTTGGATTAACTCGTTACACAAATTAAAAAAATTGATTTGGTCATCCCGTCTCTATACATCACTATATTATTAAATTCGTACAATTAATGAACGTAAAAAATCACTCCATTTATTTACATCAATTGCTCATTTTTATTGTGGTATTTTAGCTCACAAATTCTTAAGTTAAAATAATAATAATAAAAAATTGTAGAGTTTTAATAGATTATTTGAGAAATTTCGAATTTTCAAATAATTAATATTATTATGTTTATCTATTTTTGTTATTATAAAATTCTTATTTTTTAGCGAGTTGCAGTGGCACAGTTTATCTTAAGTTTGGGCTATATATAAATTTTTGTTAATAATTTTGTATTAAAAACTAAATATATAGAGTATTATTAGATAATATTACTTAGTTTATTCAATTTTCTTAATCTTACTATTGTTTATGTTGGATTAGTTTATTTGTTATGAATTTGAATCCTAACATGGTGCACTACTCTTTATAAAAAAATTCTTGAAAAGAAATACAATTATCAGTTTATTTTTATTTTATTCAATTTTAATAAATTTATCAATAAAATAATAAATATATATTACATTATGTATATTGCACAAGTGGAATTAGTATATATCTATACTAATATATTAATAGAGTAGTTTAAAAATAGTAGTTCATCACTAACTTTTTTATTTCCAAAAATAGAAGTATTTTTTAAAAATAACGTGTTAGCTTTTGGTTGGTTAAAACATTTTTTTTCGAAAATATATTTATTAATTTATTAAAATACATCTAACTTTTTACGTGCTGCTTCATTTTTTACGTATAAGATATCAAATTAATCATATTATCATGATTCTTTAATTTGATACCCATGTCACATATATTAAAATAAAATATTAGATTTGAAAAAATACAATAATTATTTGTATTAGATTTGAATATTTATTGTGTATTGGATTATTTGTATTAGATTTGATGTGCAAATAACTATATTATATAATTTAATTTTTAATACAATTAATTAAACTATTACATAAACAACACTCTTATTTTAGGACGGAGGAAATATAATTTTTATAATAAATTGCATTTTTCACATTTCTTTATCAATAAATAATAAAATAATTTTAATATTAATTTACTTAAAATTATATTTTATTCTATTTTAAAAAATAGATATCATAAATTCTGCATTGCACGGTATAGTTTGAATAATAATAAGGAAATGATGAAGAAATATAAAGAGCAAGCAAATGTTACACGTAAACCCCAAGCAAAAGGTTTTTCGAAATTAGATGTATTACTGACTAATTTCTCGGATCCATGCAAACCTTGTGGATGTTTCATACACAAAAATATAATATATATATATATATATATATATTATAAAAATAATATTTTATGTAGAATCTAAAAAGTATTAATCTTTTATCAAATAAAGTTTGTGATTTACTAAAAAATACTATTTATTAATTGTTTAAAATTTAGTAACTTTATAAGTCTGGCTTCTTTTTGGATTAAAAACCCTTCTCTCCTCATCGCTTTGGGCTTTAGCGTTAACCTCGTCCATGAACCATGGTAAATCATCAAACATGATAGTTAAACATGTTTATAAACATATTTTAAAAATAAAATAAAATATATGATCGATTATAAACATATTTAAAAAAAAAAAAAAAAGCGTGCAAGTCACATGATGCCGGTCCAAAACTTGGTCTGTAACTAACAAACTGCAATGATTTAATAGTTAGGTTTTCAAATAATAGGTGTAATGCTTTATATGCCTTACTCCCAAACCATCAATAGTTGAACAACTAATATGCGCGCGTGTGTGTGTTTTGTAATATTCAGGTTATGTTATGATTTATTTAAATTTTCAAGAAACGCATACTTGAGTTCGTGTAGTTTATTTTTTGAACTAGGTCCTTTTTCTTTTTGATCAAGTGCAGGGGGATTAGAGGTAGGAATTGAGTTTAGAACCCTTAAACCACTTTGGTTACAGTCCAAATCATGATATTTCCCTACTGATTCAAGATACACTAATATTGAGAATACTCAATTCAACCAACAAATTGTCTCATCTACCCACCTTTTTAGCTAATTCTTAATATAATTATTATAAATTAATGTGAATATACTCTGTGATGTAATCTGTAACATATATAATTAAAATAGATTCTTTAAGTTTTATACATGTATACGATCTTTAATCTTTAGTAGACATGATTTATAAACTTGCTTATATATTACTTTTTAATACTTTTAATAATATTGAATATAAATTATATAAGATATTTAAAAAAAAAATTTAAAAAGAAATAATCTTTATGGCACAATTTGCAATATATATGATTAAACATGTAATAATTTAACAAGTGAAAAATACAATCATTAGTTGAAAAATGAATACTCATAAGTTTGAGATATAAAATAAATGCAATCATTAATGAACAAGTAAAGTACTAATTAAATGTGTTGTCTAATAAATATCACTAATTCAAAAAAATTGTCGGGAAAGTGTTACATGTTTAAAAATGTTTCCTATAAAATATTACGGATTTGAAGATGTTATGTCAAAATATTAATTATTTAAATGTGTTATATATGTAAGTGCAACATATTCACACCATGTTAAAGTGGTACTTTAAAATATTAATTATTTAAAAATATTACATACGATAAAGTGTTACAAACATGTTAGGGTTAAATTTAAACTTTGCTATAATAAAGGACAAATGTATGAACGTGGAAACTTCAGTATGCTTCTGAAGGTTAGAAATGGCTCAGGACGTTATGCTACTTCAGGTCGATAATGACTGGCCATTAAATTAAATTGAAAATGATGCGCTAACACATTAATAAATACCAAATTAAATTAACATTCTATTGACTTCCAACTATCAAAAACCATCACTATATATATAGAGACGTTAAACGGGCTAGCTCTGTCGGTTTCGAGCTAGTCCTAACGGATTTTGAGTTAATCGAACTTCGATTTAATCGGATCAATTTAAACGGGCTTGATTATGATGGACCTAACCCTAACCCTATCGGTTTTTGGGCTAATCGGACCGCTATCGGACTATGAGTCAAAAATAGTCAAATTATATATTTAAATTTAAAATTTTAATTAAATGCATATTATGCTCTATTTAAAATTCAATTTTAGATAACATTAAAAGATTATATATTTTAGAACTTTTATATTACTATACAAAATTTAAAGATTAAAACATTTAAGTCATATATACTATTTTATGCTCTCAATTATAGCTTTAAGAGCATTCACTGTCATAAAATTTGAAATCATATTACATTTAAGTTCTAAATTTAAATGACAGTATTTAGAATCTTCTAGTAATTAAATATAAATTTTAATATCTTCTACTAAAAATCAAATAATGGTGTATATTATTAATTCGATATTAAGAAATAGACAAATAAGAAGAAAAGTTCGGGCTATCAGGCTAGCCCTATAGGGCTTCGGGTTAATCGGGTTCGAACAAAACAGGCTGGTTTTTAAACGGGCTAATAAAACCAAGCCCTAACCCTAAAAATTTTCGGACTAAATGGGCCGACCCGTCGGGCCATGACCCTTTTAACATCGCTATATATATAGTTTAGTTAAATGATCATTGAATTGTATAATTTAGTAATATGCATAATAATTTGATCACGTTGTTTATTAATTTAACAATTTTTTATAATAATTTCAAATTTTTTATTGTGTCAAATTTACATCAGATAATTTCGCAGAAATGTAAACTCGTCAGAAATTGTTGATGTTGCTATTGGACTTTGCACGTGGCAAAAGATATTAAAAGTATCATGCCACAAATTTTGATTTTATTTTTAAAATTCTACAAAATCAAGTATAAGTTGAACAAAATAAAAAATTATATGTTAAATAAAATTATAATTGATATAAAATAATTTTTTCAGTAAATAATTTAAGATTGCCTTGCTAGAGATCCCCACCCGTAGTTCCCATGCCCAATAGTGATGATATTAAACTAATCATAAGTTAATAATAAGTTTTCTTAAATTTTAGGCTTTAATGGAATACACCTGCAACCATTGTACGAATCGTGGATCGCCAAATCATTAGAATATTTTCCCCTAAAAAAATATAAAATATAAATAAATTAAATCATTAGAATATTTGGATTTAATTAAATGTGGACTGTTTTTTCCCTTTTGTGAAATTGGTTAGACGGATATTAAATGAAGCCAAAGAGTGCACGAAATTATTTCGGCCTATGCCCAACATCACGATGTCGGAATCACACATGGGTTCATTTATTCTGTCATTTATTTTAATATATAATCATTCCTAAAAAAATTTATATCAATTTAATTTTATTTAAAAAATATTATTACTATTTGTTCTTTAAAAAAATATTAATATTTTTAAATAAATAAATAATAATTTTTTATTTAATAAATAATATTATAAATTGGGTAGATGTTATAATGTAAGGTAAACCTTCACAAAAAGAATTCTTTTTAATTTTTAATTTAAGTTTTTCTTTTTCCTTTTTTTTTTTCTGGGAAATATACGTGGATTCAATTGTAGGAAGAGCAGGGTACAAAATGTCAAATAAGTTAAAAATAAAAAAGAATGATTGTAGCTATTTAATTTTTTCTTACACAACTCAATAAAAGTAAAAGTGTCATTATAATAGTAGTAGTATTTTATATTGATTTAATTTTATTTAAAAAATATTATTATTATTTTATGTTCAGCAACTCGATAGATAGGAAACATGAGAGATGGCTAGATGTTATCCAAATCGCCCCATCTATCCTCTTGAGATGAGGAAAGGTTAGGTATTGAACTCCGGTTCCAACATGAAGAGTACATTGTGCTAATATATCTTGAATGTCCATATCTTAAAAATAATAGATCAAGCGTGGTTGAACACATTTACTATCCATGCGATCATAACTTCAAATTCAATTTTTTATAATAAATTTGACAATTCTATCATTTAGCCCGTAACACAAAAAATCAGATCATATTACCTTACTCCATAATTATATAATAAGACTATTCTATTTATAGAAGCTCGTATTATCCAAATTAAGACCTTCCACCTTATACTGTTCTAGCTAGCGTACATAGCCAAATTTAGAAGTTCAATAAAGTGAATAAATAACTAAAATTTAAAAGGAGTTAAACGTGTAGTTAAAAAGGTATTTTTTAATTATTATATTATTTTTATTATATATATAAAATATATATATTTAGACAAATAAATAGCTCTGGAGGTGGTTTCGACAAAATCTGATGTAATCGAAATAGACTTCAATAAGTACGCCTCGATTTAGTGGGTCTACTGAAGTTCTCGAACATAGAATATATAATTCATATTGGATGAATTTAATCAATTTTATTTAAAAATAATGTTCAAAACCAAAGTTAAGAATTTAATTGAATTAAAGAAGAAATACAGCACATAATTTAAGCCAAATTATTACTATGTATGGGTCTGATATTCAAAACTTAAAGTTCATCAATCTGACTCTTATGTTGCCAAGGGAAAATTATTTAAAATGTACTCACTAATTAGAAAACTGGTTAATAAGTTAAAAACTTACAAAAAATTCAGGCAAAATGCTCCAGCTCCATGGTCGGCTATTAAAAACATGTCGATCAGCCAGAGAGTGTCGTGGCATGAATTAAGGGATGGTAAAAAAAGAAAAAAGAAAAAAGAAAAAGAAGACATATACATATGCATGCATGTTAATGAAGAGAAAGAAATAAAATCATTGGCAAGACAAGGAACTGTGGCTTCGGAAAATCTGCTTTGTGGTAGGAAAGTACACACGTCAGTCATTTGACTGACCGCAAACGCATTTAAATATGAAGGATGCATCAATGATTTCAGGCAAAGAGAAATGGAAATGAACGGAGTGAGGAAAGGTGCGTGGACCAAAGAAGAGGATATTCTCTTGAAGAACTGCATTGGAACGTATGGAGAAGGGAACTGGCATAAAGTCCCTCTCAGAGCTGGTAAAATCTAACTTCCCCAGAACCAGATTTATGTATGTATGTATGTATTGCATTTTCTTGGAACTTAATTCTTGATGTTAAATGGTAATACTTTGGTAGGGTTGAACAGATGCAGGAAGAGCTGCAGGCTGAGATGGTTGAACTATCTCAGACCAAATCTTAAGAGAGGTTTCTTTACAAAAGATGAAGTGGATCTCGCAATAAGGCTTCACAAGTTGCTGGGAAACAGGCAAGTTATCTTCCATAACTTCCACATTCAATCACAAGCAGCACTGGGAAATTGCTACACTTATTGATGGTTGTTTTTGTATCTTTTTATTTTTTTAGTTTCATCAATTCAAAATTTAATTGCTTGAATTTATTATTTTTTTAGACATAATTTAAAATTTTCATCAGATAATTACACGTATGTCGCATAAAGTAGGATATTTTTATATTTTTTAAAATTTGTCGTCTCAAAAATTTCTTTCTTTGGGTATGTGTTCAATGTTATATTTTGTATTTAAGTGTTATGTTCACATCATCTACTTCCTTCAAAAAAATAAATATATTTAAATTAATGTGATCACGTGCATCATTATTAAAATTCAACAATTAAAAAAATAAAAGAAAAAAATCATAGAAAAAATGGAAAACTAATTTTGGAACCATCGTAAAACACAACACAGTAATTCTGTATATATCTATATTGATAGCATGCATAGATTGTGTCCATGAATATATTCTATTGTTTTTATCTGTTATCGGCATGCGTGCCCAGGAGTTTAATTCTAGCTGTCCCCCACCTCTCCCACACCCGCTTTTGTTAGATAAGATAATATAAGATTAAAAAATATATATATACAAAAAGGATTTATTTTTATTTTTATTATTGTTATTGTTATTATTTTTGCATTAGCTGTTTTAAATAAATTGGCAAAAATTCCACAAAAATTGATCGGAGTTTGAAAATGCCTTGTCATGCAATTTTTCTGGAAAAGTATCAAGAAAGTCACGATTCTATACAAGATTTTTGTATCTATTTTTCTAAAAAGTTGGAGTTTTTTTCCATTTTTACAAAAAGTTGTAGAGCAGAGAGGATCCTCTTTTTTTTTTTTTTTTTTTTTTCAAAGAAGTGGTGTTTTTAATTTTTCAGTTATTATTATTTTAAATTTGGTGATGCAAAGATCAACACTTTGACCATATTATCCAAAATTATATCCATTATGCTAAAAAAAGTATCGCGACCACCAATGTAATTAAACCACTTAAAATTTAAATTCGTCAAGTGTTTTTATCATAAATTTAAATCCCAACAAAATTATAATTAAATTCCGCACAATAAAAAAGAAGAAGAAAGTAATTCTCAAAAAGATAAAATAACAATTAATTTTGAAACAGTTTAGAAGTTAGAGAACTGATCTTACAATTTCACAGTCACACATATTACACAACAAAGTATTTATACTTGTAAACTGAAAAAATTGATTCCTGAAGTTGGATGGATGCAGATGGTCACTGATTGCAGGCAGGCTGCCCGGAAGAACAGCAAACGATGTGAAGAACTTCTGGAACACCCATATCGCCAAGAAGACATCGGCAGAGAGCAGTTGCCGGAGAAGAAGTACGGAAAAAGACATCACTGAGAAAAACATCTTTAAACCTCGACCTCGTACCTTCTCCAAATTACATCATGTCCCGGTCCGGCCGACTGAAGAGCACCCGAACAACACGCAGTCGTCGTCATCTTTTTCGTCCCCGCGAAACGACTCTGTTGAGTTTCCCTTAAAAAATCAGGCATTTTCATTATCAGAGGATGAATGCATTCGGTGGTGGGGTAGCTTGCTTGAACTAACAGAAAACGATGATGGAATCCCGTTTTCGGTTACCGACCCGACATTTTCTTCGGGACTGACTGGTCCCGGTAACCATCAAGATGGGTTGAGTAGCTTAGCATTAGATGCTGATGTCTGGGGACTTGATAGCTTAAGTTAGGCCATGTTTGATCTGTGTGCACTTGTATGCATGTGTGCATGTTTGGCCTCTTTTTTTTTTTTTTTTTTCTCAGTGGTTTAAAGATCGAACCTTCAACCTACATCATTATTTGATAAGGCAGTGTCGTTGTTTGATAAGGTAGTGTTATTATTCAAGACTTGAATTATTTGTGTTTTGAAGATGTAATACTTTTAATTACATGTAGAAAATCTGAAAAGAATTTGGAAACCCTAAATTTCTTTTACAGGGGCCCAGTACCGACTCGCATCTATAGAATTGTGTTGTATCATCACGCTTGATCATGTATAAACAATAACAGTTAATGCATGTACTCCCAAATAAATAAATAATTTAATAAAAATGACTTAATGCCATTTAAATTGTAGAAATGTAATATGGTGTCATTATAAATTATTTGTTTTAATTTTGAATCACGAAAATTCCGAGCTGTATTGTTGGGTTAATTTTACAAAATAGTTTAATTAATAATTTGCTTATTTATATACTTGAATATTATTTTGAGCAAAGGATTTAATTACTATGATATTGTACTAGAAGAATTTAAGTACTAAGATATCTTACTAGAATATCTCCCTTCTGACGTTCAAATTGAATGTATATTTACTTTTTTTATAAACAAAAAAATTATAGGATAAAACAGTAAATGTAACATATTAAAAAAATTAAAATTGATTAATTCTTGTTTAAATTCAGCCTCACATGTGGTTTATATGTATTATTTATAACATGTGTGAACAATTACAAATAATTTAAATTTAATAATATCATTAGAGAATAAGTTTTCTTTCTCATTCAGATTATCCCATTTTTTTAAAATTATTATTTAATATTATATTTTACAATATAAGTCCACAATAAATGTCTAATTCATCATTTAATAAATCCAAACCCAAATATTTAAATTCATTTTGGTCAACAATTCTGTTATATATATATATATATATATATGTATATGTGTGTGTGTGTGTGAATAATTCAAATTTATAATATTTTAATCTACAAAAAAAAGATCATGTTTTAAATTGAAGAACAAGTTATTTTATGTCAGAAGAGTTTGAATTTAATTATCACGATACTTTACTAGTTACAAATTTAATCAATTCTTGTTGAAGATAATCTGTTTGTGTGCGCAGATTAGTCAATAAATGGGTAAATTTAAAGTGAATAATTTACTGGAATGATTTTACAGAGGTAATAATTCAATAATGGGCTGAAATGAAGGTGAAGCATAAAAATCTATTCGGTTGTATTGTATTGTTGATTATTATAATTAAATAGAGAAAATAATTCAAAGAAGGTATAATCTAATTTTAAAATTTCGTGTCTAGTAAAATGTGTATAATTTTTTAACCTAATTAATTTATAATATATTTTTTTTCCTCTGATATATTCCATATATACTAGTATAAGTATATTTTGGTAAACATTAAAACACGAATTTGATCGTTTTAAGTCAGAAATTCTCTTAAATAAATATAGATAAATGGAATATTTTCAAAGAGAAACAAGACGGAAACGGGTTTCATGATAAAATTTCATTTTCCAAATTCTATAGTTCACATTTAATTTTTATTTTGATTATATATAGTAAGATATCTATAGTAGTATTTCAATAATTGAAATCACAATAACAGCTAATTGATAAAAATGTTTTTTTTTTCTTTTAAAAATAATGTTAGTCTTCTATATTTGTGATAGTATCAAGAAAATGAAAAATATCAGAATACAATATTGATTTCTCAAACTTTCCCTGCATTAATATTTTGAAAAAAAAAAGGGCATAGTTACATATAGCTAATAAATACATATATATATATATATCAGACTCTTTAAAATACAGAAAAATATTTTAAAGGAGTGATGATCACATTTCCTTGACTATGAATCCACTTTTAAATATATAGTTATATATGGTAAATTTTATATCAGAAGTATAAAAGATGCAACTCGAAATTTAAATGAAATTAGGGTTATATTTGGCATAAACATGATTAAGGAACTATCTCGTTTGCTGTCCCTAAATTTCTTGAAAGAATGGGGGTTCTTCAATTTTTATCTATTTTAGAATTTTAAAAAAATAGCGTGTGTCACACCACTAATTTCAAGAGTTAACAATATATATATATATATATATATATATATATACTAATATAATAATAAATCAATCTAAAACTAGTAATATTTTGTCCATTCTACATTTTCAAAAGTATTTTTTTTTAATTTGCTAAAATACAAATAACTTATTTCTTCATAATCTATTTTCTAAAAATAATATATCAAATTAATTATTTTTTGTGATTTTTAATATTACAAAAAAATAGTATACACATATTAAAATTGCGATATTAAATACAAAAAATACAAGTATTTTTGGCTGATTATTTGAATTATATTTGAATATTGTTATGTATTGGATTATTTATTTTTGAGCTGCAAGTAAATATTAGCTAACATTTTTTTTTTAAAAGTAAAATTTTATTCTGTAATATAATTAATAGTTTGCTAAGGAAACAAAACTCTTAGTTTGAGATTGAGAAAATATGTTTTTTTGTTTTACACAAAATTATATTTTTTAAATATCTTTATTAATTAATATTAACATACTTTAAGTTTAAATATTAATTTACTTAAAATAATTATAAACGTCGCCAATGTTTTAACTATATTACAACCGCACAATTTGCACATAGAATATGTGTCAAGAAAAGAGAAAAATTAAAAAATTATTACTGTAAATAAATGTGGTGGTGACACGTGATGATAAACTATACTTTTTTTATATAAAAAATGATTACAACTACGCAAATCGGACTAGAACAATATCAACTAAATAAACATGACGAATAAATCTTAAACACAACTCTTTTGACAAGATTTCAAGCTCCAATTCAGTAGATGAAAAGTATATCCAAAAATCAATTTGTTTTCGTCTAAATTAAAAACTTGTTCAGAGCTCAATTACTTTGAAAATTAGACAAGCTGAAAAGTATATCCAAAAATCAATTTGTTTTCGTCTAAATTAAAAACTTGTTCAGAGCTCAATTACTTTGAAAATTAGAAAAGCTGAAAAGTATATCCAAAAATCAATTTGTTTTCGTCTAAATTAAAAACTTGTTCAGAGCTCAATTACTTTGAAAATTAGACAAGCTGAAAAGTATATCCAAAAATCAATTTGTTTTCGTCTAAATTAAAAACTTGTTCAGAGCTCAATTACTTTGAAAATTAGACAAGCTCAAAGATAAATTTCTAATCTCACATAAAAATAAAAATAAAAATACTAGTAATAAATTTTATTCACATTTCTGTATATCTGCAGCCTGCCTTAAATATATGGCTGGGGTACCATGTTCGTGGTTCTTCGGACAGCATTGCTTTTGCAATCACTACTTCGCTTTGCAGTAACTATGACCCTTTTGACAAATCAAAACACACACACACACACACACACACACACACATATATATATATATATATATATATATAGATATAGACACACATACATACACGTTTAATAGTCCATGGGGCATGATAGGATATTGATTTCAGAAGAGTTGGTTGAATCTTTTCTGAGTGTGACAATTTCTTGTAAAGATCTTGTTGAGTACATCTACTCATTTGTTCGCAAAAATTAATTTTCAACTTTGTCTTTTGCTTATTTCCATCTCCACCTCATAAGCTTTCTTTATATTACAATATATATATATATATAGAGAGAGAGAGAGAGATACATACATATATATACACGCACACCCACATATAGATATATGTGGTGCAACTTTTATTTTTTTTACTGATATGTGTAAAGGTGTAATGAAAATCACACTAAGTTATATTCAATAATAACTTTAAACTTATGAGTTTTCAACAATAATATCTAACTTTTAATTTTATTCAATTTATATTTAATTCATCAGAATTAAAAAAATCACTGAAAGATGCAAATGCACTGTTCCTAATTTCACCCAACATGCTAGACCGCTGCCTAAGCAAGTTTTGGTGAGTTATTGGAATTCTGCCAAATTTAAGCTTAATTTGGAAAAATTTAAATTTGAGAGGTATAATAAAAAATAATAATTTTACAAGTTATATATCGAATAGAGTTAACAGACATAATTAAAATTTTCTCATGTCTAAAAAGTATCATTAATATCACACCAAGTGCAACAAATTAGTCTCGTCAACTTTTAGGATATCCCAAAACTAATTATATACCCTTTGATTTTTACACTCACATTATTTATCTTGTCCATTATACAAATTTAGTTAAAATTTCAATGGAAATTAAATTTATGGTCGAAAAATCAATGTGTAACACACAACCCCTTAAAAATTGGATTCCAAAATTTCAGCAATTTTAGGGACACTCTTTAATACCATGATGTTATCCCAAATTAAATCCGATGTGCCAAATAGGCCACATTGGCGACCGCTTTAAAATTTCAAAATTCCCAAATTTTTTGCCATGTACGATAAAATTGGATTAATAATCTACATAATAGAAAAAATAAATTATTTAACTGTAAAAATAAAATGAGAAAAAATGCAAAAATAATCTTGGAACTATTAGATGGGGGAACAATTGTCTCATATCTATTATCATACAGTTAGTCTCTAATTTGTAATTTTGTAAAAATCAGTTGAATTAAATGACATGATTGATGAGATTAGTGACAGTCATACCAATATTAAAATAAGTCACGTGTGGTTTGCTTTTGTTTTCGAAATTCTCTTTTCTCTATAATTACTATCTTGTCTTGAAGAAAAAAATAAGATGGTCAAACCTCAAATTTTACGATTAATTCATTCAATATTAACTTTTTCAGAGAATAAATGTTTACATATAACTTTTTGTTAGATGTATTAATACTTCATTTTGCCTATGTAGAAATTTTGGTTCAAATTCTTTGTTGTTGGGTACACGATGCTTCTTCTTTTAGACCATCTCCAACAGTTTGCATTATTCTAATGTAAATTATATTCTCTTCAGCAGTTTGCTATACTTTTTCCACTAAAAATAATATCACACAATAATTTGTATTTTCTTTATTTTTAACATTTATTTTTACTACTAAATATTTGTTAAAAACATTATATATGTAATTTTATTTAACATTAAATTTTGAGATAATATTTATTTTACTTATATTCTTAAACTATCATATTCAAAAAATATATATGTAAAATTGAATGTCGGGTAATATTATGCAATTCTATTTAAATTTCTATATAATATTTAAAATCTCATAAACTTATTTAAATTATATTTTTTATTATTATTTAAATTACACATCATATAATTTTAAAAAACTTGATTTAATTTCAGTTTGGATAATTGAGATAAACAAAATTACAATATTATATATTAAAAGAAAACATATATAATTATATAAAGAAGAAAAGAAACAAAAAAGTAGCGCAATCAAAAATTTTGGTAAAAGTGGTACAAAAATTTCAAAGTACTGCAGAAAATAGAGCACTGTTGGAGGATGAAAATTGACGTCAAATGCCAACGTAACTTCTTGTTGGAGAAGCTCTTAATATATGGAAAAATGTGTATATTTATTATCTAAATTTATATTATTTTATATAAATTACCAACATATACAATGTATTTTTTTACCAAATTATTATTTCATTTAAGAATATTTTCTGTGTGATTTTTATGAATTTTTTGTAGAATTTATTGAATGAACGAAGCATATCAAATATCAATCAAACAATTGAACCCGACACTGAATTTACTAGTGCCGGGCTGATCCAGATCCAATTCAAAGGCCCAGAAAAAATATTAATATACATGGCCTGGACAGGAAATTTTAATTGTGAGCCAAAGCCCACAAATTGAGGAAAGGGTTTTTCCAACTCAAGGGCAGACGGAAATAAGAGGAGGAATTGGAAAGATAGAGTCTGCATGGACAGCTCAATTGGTTCCTGGGTGGCAAATTGCTTCAAGGGCACAGGATCGAGTCCTGGGCACCAGGTCCTACCTAATGAGCCGCTGAGTTACTATGATTTAATTCCTCCATCGCATTTTGGCCCAAAGAATTGGAGAGATAGAGCAGACTTGGATAGAAATTGAAGCAGAAGGAATTCGAGGAATGCGGCGCACGAGTTCCCAGATGGAAAGAGTTGAAACTCGAAAGACTTTTGAGTTTCTTCTTTTCTTTTCTTGATTCTGGTGTATGTAGCTAAATTTCATCTGGGAGTTTTGAACCATATTTTTATTATTGTTTAATTATTCTTGTGATAATTTTTTAATTTTATGTTGGAATTAATTATAATATTTATTTTAATTATTAAAATATGTTCGATTGTTTGATAGAGCTTGATCATCATTATTAAGGCAATGGTTAGTTTTGGGTTATTGAATTAAATTAATTAATTTAAGAATATATTTAAATTAATTCAGTTAAGAAATAATAGGGATAACTGAGCTAAGAAGTGAAGTCTGAATGGTGTTTAATATTTAAAAAAATCCTTTAATTTTATTTTGTTTTATTTGTCTTGTTCTCTATTTCTCCATTATTCTCTCCAACCATCTTCCCTCAAAGATACAGTTTGACTTAGTCTTTAACTGCTTCCTTGTTTGATGTAATTTGACTTGGTCTTCAATCCTTCTAGACTCCACATATATACTTCAAATGGAAGAACCCGACAAAGTAGCTATTCTAATTAAATTCACAAATTCAAATTTCAACAATCTCCCCCTTTTTGCCTTTCTTCCGAATTTTCAATTTCTAAATAGAGTCCACGACATTACACTACGAGTCAATTTTACTTCTATCTACCAAGATGAGTCATAGGCAACTCCCCCTTTCTTCAAGACTCCCCTTCAATGGTTTACATTTAACAGGATAGTTCAAAGTATATTCATTCAATCACAAATTAAAGCAAAACCCACATGTCTCAAAAGAGCATCATCATTATGTATCAGCAATCACGAGCATAAAAGGACATATCAGCAATTACGAGCATAGAAGGCACACAAGTCTTATACAAATCACAGGTGTTAGTTACACTACCCAAAGTAATCAAAGTACCATTTTAGCAAAAATAAAATCAGATGAGCAATTCAGATCAAAATGTCAAAGTAACAAATTAGCAAAACAAACAACCAGATGATCAAAATGTCAAAGTACCAAATTAGCAAAACAAACAACTAGATGATCATCACACATCCTCAGCAGCAGCACGGCAAGCACATCAACAATAGTAGTACAACAAGCACAGCAACAGCAGCAGCACAGCACTACTAGTCAGCATTATCTCACTCATCTTCAGCCTCAGTATCAGTAGCATCATCTCCAGCAGCAGCATCAACATTATCACCTGCAGCATCATTATCATCTCCTTCTAATTGGGAAGAAAGGGCATCTCGAATACCAAGGAGATGTTGAATTTGATCGTCAAGGGCTCGAACTTGCTGTGCGAGAACTGCACGAGAGATAGAGATACGCCGAGTGGCTGACAGGGTCGGATCGGCAGAATTGGAGGGGCTGTCCGATATCCAGGGAAGATCACATCAGCGATCGCCCTGAAGAAATCTCGGATGTACTGTGAGGAGTCTGGGAGACTTGATAAAAACATCAGTGGAGTTGGCCTGAAAACCCTGTCTACACAGTATATAATATATCAGTGAGGAAAATGGGAGAAATACACCCTTCTTGCGACCCGTGTCAGCAATCTGCCCAAATATAAGTGTTCCCAAATTAGCAGGATGGCCGAGACCCAGATGATGTAATAAAATGCCCTGCTCCATGGTAACGATGGTTGTGTTCCGTGAAGGATACCAATTTTAAATCATTAGTTTATGAAGAACAGAAAAGAGTGAGGATAGACGGGATGTAGGGAATGGAATTTTCCATTTCAAGACCAGCTGCTTGGTGATGCTCTTAGCGACTTCGTCCAGGTCCCCGGACGAGCTCGGATGGGGGACGTTGACGAGTCCAAGTTCAGTGTTGATGATTTCAGGGGTTATTTGATAAGTTTGTCTCCAGACCACAACTTTTCCAAATTGTGAAGTAAAGTTATCATTCAAAGAGAATTTTATGGAACAGTAACATGCTTGTATGATCTCCTCAACAAAACATGCGGTATAACTCACAGCAGTAAGATGACGTCGACTCTCAAAAATTTTATCCAAGTTGTATTTTCGAAAGTTTGTAAGGTCTATTCTTCTTTTCGGTAGACTGTTGGAGGTTTTAAACATTTCTCATTGGTGCGGATCAGGGCTAGAATCAGGCGAAGTAGATGAGGGAGTTGGAGATACCTGATCGGCAGAGGATGACTACACTGGAGACTCGGGCGCCGGACTCGGTGTAGGAGTGGGAGCCGATTCCACAGCTGGAGATGAGGATCGATGAAAGGTAGATTTTCGTACCATTTGTTTCTTCCGATGTGAGGCGCTAGTTGGAGCGGGTTGTGGTTCCGATGGTGCAGAGTCATCATCAGATTCATCAATACTTATAGACTTGGGAACGAAGTCTGCATCACTTTCATTATCACGAAATTGGTCAGAAGTAGAGCCAGACTCGACGTCACCCCGGGGGGCTGTAGGATGGGATGAAGAGACAGTCTTAGAAACTTTCTTTGGGGGTGCGCTAGGTCTCCTTTTAGCGGACAACCGGGCGGAGCGACAACTTGGAAAAGTGGGTTAGCCCATCTTGCGTTTTGCCTTATCTACTGAGGTCACATCCGGAAGGCCGTTCACATCAATGGGATAGTCGAGGTCTCCTGGAAATACTTGAAGTAATGGAGGAGAAAACAATACGTCTATAGGAGTATCGGACGGCGAAGGACTGGGTGGCTTGTCGATCGGAGACGCATCATGACTGTGGACCTCGTCGGAAGGGGATGCGGCGACCGTTGACGGAACGCCCCGGTAGCTTAGGCAGGCGGTGGGGTAGGTGACATGGGCAAAGCCAGCGATGAGATCGACAACGGAATCGGCGCCGCTTCGGGGCGGTTGTCGACTGGAGAAGACACTGCCGTGGGTGAGCCCTCACTGTCGTCGACTGGTCTTGGGCAAGAAATGGACGGTGGCTCGACAGGTGGAGTATAAAAATGGGCGATGGGCAGCGAGAGAGATCAGTGGTTCGACGGCGGAAGAGACGGAAATGGAAGGTTAGACGGCGGGAGCAGTGAAGTTTGAAGGTTCGACGGCAGGAGCAGTGGAACCCGGCTGTTCAACATCGTGAGCAATGGAACCGGGCGATTCGACGGCAGGGGCGGTTAACGCAGCGACTTGGGCAAACAACTCTAGTATTTGGCCAGGATGCGGCGAGAAGCCTCGTCGGCCATGGAGATGGGCATTTTATTACATCATTTGGGTCTCGGCCATCCTGTTAATCTGGGAACACTTATATTTGAGCAGATTGCCGACACGGGTTGCAAGAAGGGTGGATTTCTCCCATTTCCCTCACTGATATATTCTATACTGTGTAGACAAGGTTTTCAGGCCGACTTGAAAGAGTTGTACCCAATGGAAACAGTAGAGGAATGATAAAGATAACACAGATATGAATTTTCACAAGTCATTCTACAAGGCGAAAAATATTCACTGAGTTTAGGTGAATTACAAAAAAAATCGAATGCACTGGTACGATCCTTAACGTATTTGAAATTCAAGGTGAATAGCCGACAAAACTAACTAAGGAAGCAAACTTACAGAAAATGATTTTCACTCACTAACTCTTCTCTCAAATTTGAAAGCAGCAAGATTAGGATAATCTACTGCACATCAATACAGAATGTTGGGGTAGAAGTGAAGGCAACTTTCTTAGTAACACAGTTCTACTGTACAGAATATGATATCGTATTCAACGTTTTTTCTTCTTCTGTTCTTCATTGTATTTGTAGATGACTTGTAGCTCTCTTTCTCTCCTTCTTCACGTTCTTATAACTGTTGTTCTCCATTTCTCCATTATTATGTTCAACCATCTTCCCTCAAAGATAGAGTTTGACTTGGTCTTTAACTGCTTCCTTGTTTGATGTAATTTGACTTGGTTTTCAATCCTTCTAAACTCCACCTGTATACTTCAAATGGAAAAAACCGGCAAAATAACTATTCTAATTAAATTCACAAATTCAAATTTCAACACTATATATATATATATACTCAAATTTAGCCTAAAATAAAATACGATATGGATGTTGAATTAAATATTGTAAAAAAGAGAATTAGTTTCATATACTATAAATTAAAAAAATGGATCACAAGTGAAAAAAATATTTATAATTTCAAAATTAAAAAATGAAAAGAAAATATACCAATCATCACTAGGCAGCGTTTGATATATATAAAAAAAAAATCCCAAAACAATTTCCAAATATAAACACTAAATTTTAACGGAATTTTACTAAAAATAATTATTTTTAAATTTTATTAGAAAACTATTTTACTGAAAAAAAAAGAGTTCACTAATATCGCAACAAATAACCTTTAAATTGATAATTGTTATGAAAAAAATAAATAAATTAAAGAGATTTCAAAAATGTTCAATGCTGTAATTTTAATTTTACACTATTAGCACAGAAGTAATTGACGGTTATTTACATTATTAAAGTTTAAGAATTTTTTGACCGACATTAATGATTAATCGCGTCCCTCTCCCTTTTCTCGATCCCTTCTCTGCTAGTCTCTCTCTCTCTCTCTCACCTCGTCTACGCCCATATGAACTCTAAACCCTCTCTTCTACTCACCCCAACTTCTTTTTTTGAGTTTTCGGTTCCAATCTCGTATTTTGCCTTCAATTCTGTGGGGCACTTTCAACATCCCATTCTCTCTCATTAAGATCATCTGAAATTGTTTCGGAGGTTTGGTTTACGGGGGGACATTCTTCTTTTATTACGAAGAGGGAAAGACAATTGACGGGAATTCGTGTATAAATGGCTAACCTCTACTTACAGGTGGCCCCTCAAATGGAGGCGATCCATGGCGAAATTCGCGATACCATGCGCGTCGTTGCGTAATTTCTCTTTCTATCCCCCTCCTCTATTTATAACACGCTCTTAATTAGAATATCCTTGTGCATTATTTACGTTTCAGTTAAGTTTGTGGCGTGTATTTGTAGATGTCATGGATCTTTCATATTTAGTCTAAATTGGCTAACGCATGTACAACGGTCTTTCCTCTTTGTCCCACCCAATTTTTTAGTTTCCGAGGATTTGGATGCAGTGATACATATGGCTTACATATTTTTAGGTTTCAGGTGGAACGTTGCACAACGCTTCAATGTATAATTGCTCTCATCATCTTTAATGCTTTTGGTCCTAATTGGAAACTTGTTCATCTTACTGCATAATGATTTTTAAGCGGATGATGATGTCAATTATTTCATGCTGTTTCTCCTGGAATTGCAGTGACAATTTGATTGCAGGTTTCTTGTTCTTGCAGAGTTTGATGACACTAAACGGAGCTGTCGTAAAAGGCTTGCCGGGACACAATGCGTGTCTGGCAGAAGCCTGGGTTGGACACTTTGTGGGGGTGCTTGGTTGGGGGTACTGTAGGTGGACAATGGGAGTCAACGAGAAATCATCCCCATATGGCTTGCTAAAGTCAATGGAATGAAAAGAAGGGAATGACGCTCCCATTTTGATTTTCTAGTCCCCTCATCAATCAATAAATACACTTAATACCAACTTTACTCTTATTTTTCTTTTTAATATTATATGCAATATATATTTATCATATATCATAATCTGATTAATATATATTATATTAATTGACAAGGTGATTGATTGACATTAGACTCGTTACAAAAGTTGATCTAATCCAAGCACTAACAATTTTCAAGAGTATTTTGTTAGGGAGTACAAAAAAAAATATTCAAAGTTAAGAAAATAAAGGACTAACATATAACTTTACACTCCATTTTTTAAAATTTTCAAAGGGGTACCATCACAGTTTTTGAAAAACTCTTAAAACTTGACAAAGCGATGTTTTAGCTTACAAAAATAATTTTCAAGAGTATTTCACTTGAGAGTACAACAAAAAATATTCAAATTTAACATAATAAAGTTTTAACATATAATTTTACAAACTCTATTTTTTTAGAATTTTCAAAAGGATGCCATCACAGTTTTTGAAAAATTCTTAAAAACTTGATAAAATTGATGTTTTGGCTTATAGATACAATTTTCAAGATTATTTTACTAGGGAGTACAAAAAAATATTCAAAATTAAGGAAATAAAGAATTAACATATAATTTTACAAACTCCATTTTTTGATAATTTTCGAAAGGGTACCAATACAGTTTTTTAAAAAATTCTTATAACTTGATAAAAGTGATGTTTTAGCTTACAAATTTTTTTTTCAAGAGTATTTAACTTTGAATTACAACAAAAAAATATTTATATTTAAATAGATATAGGATTAACATATAATTTTATAAACTCTATTTTTTGAGAATCTTGAAGGTTGTACTAAAACAGTTTTTGACAAATTCTTAAAACTTGACAAAAGCGATGTTTTAGCTTATAGAAACAATTTTCAAAAATATTTTACAAGGTGAATACAACAAAAAATATTCAAAGTTAAGAAAATAAAGAATTAACAGATAATTTTACAAACTCCATTTTTTTAGACTTTTTAGAGGGGTACCATTATAGTTTTTGATAAATTCTTAAAACTTGACAAAAATGATGTTTTAGCTTACATAAACAATTTTCAAGAGTATTTTACTTAAGAGTGCAACAAAAAATATTCAAAGTTAAGAAAATAAAGGATTAACATTTAATTTTACAGACTCTATTTTTCGAGAATCGTCAAAGGGGCACCATCACAGTTTTTTGAAATTTTTTTAAAACTTGACAAAAGCGATGTTTTATCTTATAGAACAATTTTCAAAAGTATTACTAGGAAGTACAACAAAAAGATTCAAAGTTAAGGAAATAAAGGATTAATAAATAATTTTAGAGACTCCATATTTTTTTTTTTAGAATTTTCAAAAGGGTACCTCAAAGATTTGAAAATTTCTTAAAATTTGACAAAAGTGATGTTTTTGCTTAAAGAAAAAATTTCCAAGAGTATTTTACCTAGGAGTACAAAAATAATATTGAGAGTTAAGGAAATAAATATTGAACATATAATTTTAGAGACTCCATTATTTGAGAATTTTGAAAGGAATACCATTACTGTTTTTTGAAAATTTCTTAAAACTTGACAAAAGTGATGTTTTAGCTTATAAAAACATTTTTCAAGAGTATTTAACTTGGAAGTACGACAAAAAATATTTAAAGTGAAAGAAATAAAGGATTAACATATAATTTTATAGACTCAATTTTTTTGAGAATTTTTAAGGGGGTACCATCACAGATTTTGAAAAATTCTTAAACTTGACAAAGTGATGTTTTACCTTACAAAAATATTTTTCAAGAGTATTTTATTTGGGCATACAACAAAAAATATTCAAAGTTAATGAAATAAAGTATTAACATATTATTTTACAAACTACAAGTTAAAATTTTTTCAAAAAACTGTGATGGTGCCTTTGAAAATTCTAAAAAAAGTGGAGTCTGTAAAATTATAAGTTAATCTTTTATTTTCTTAAATATGAATATTTTTTTTGTACTCCCATGCTAAATATTCTTGAAAAATTATTTTGCAGTCTAAAACTTTACTTTTGTCAAGTCTTAAAAAAATTTCAAAAATTATGATGGTACCCCCTTTAAAAATACTCAAAAAGAGGAGTTTGTAAAATCATATATTAATCCTTTATTTCTTTATCTTTCAATATTTTTTGTAGTATTCCCAAGTAAAATACAATTAAAAAAAGTTTCTATTTACTAAAATTTCACATAATTTTTTAAAAATTTGATGATACCCCCTTTAAAACTCTCAAAAAGTGAAGTTGGAAAATAATATATTAATCCTTTTTTTTTTTTTTTTTTTTTACTTTAAACAAGTTTTTCTATACTCCCAAGTACAATTCTCTTGAAAAATATTTCTGTAAGCTAAAACTTCACTTTTGTTAAGTTTTAAGAATTTTTCAAAAACTTTGATGGCATCCCTTTGAAAATTATCAAAAAATGGAGTTTGTAAAATTATATGTTAATCCTTTATTTCATTAACATTGAATATTATTTGTTGTACTCCCAATTAAATACTTTTGAAAAATATTCTATAAGAGAAAATTTCACTTTTGTCAAGTTTTAAGAATTTTACAAAAACTATGATGGTACCCCTTGAAAAATTCTCAAAAAAGTGAAGTCGAAAAATAATATTTTAATCATTTAATTCCTTAACTTTGAATATTTATTGTTTTACTCCCAAGTTAAATACTCTTCAAAGATTTTTTTTGTAAGCTGAAACTTCACTTATCTAAAATTTTAAGAATTTTTTCGAAATTGTGATGATATCCCTTTGAAATTTCTTAAAAAGTGAAGTCTGAAAATAATATGTTAATCTTTTATTTTTTTAACTTTGAATATTCTTTTTTTGTACTCCCAAGTAAAATTCTCTTGAAAATGTTTCATATGCAAAAACTTCACTTTTGTCAAATTTTAATTTTTTTTCAAAAACTCCCTTTTAAAATTCAAAATAAAAATGGTATCTATAAAATTATATGTTAATCCTTTATTTTCTTAACTTTGAATATATTTTGTTGTACTCCCAAGTTAAATACTCTTGAAAGATGTTTTTGTAAGCTAAAACTTCACTTTTATCAAGTTTAAAGAATTTTACAAAAACTATGATGATAACCCTTTGAAAATACTCAAAATTGAAGTCGGAAGATAATATTTTAATCATTTATTTCCTTAACTTTGAATTTTTTTTGGTACTCCCAAATAAAATTCTCTTGAAAAATATTTTTGTAAACTAAAACTTCATTTTTGTCAAGTTTTAAATTTTTTTCAAAAACTGTGATGGTACCCCTTCGAAAATTCTCAAAAAATTGAGTCTGTAAAATTATATGTTAATCATTTATTTCCTTAACTTTGAATATTTTTTGTTGTACTCCTAAGTAAAATACTTTTGAAAGATGTTTTTGTAAGCTAAAACTTCATTTTTGTTATGTTTAAAAAAAAAAAAACTATGATGGTACTACTTTAAAAATTCTCAAAAAATGGAGTCTATAAAAATTTATGTTAATCTTTTATTTCCTTAACTTTGAATATATTTTGTTGTACTTCCAACTAAAATACTTTTGAAAAATATTTCTATAAGTTAAAATTCTCTTGAAAAATGTTTCTGTAAGCTAAAACTTCAATTTTGTCAAGTTTTAAGAATTTTTCAAAAACTATGATGGTATCCCTTTGAAAATTCTCGAAAAATGAAGTCTGTAAAATTATATGTTAATCATTTATTTTCTTAAGTTTGAATATTTTTTGTTTTACTCCCAAGTTAAATACTCTTGAAAATGTTTTTGTAAGTAAAAACTTCACTTCTGAAATGTTTTAAGAATTTTCAAAAATTATGATGGTACCCATTTGAAAATTCTAAAAAAATGAAGTCTGTAAAACTATACATTAATCCTTTATTTTCTTAACTTTAAATATTTTTTGTAGTACACCCAAGTTATATATTCTTGAAAAAAAAGTATGTAAGCAAAAACTTTACTTTTAAAATATTTTTAGAATTTTTCAAAAACTATAACGATACCCTTTAAAAACAGATTCTCGCCATACCCTCTCCACAAATATTTCAACCATGAATAAAGATTTTCCGGAGCAGCTACAACACTTGCCCTTGTATAAGGACTGTCAATTCTTATCTGTTGATCATTTTGGGAGGAGCTTATCCGTACTTCCACGTGTCCTGAACTCCAACTTCCAAGAACTCCCTACGTGTCCACTCTCAACTGCATGCAACACTTGTAAGTTTCTCCACTCTCGAGTCACTGCATCTCCGTGCATTCCCCTCCTCTCTATATAATCCTCTTCCATGGAGGAACCTATTCATCAACCACACTCATTACTACATCACATACACCTCTCAATTTCACTGTCTTTTAACATTTCTTTGAGAAGATGGCACATTACGGCGACAAATACGGCACCCAGACCGACGAGTATGGCAACCCCATTCGCCATCCAGCTGGCGGCGGCGATGACTTGTTCGGAGCCACCGGCGGCACCGAGCCGTATATGAACCAGCCTGGAGCCACCGGCCCCACCGGGGCGTACGGGATTCAGGGTGGAGGGACAACTGGAGCGTACGGGACTCACGCTGGAGGGACCACCGGCACCACCGGAGCGTTCGGGACTCACGGTGGGACAACCGGAACCACAGGAGCGCACGGTGGCGGGATTGCTCATGGACTGGCCGCTGCTGTCGGCGGCGGACACCGCCGATCCGGCAGCTCCAGCAGCTCAGTAAGTGATAACAAAATATTTTAGCCCTTTCGGTCAATTTTTTTATTTTCTTGAAATGGGATTCAAATGGGTTTTTTGTTTTTTGGTTTTTAAAACAGTCATCGGAGGACGATGGGCTAGGTGGGAGAAGAAAGAAGGGGCTGAAGGATAAGATTAAGGAGAAACTGCCGGGCGGGCGTAAAGATGAGCAGTACGGGACCACGGCCGCCGGCGGTGGATATGGTTATGACCAGGCTGGCACCACAACGGGCGGAGGCGGTGGTTACGGTTATGAACAGGCCGGTCACCAACAGCCTGAGAAGAAAGGAATGATGGAAAAGATCAAGGAAAAGCTGCCCGGCCACCATTGAATAATAGATACAGAAGATATATATATATATATAAGGGGACGGTGTATCTATACACTATAGCAATGGCTGGTCCGAATATAGCAATGGCTGGTCCGAATATAGAGTTGTAATAAGTCGTACCACAGGTGGAGGTTGTGTATTTGTGTTCCCTGTATGTTGTTTATTCGAGTACTTCTTTGTTTAATGTGAAAGAATATGGTTTTTATCATTGTTCATATGTTTCTCTTCAATTATAAGTCATTAAGATACTGTTCGAATGCTCATATTTTCTAAATACAATTTATTTAAAATTGGTAAAATATAAAGAACAAGAAAAAAACATTAAGAACAAGAAAATTTTAGATTTTTAAATTTTGGTGTGTTATAAATATTTTAAATGACAATATATACCAGGGAGGAAGGATTTAATTTTTTTTTTCCTGGTATTGTGTTTTGAATCCAGTACGTGATACTTTCGAATGGGATTGATTTAAGGTTCATTTAAAATATTCAATTAAATAACTAAAATAGTGTTCAATAAAATTTGTTTTTAATATAATTTTATTCGGCGGATATTTTAAATAAATTTTGAGTAAATTAGATAATTAAATTACACAGATTGAATATGAAGTAATTTTAGCTGTTTATTAGATAGACGGACCCGGTCCATATTTTAAATAAATTTTGAATTAATTGAATAATCAAATTAAATAAGATTGAATATAAAGCTAATTTAGGTGTTTATTAAATAAACGAACCTACAGATTGGAGATGTAATATTTATTTTTGTTCGAGTCTCGTCAAATTGGACAAATTAAATATAAAAATATTTTAATTATTTTAATAATAAATAAATAAATTAAATATAAAGATATTTTAATTATTTAAATAATATTTAAATTAAATAAATAAATTAAATATAAAAATATTTTAATTATTTTAATAATAGATAGATAAATAAATTAAATATAAGAGTATTTTAATTATTTTAATAATTTTTATTTTATTATGGTTGAGGTTCCTTACTCCAGGTCGGAAATGGCGGGACGGGCAAGGAACATTTCTTCCCCCTCTTCGCTGCGCTCATCTCCCCAGAATGCTAATGGCGCCAAAAAATGAGAAAACAATACAAAATGAGGAAGGATTTGATTTTTTTTTCTGGAATTGTGTTTTGATTACGCAATACTTCAAACTTGATATGGAATTGATTTAATGTTCATTTAAAATATTCAACTGAATAGGTAAAATAGTGTTAGACAATATATATTTTTAACGTAATTTTATTTGGGTGAATATTTCAAATAAACTTTGAGTAAATTAAATAATCAAATTAAACAGATTGAATTTAAAGTTATTTTGCTGTTTATTAAATAAACGAACCCAGAATCGGAGATCCAATGTTTATTTTTGTTCGAGTCTCATCAATTCGGACAAATTAAATATAAAAGTATTTTAGTTATTTTAATAATAAATAAATAAGTTAAATATAAGAATATTTTAATTATTTTAATAATATTTAAATTAAACAAACAAATTAAATATAAAAATATTTTAGTTATTTTAATAATAAATAAACAAATAAATTAAATATATGGGTATTTTAATTATTTTAATAATATTTTATTTTACTTATGGTTGAGGTGAGCAACAGCTACAGCTATTGGTTATTATTTTTCGCTTTATTCTGAAAAAATAGCTACCAAATATTCTCAGCACATCACACTGGGGACGGTTCCAATTTTTGAAATGTCGGAAGGGGGCGGTTGCCTCCTGCGCGCCTACCTGAGTTCATCCCCGGGCTTTACCACTTTCCATCACCAGAAGTTAGAGCAGGAACATGAGCCCTCATGAAAATGATGAAATCTCAAGGTATCCCTCACTATAATCTCCCTCCCACTAACCTGCGACGCAATGCACATGAACGAGTGGCAATCCTCGCATATCCTAAGATTCTTCACAATTGTGATTGCAGAGCCATCGTCTCTAGAGAGCAATGCGTACGCTAAAGCTAGCTTCTCACTATGATTCATCAGAACTCGCCTCTTCTCTTCATCATCAATGTCGTAAGGTACAGAACCCAGATTTGGCTGATATCCGTTTATTTTTAGTCTGTTGATAAGATCCTCCAATGTCTCCATAATTTCTCCAAACCTTGGATGGGTCGTAGCACCTGCATAGAATTCGTGAAGCACCCCCTTTTCGCCTTCTACCCGACTAAATGCAGGATTCTTTCTCAACCCCTCTGCCCTTATCAGTTTTCTTACCTTCAATACATCCTCCCACCTTTCTGCTTTGGCATAAATATCACAAAGCAATATGTAATTTCCAATGTTTGTAGGTTCAAGCTCTAGTAGATGTCTTGCTGCTACTTCTGCTACATCGGGATTAGCATACACACGACAAGCTCCAAGAAGGGCTCCCCAAATGCCCGCATTGGGTTCCATAGGCATACTTCTGATGAGACTGAGTGCTTCTTCTAATCGTCCATTTCTGCTTAGAAGATCCACCATGCAATTATAGTGATCAATGGTTGGTTTGACGCCATAAGTCGACTCCATTGTTTCAAAGAAGTGCTGACCTTGCTCAATCAATCCACCATGACTACATGCAGTAAGAACTCCAACAAATGTCACCAAGTTCGGCTTTACATCCGTCTTCATCATCTCTTCAAACAATTCGATAGCAGAATTGGCATCACCGTGCATTGCAAAACCAACAATCATCGAACTGTATGAATAAACGTTCTTTTCTGGCATATCGTTAAATACCTTGCGTGCTTCTTCCAGGCATCCACATTTTGAGTACATATCAATCAATGCCGAACCCACCTGCACATCATTCGCAGGGCCAAGCCCTGAACTCTCAGCCACATCCCTGACCCAATTGGCATATTTAATGGCCCCCAATTGCGCACAAGCATTGATAACCCCAACCAGTGTCACTGCATCAGTCCGAACACCAGCACTCTGCATTAGCTCAAAATATTCCAATGCTTCCTTTGGCTTAGCATTTTGGACGAAACCAGTCACCATGGCAGTCCATGTCACCATATCCCTCGTTGGCAACCTATGGAACAACTCACTTGCAGAATCCATTTCCCCAGCCTTTGCATAAGCGTCAATTACCGAAGTCCAAGAGATCAAATCTCGTTCAGGCATTTCGTCGAACACCCTCCTCCCGCAATCTAACAACCCACATTTTAAATACATGTCTACCAAAGCATTTAGCACAAACAAATCCACGGTAAAACCACCTAGCTTAACACCCTCCCCATGAAGCTGCCGACCGAAATATACTTTCTTTTCACTCGCAGACGCCTTCAACAATGCAGTGAAAGTGAAAGACAGGGGAGTAATACCTTCTCTCCTCATGGAGTCATAAACAAGCACCGATTCTTTCAACGCACCATCATTCAAATATCCCCTAATTAGAGCTGTGTAAAGAAAAGCATTGGGGTATCTCACCTGGGAAAAAATGGAAACTCCATATGATCGCATAGTAACATTAACTTTCGACAGCATTCGAATAAGCTTCGCTGTGATATATGATGATTGATGAAGGCATTTTCGGATTATATAAGCGTGGGTTTTCTTGATTTGGGCAAGGTTTCTGCAGTCTTCGAGGGTGGAAATCACATAGGATTCTAAGTGTTTGATTTGTTGCATCTCAGTAAACGGTATGAATGTAAGTGGGTCATCGGGGAACTTCGCGGGCTTTGAGGTGGAAGCTGAAGCTCTAGTTATGGACGAAATCACAATCTTAGAGAGTGAAGCCATTACTCAGCGAGAGTTGGAAGGTTCTTCGGCTCTTCATTGAGTTCTTCGATCAAGGTATTGGGTTGAGAGGACTAACAAGTAAAAGGCATATGAAGATTGTCATGAGGGAGATTACTAATCTCAGATTAGCTTGTTTTCATTTTTAGTCTAGACTTCTCAAATGGGCCGGGACAGGCCCACATGAGTAAGCTAATTCGAATCAGGCCCGCTTTAAAAAGTGGGTCGGGCTGGTCTGGATTGGACTTTTGAAATAATATACTTCCAAACTTGGGGCAGATACTATATATATAGTTTTGTTTACTTTGACTTATAAGTAGTCATTTATCACCTATTTATTTTTATGGATAAAAAAAAAATGTTATTTCAAATGTTCAAAACAAGCACGAATTTTGAAAAAAAATAAACATAATGGCTGATAAAATATTCCTATTTAAGGTGGGTTATCTTGTCCCTCTTATTAAAATAATTTAAAATAACAAAACTACCCCTCAAACCCTATTTTCCTATCTCCTTCCTTTCGTTCTTATTATTATTATTATTATTATTATTATTATTATTATTATTATTGTTGTTGTTGTTGTTGTTGTTGTTGTTGTTGTTGTTATTATTAATATTATTAATCTTATAAAAATTCATTTTTATTATTACTATTATTATTATTATTATTATTATTATTGTTGTTGTTGTTGTTGTTATTATCTTTATCGTCATTACTATTATTATCATTATTATTATTACTATTATTACTAATACTACTATTACTACTGTTATTGTTATTATTATTATTAATATTTTATTATAATAATTATTATAATTATAATTAGTATTATTATTATTGTTATTCTTGTAACGATAATGATAATAATATAATAATAATATATTATTATTATCATTATCATTATCATTATCGTTATGATTATTATTATTATTATTATTATTATTATTAAATTCAAGAACTTTCAAAAGTAATCAAAGCAAAATTACTGAAAAAAGAGGATATTTGTGAGTTTTTTTTTTTTTTTTGTAACGGTGTTAAAATAATTTTTACTATCATACCAAATAAATATCAATATAATAAATGATAAATAAGATAACATATTTCCTCCCCAAAATAAATACAGTCTTGATAATTTATTAAATTCTTTATTTTAATACACCTTAATCTTGTCATCCCTAATCCTCTTCTTCCAAAGTAAACACAGCCGCAGTGGACTAAGTCTTGATTGGCTGGGCTGGACTGCTCCACGGATGGGTTGACCTTGTTTAAAGGTTTTTGGGTGGGAATTGTAGGCCCCCCCCCCCCCCCCCAAACCAAATTAATTTATTTCTTATTTAAGTGCCTATGTTATTAGCTTAATTAATATTTTGTGGTTATTACTTACATTAGGCTAAGCTTTAAGGTGTATATATACACACATAGATATATAATTTTTTTTAAAATATAATATATATGAGATGGGCCTGAGCTAGCATGCTACGTACATATGGATTGTATTGTTAGATATAAATATTCAGCTTAGTATGATCCAATTAATCTATATAAATTGGACCATTTAGCTCGTCACTATTCACGAGCTAATCCTGAGCCATTCCATAACAAGCTAATCCAAAGCTAGAATGGATCAATTTGGTCAATTTGAGAACTTTTTTTTTTTTTTAATCTTTATCTTAGTTTTGAATCACCAAAAAAATAAAATAATAAGAAAGAATCACATTTCATCTCATTTGACCAATAAAAAATATTAAAATAATATATTATAAGTTCTAAAATTTATAAGATTGATTAAAAGACGCTTAAATGAACTATTCAAAATGAAGACAAACAAGAAACCTATAATTTATTCACATAATTTGTTGATCAAATTTGATATTGTCCAACGTGAAAATTTCGCATTTGACGCAGTATATTAAATTAAAAAAATCGTATATAGTAGGAAGGCTTCTGATTTGAACAAGAAAACAAAAAATGTTATTTATTTATTTACTGCTTTAGAGGGGCAGTTGTCCAACTATTATGTCTATATACGTCCTTTATTGGGTTAGCATTATTTGGCCTTGAACCAATCAACCTTCATACATCATACTCATTAAATACAGTATATATATATATATATGCATATATTAATTTGTTTTTACCTTTTTCCAAATATGACTTAGATTACTTAGTACTTATCCTAGTTAAGAAACTATCTGAGAAAAGTCATCTTGTCAAAAGAGGAGTTGAGAAAAACACATGCAACACCCCCCCCCCCCCCCGCCATGCAAAAAACACATGCATGCTTCCAATACTTCCCTATGGTGGAGAAAGTAACCAATTCATACCAACTCCTAGTCTCTCTCTCTCTCTCTCTTAAAAAAAACACATGCTTGCTTCCAATATATGCTTCCCTATAATGGAGAAAGTAACCGATTCATAACTCAAAGTCGTACCAACTCCAAGTGTTTTGACTCCCTCTTACACCTTTTCTCCCTTAATTTCTCTGGAAGTAAGCTCTATAAATGCTCAACATCTCATTTCACCTTTCATCAACCAAGTTTCTCTCAACAACGGCACACAAAAATGACCAACTCCATCAACTTCTCCTTGCTTCTAACTCTTCTTGCCTTTGCACCTCTTTCCTTCTCTCATAACACCCATGGAGGCTACCTCTACCCACAGTTCTATGACCGGAGCTGCCCACAAGCCCAGGAAATCATTAGGTCTATCGTTGCAAAGGCCGTCGCTAGAGAGCCTCGTATGGCTGCTTCTCTTCTTAGGCTTCATTTTCATGATTGTTTTGTCAAGGTAATATCACATTCTTTTAGGTTAATCCATCACAATTAGAGCTGACGATTCGAGTTGAGCTGAACTAACTTCGTGCCACCAGTTTCTACGCCCAACCTAGCTCACTCGATGAAATCTAGTGTATAATCTTGTTCGTAAACTAATGAAGTTTTGTTGATTACAGGGGTGTGATGCATCGATACTTCTGGACAACACTGGAACCCTAATCAGTGAGAAGGGATCAAAACCAAACAAAAATTCAGTTCGTGGATTCGAAGTGATTGATGAGATCAAATATGCACTAGAAAAAGAATGCCCTCATACCGTTTCTTGTGCCGATATCATGGCTCTTTCTGCAAGAGATTCCACTGTTCTTGTGAGTTGATTCCATTTTCTACATTGTTATGATCAAGAAACTATATTGCAAAGCCAAATAAAGCCACCATTTTCAAAACGATTTTAAGTTGTTAATAGACAACGATTAGCACAACAGTAAATACTCGTTGTCTATTAATTAACAGTCATCCGTTGATTTTAGCTGACACTTGAAGAATATTTTACCATAGTTCATAATCGTTGTCTGTTTTCAAAAAATTGTTGTATGTTCAATATGGACAACGATTTATGCAACGAATTAGATCGATTATATTTCCTTTAATAGACTATGGTTTTTAGTCATGTTATAGATCTAACACTTTGTGAAACTTGACAACGATTTGAAGTTGCTGTCGTTTCATAAAAAATATTGTATTTTATCCATTAGACAATTTTACCCATTGTCTTTTTCTGACAAAAAAAAAAATAAAAATTGTCTTTTCAATTTGTTGCTGAAAAATGTTGATTGTAAAATATATATTTGGGATGTGTTTATGCAGGCTGGTGGACCTAATTGGATTGTTCCATTGGGAAGAAGGGACTCAAAAGGTGCAAGCTTGAGTGGCTCAAACAACAACATTCCTGCCCCAAACAACACTTTTCAGACAATCCTCACTAAGTTTAAGTTAAAAGGATTGAACATTGTTGACCTTGTGGCACTATCTGGTACTTCTCTTACAAATTCTTGGGTTTTAATTTCAACTCAGAGCAATAATTCTTAAATGGTACAACCTTTGCTGCAGGAAGTCACACCATAGGAAATGCAAGATGTGTCAGCTTCAGACAAAGGCTCTACAACCAGACAGGAAACTCACAGCCCGACTTCACACTGGACCAGTCCTACGCTGCCCGATTACGCACTGCGTGCCCGCGATCCGGCGGCGATCAGAACCTGTTTGTCTTGGACTTTCCCTCTCCTACCAAGTTTGACAACAGCTACTTCAAGAATCTATTGAGTTACAAGGGACTTTTGAGCTCTGACCAGATTCTTGTGACCAAAAATCAAGAATCACTTGAGCTTGTGATGAAGTATGCTGAGAATAATGAGGTTTTCTTTGAGCAGTTTGCCCAGTCCATGATTAAGATGGGAAATATTTCTCCATTGACTGGTTATAGAGGAGAAATAAGGAAGAACTGCAGAAAGATGAATTCTTAGAAGGCATGCATAGGAAGCCATAAAAGTGTTGTCTTTGTATTGTTTGTTGTCTTGTTTATTGTTCTTGTGTTTTTCCTTACCTTCTTATCTTGATTATGACCAAACTTAATTGTTGGTTGAATGAAACACAGTATACTTTTTAATTTTGTGTGGAAATTCTAGTTTTAATTTTAAATTTTATATATATTTATGTTTATATACGGACAATAATTTTTTTAATAAATATTTCACATACAATCTTCATGATTCTTTACAATCGCACTTCTATTTTATTTTTTCGACAATAAAAACTAAATGCAAAGAATAAAAGTGAAAAGAACAAAAGTAGAAGAGTAACTGTAAAAGGAAGAGTTATTGGCGACAGATATCACGAGCTTTTGGTTAATTTGTAATTCTTATATAATGTTCATGATATGACAATTTTCATCACAAGTTTAATTATTTTTGCAATTATTACAACAACAACAACCACTTTCAGAGATGTTTGAAGACCGAGCAAGTGATTTTTTATAGATAGATTTGGGATCGTTGTATTGCTCGACATAGATTTTGGTTTAGTAAAGAAATTTAAATTACTCCTGAAATAGAATAACGGTGGTTGCCATTACATATTTTAGCTTATTAAATTTTTGCTTCTTTCAATTCCTATTTTTGCCCATTCCCTCGCAAATGGACGAATTTTTTTGCCACTTTCAAGCCCCATTTTCACCAATTGGGTGGCAAATGAACGAACGCCATGATCTTCAAGTTCAATCGTTGTGTTTGATGATATGAATATTAGTCAATTGGTCAAAATGTTTGCTATTGTAAAAAATAATTAAGTTCACGATAAAAATAATTTTTAAATAGAATGTAATAATTGTATATTGGTCTAAATTTGGTGAATTCTCTCTCAATAACTCTAAAAGAATGACAATAACTCTAAAAGAATGACAAAGTGAAGGTTTGGCTTAAGGAAATATTTTTATAGAGCAGTTAACTTGGGAGTACAACAAAATATATTTAAAGTTAAGGGAATAATGGATTAATATAAAATTTTAAAGACTCCATTTTTTTATAATTTTCAAATGAAAACAATCACAACTTTTGCAAAATTCTTAAAACTTAACAAAAGTGAAGTTTTAGCTTACAGAAATATTTTTCAAGATTATTTTACTTGGGAGTACAACAAAAAAATATTCAAAGTTGAGGAAATAAAGAAATAATCTATAATTTTACATACTCCATTTTTTGAAAATTTTCAAAGAGGTACCATTACAATTTTTGAAAAATTCTTAAAACTTGACAAAATGAAGTTTTACCTTACCGAAACATTTTTCAAGAGTATTTTACTTGGGAGTACAACAAAAAATATTCAAAGTGAAGGAAATAAAGGATTAACAAATAATTTTAGAAACTCCATTTTTTGAGAATTTTCAAAGGGTTACCATCACATGTTTTGAAAAATTCTTAAAACTTGACAAATGTGAAGTTTTATCTTAAAGAAACATTTTTCAAGAGTATTTTACTTGGGAGTACAACAAAAAATATTTAAAGTTAAGGAAATAAAGGATTAACAAATAATTTTACAGACTTCATTTTTGGAGAATTTTCAAAAGTGTACCACCACAGGTTTTGAAAAATTCTACAAACTTGACAAAAGTGATATTTTAGCTGATAAAAATATTTTTCAAGAGCATTTAACTTGGGAGTACAACAAAAAATATCCAAAGTTTAGGAAATAAAAGATTAACATATAATTTTACAGACTCCATTTTTTGAGAATTTTCAAAGGGGTATCATCAAAGTTTTTGAAAAATTCTTAAAACTTGACAAAAGTGAAGTTTTAGATTACAAAAATATTTTTCAAGAGTATTTAACTTGGGATTACAACAAAAAAATATTCAAATTTAAGGAAATAAATGATTAACATATAAATTTATACACTCCATTTTTTTAGAATTTTCAGAAGGGTGCCATCACAGTTTTTGAAAATTTTTAAAAACTTGACCAAAGTGAAGTTTTTATTTACAGAAATATTTTTCAAGAGTATTTAACTTGGGAGTACAACAAAAAATATTGAAAGTTAATTGAATAAAGGATTAACATATAATTTTACAGACTCTATTTTTTCAGAATTCTCAAAAGGGTACTATCACAGTTTTTGAAAAATTATTAAAACATTTAAAAAGTTAAGTTATTGCATACAGAAACATTTTCCAATAGTATTTAATTTTCGAGTACAAAAAAATATTCAAAGTTAAGGAAATAAAGGATTAACATATAATTTTACAAACTTCATATTTTTAAAATTTTCGAAGGAGTACCCTCATAGTTTTTGAAAAAAATTTAAAACATTTTGAAAGTGAAGTTTTTGCATACAGAAATATTTTTCAAGAGTAATTAATTTGGGAGTACTACAAAAAATATTTAAAGTTAAGGAAATAAAAGATTAATATATAATTTTATAGACTCCATTTTTTTAAAATTTTCAAAGGGGTGCCATTAGACTTTTTGAAAAATTCTTAAAACATTTCAAAAGTGAAGTATTTTCTTACTGAAATATTTTTCTAGAGTATTTAACTTGGGAGTATAACAAAAAATATTCAAATTTATGGAAATAAAGGATTAAAATATAATTTTACAAACTCCAATTTTTTAGAATTTTCAAAGGGGTACCATCACAATTTTTGAATTTTTTTTAAAACTTGACAAATGTGAAGTTTGTGCTTACAGAAATATTTTTCAAGAGCATTTAATTTAGGAGTACAACAAAAAATATTCAAAATTAATGAAATAAAGGCTTAACATATAATTTTAGAAACTCTATTTTTTTAGATTCTCAAAGGGGTACCATCACAATTTTTGAATTTTTTTTGAAAAGTTAAGTTATTGCATACAGAAACATTTTCCAAGAGTATTTAATTTGGGAGTATAAAAAAAAAATATTGAGAGTTAAGGAAATAAAAGATTAAAATATTATTTTACAGACTCTATTTTTTAAAAATTTTCAAAGGGTATTATCACAGTTTTTTAAAAATTCTTAAAACTTGACAAAGTGAAGTTTTAGATTACAGAAACATTTTTCAAGAGTAGTTAACTTTGGAGTACAACAAAAAATATTCAAAGTTAAAGTAATAAAGGATTAACATATAATTTTACAGACTCCATTTTTTGTGAATTTTCAAAGGTGTACGATCACAATTTTTGAAAAATTCATTAAACTTGACAAAAGTGTAGTTTTAGCTTACAAAAATATATATCAAGAGTATTTAACTTGGGATTACAACAAAAAAATATTCAACATTAAGCATACAAAGGATTAACATATTACAGACTCCATTTTTTAAGAAATTTCAAAGGGGGTACCATCAGAATTTTTGAAAATTCATTAAACTTGACAAAAGTGTAGTTTTAGCTTACAAAAATATATGTCAAGAGTATTTAACTTTTCATAATTACAAAAGTGAAGTTTTACCTTACAAAAACATTTTTCAAGAGTATATTACTCAGGAGTACAACAAAAAATATTCAAAGTTGAGTAAATAAATGATTAACATATAATTTTCAGACTCTCTTATTGAGAATTTTAAAGGGGTACCATCAGAGTTTTTGAAAAATTCTAAAAACTTGACAAAAGTGATGTTTTAGCTTACATAAACATTTTTCAAAAGTATTTTACTTAGGAGTACACCATCAAATATTCAAAGTTAAGGAATTCAAGGATTGGCATATAATTTTGAAGACTCAATTTTTTGATAATTTTCTAAGAGGTACCATCACAGTTATGAAAAATTCTTAAAACTTGACAAATTTGAAATTTTAGCTTACAGAAACATTTTTCAAGATAATTTTAACTTACAGAAATATTTTTCAAGATTATTTTAGTTGGAAGTACGACAAAATATAGTCAAAGTTAAAGAAATATAGGATTAACATAAACTTTTATAAATTCCATTTTTTTAGAATTTTCAAAGGGGTACCATCACACTTTTTGAAAAATTCTTTAAACATAACAAAAGTGAACTTTTAGCTTACAAAAATATTTTTCAAGAGTATTTTACTTGGGAGTACAACAAAAAATATTCAAAGTTAAGCAAAAAAAAAAAAGGATTAACATATAATTTTAGAAACTCCATTTTTTGATAATTTTCGAAGGAGTACCATCACAGTTTTTGAAAAATTCTTAAAACTTGACAAAAGTAAAGTTTTAGCTTACATAAACATTTTTCAAGAGAATTTTATTTGGGAGTACAAAAAAAAAATTTCAAAGTTAAGAAAATAAATGATTAAAATATTATCTTCTGATTTCAATTTTGAGTATTTTCAAAGGGTTGCCATCATAGTTTTTTGTAAACTTCTTTAGCTTACAAAAACATCTTTGAAGAGTATTTAACTTGGGAGTGCAAAATTTAAATGAAATTTCGAGTATATTTATGGTGAAATATAGGTGTTTATAATATATTTGGTTGTGACCCGTTAATATTGTGTAGAATTGAATGAATAGTTATAAACTTGTATAAATTTATATTTGGATTGAAATGATACAAGGTAAGATAAGTACTTTTGTGACTAACTAAAAGATTTAATAAAATTCATTTATATTATTATAACGTTAGATGTTATGGAACGTAATTATTGGTTGATTAAATTTTTTGAATGATTGATGAGTGTTGTGCTGGGGATTGTGAGATGTTTTTTATTTTGTAATATTTTTATATTACATTATTTGTTCTCCTTTTTTTTGTAAAATATCTTAAAATTCTACAAATTTAATTGGTTTTTGTAGATTTTATTTAATACAAAAAAATCAAAATTTTCAACGAATTTTTGTAATTCAAAAGTTGTCATAAAATATATTACAGTAATAAATTTCCTTTAAAGTTAAAAATAATATTTTTTTAAAGTAAAAAATTTATAGAAAGAAAAAAAAGTCTATATTTTTTAATAAAAATTATTTAAAATAATAAATAAAATACATGAAATCCGTTTAAATAAAGAAAATTATATCTGTGAAGAATTTCACATAATTTATTTAAAGCAATTATTTTGGATAATTTTTCACATAAAATTTAGTTATTTAAATTATAATTATAATTTCATATTTTTGTATGTGTTATTATTAATTATGATTATATCTCTGATATATATTTGAAAAAGTATTGCTAATAAGCCATATTATTTATGTTACTGTGAAAATTCATTTAATCTACATATATGTGCATTAGTATTCAATTTATCATTTTCTCAGAGAAAATATAAATTTTGTCCATATTCATGAAAAAGTACGGGTATGAATTAAATTATTCAAAGTTTGACAGAAATAGGATTTATTGATCAAAGAAATCATGAGCTATAGAGTCAAATTTGAAATATATATTCTGAACTTTGATATATATATATATATATATATTTTTTTTTTCAAATTAATACATCGATCATACTTAGGGTAACTAATCGTGACACAATCACGAAAATGGATGATCCGGCTTTGCTTAGAAAATGGCCGCCTGGTTAGTGAACCAGGTTTCCGTATTCGTCCGCCTGCTTGCCGTAATGCGCCATCTTCTCGACGATCCCGATCGAAAAACACGAGATTTAATTTGTTAAAACTGAGTTAGACTGCTGTAGCAAACAACAATGGTGGATCAGCAGCTCCATGCAAGTGGTTTATATATTAGATCAAGAGGGGAATGGGGGATGCAATGACAGTGACACCGAAGTTTGCCATTGCGGGACAAGTGCTGCATGAAAGAAAAGTGGCACGTAAGAGTTCTTGCAAGTTGGAATTCAGTTTTAAATGTTCAAATCTTCTTTTATTTTAAAGTAAAATATAAGATAAAATATAAAATAAAATAAAGAATTATGTGCAAAAAATCAACACAAACACACGTTTGAGATGGATTATATTCAACTATTCTAACAGTGGATAGACGTGATAGTTACGTATCAAAAAATTATGAATGCCCAACTGTGTCTATAAGTTCTTAGACAAGTGTTTGTTTTAATCTTCAATTATAAGTAGCTTGGGGTGTACAGGTGTTGCCGACCTTGAATTATTATTGCTAAAAATCAAATTAATCAAGGTACAAAGTAAAGCCTGCCACAGCTGCAACCAGGCCCATATTTATGGCCCAATTCGATGTCCCCAATCCTCCAATCATTGCTTGATCTAGGCCCATATATGATGGCCCAATTCCATAGCTCCAATCAGTTCACAATTGGGGTTAGCATCCAAAAAATCCTATTGCTCCAACAATAAAATAGTAATTATCGCATATAATTGTAGATAAGTTGAAATAATAGGGCAAGGGTATAGGTTTTAAGATTGGATTAGTCAATGTGGTGTTTGTTTTGGGCCAAATTTTCTCTCTCTCAAAATAATAATAAAATATTTAAACGAAAGAATATTCGAAAGATTTCAAAGTTAGTGATTTATTTATAGTTTTCATAATTATATATATGTATATATATTTTATAATACAAATTTAGTTTTTTTTTCTTTTTGAGAAATTCAAATTTATGGTCGAAAAACTCACGTGCACCACAAATAAATCCTTAAAAGTTAGAAATTTGAATTTTTCGACCGTGAATTCTTAAAATATATATTAAATATAAAGAGTATTGACGTGAAGAGACAAAATGGGTTTGATTTGAAAGATATTAATAATTAATGTAGGGTCATTAGTTGGAAGTTCATGAATCATTCTCACAATTAATTGGCCAATCAATTGATTTAAAACACCTCCTTTTGTGCATAAATCTGGAGTTTTCTTTTATTTTTTAATTATATATTTTATTACAAGGGAAGTGGGCACACAAATTTATTTTAATTATTTATTTTCAAGATTCCACTTGGTGACGTGCACATGCTTTCTCTTCTAGAAGTAATAAAAACAGTTTTTATCATATGACATATCTACGTTTTATCCTTTCTAAGATCCAATCCTTTAAAAAATAATAATATAAATAATATTTTATAAATATCCACCACCCAAAAATAATAATTTTTTTGTGCATAGAATACTTTGGTAATAAATCAAAGAATAATATTTTTAAAGTAAAAAATTAATATCTTTTAATTAAATAAGTAATTCTGTAAATTGAGTTGTACGGTACTTAAATGCGTGGAAGTTTTTGAGCCCAATTCTTTCAAATATATTTTGTGCCCTAAAAAAATATTGTTCAAAAGTTAATATATTATTTAATTGATCATGATAAAAGAAATTCTTTCACAAACAAATTATATAAAATTAAATAAACAAATAAAAAAACTTATAATTACAGAAATCATAAAAAATATATAATGATTTCACATAATTGAATGAATAGTTTAGAAAAAATGGAGTATGATATTTACAATGATCCAAACAATTGGGATATGGTTGTCCAACATTACATGACATATGGTCAGCCAACAAATAATAGACATGAAAGAGAATAAGTTGAGTCGATAATTAATGTAATAAAATATAGCATTATTGCATGAGTAAGGTTGTGGATTTTGTCCTATTAATATAATTAGGTTGTCAATTCAAGAATGGTTACGTCACGTTTCAATTTTTGAGAGGGTCCAAAAGCCAGTGCTGCCCTAATCCAATCAAAATAAATTAAAGTATTTAGGGTAGTCCACCAATGTTAGGTCATTTTCTTTTTAAAATTTGGGATTCCTATTAATTAATTCAAGCTTATTTAATTGGAACATTAAGAATATGTATTGTAGGATAATAATAACAGATTGCCTAATTTCTCATTAGGATTACAAATTGCTAGAGAATAATTGGACTTGAGAGAAGACATTGTCTTGTTTTGGAATAGTGTGAGCTCCATTTATACTAATATATATATATATATATATATATATTGATTTAATATTTTCTGTGTAGACGGCTCTGTGTTTATTGAGAATTTTTGAACATGCGATGTATGATTTGTAATATATTTATTTATAAAAAATAAATAAGATACAAAAGATTAAATACAATAAAATTAAATAATTTTATTTTTTTTGTAAAATATTTAACTTTTAATATATTTGAAAATATTGACAAAATGATAGAAAAGAAAAGGATGAAAAATGAAGAGATCTCCATATTTTCGTCAGCCCTATGTGTACGTGTGCTGTAGATTTTTCATTATTCTTTCAATAAAAAAATTATGTAATTTGTGTCGGAATTTGTTATGTTATTATTACGTTGCTCTTAAAATTGAGCATCTCACTTTTGAATATCACTGAGATCAAATTAATAGAACACAAAAAGTTGACGTAATGTTCCTTCACATCTTTAGATTTAATTTTACGTCAGCGAAATCAATAAAAAATTTTAAAAAAATTCAATTTCAAAATCATGTGACAATTACAGAACAAATTACTACATTGCAAATTTCCAACTATAATGTCTTTAAAGTAAGAAACATTTCATTAACGTACTAAATTGATAGGTTGAAAACTTACAAAACTAAAATAACATTGTCCACAAGTTACAGAAAGATTCTGAGAAAAATTCCCGAAATATAATTACATTACTACTTGGAGTAAATGAACCAAACACACCATACATTCATTTCAAGATTAATCCCAGATCTATTATTTTAATGAATATTACAAGTTATTTTAACATGAATCAGTACATGAAAACGCCAGTAGAAGCCATGATTGGCTGGTTAACCTGGATTAAACTCCGAGGATTAAGTAAATCACGATCAACCCCACTAATCATCTGATCACAATCTTCGAATCCAAAGGGAGATTCTGAGCACATGCAGGTGATAATATCATTCAGGGCCTGAAGCCTGTGATATAATTCCGAAATCTGGGCCCGAAGGACTGAATTCTCAGACTCCATATTCAACTGAAGATGAGCGACGAGATTTATGTTGGTGAGGATGTGATTGTTCCCAGCCGTCAGATTAGCAGCCTGAGCCGTCAGATCATCCAGGTGCTTCTGCTTCCTAATCCTTGATCGTCTCGCCGATTCCCGATTCGACAACATTCTCTTGCGTTTCCTCAGATTTGATGGAGTTCCACCTGGAGAAGCCATGTTCGTGTTCATGTTCATGTGAGTGCGTGAGATAGAGAGTGTGTGTGTGTGTGTGTTATATCTATATCTATGTTGTATGTATATATGTGTGGATCAGATGAGCGCGGATTAATTACAAGATTTTTTGTTCATGAAAAAACATAAAACCAATAGAGGAAGACGACGGAGAAGGATTGAACGAGGTGGGAGCCGCGACGGTGGAGAGTTGAGTTTACTGTAAATCCAGAGAGGATGATTTCACTGAGTACAGGGGACATGATCAGATTCAGGCTTGAGTTATGGCAAAGAACACTTCCATATGAAAATGATTGATTTGGGATTTATTTGTTTTAATTCTTGAGAAAGAAATAAGAATGGAGATTAAAGAACAAGGCCTATATGTATGTATATATGTGTGTATGTATGCAAAGAAAATCAAGAAAGCTTGAGAAAGATGTAAAGAAGAGGTGGAGGAGAGGTTTGAGGTGGTGGTGGAGGTGGAATTTATACACAGAGTGAAGGGAATAAAGTAATGTTTATGTCAGCAATTATTAGGACTAAACTATTGCCAAATGGTTGTTCATTTATTGTAAGAATAAATTATGTTGCCTCCCACACTACTCTCTATTCTCTTGGGTTTTGATCTCAATTCATTTTTCTGCTAATATTTTGATTTCATTGTAACAAGGAACAAGAAAATTAAAACCCATAAAAGAAAATTAATATAAAATATTTTGTGTGTAAGGGTCCCCATTAACCTTCATTTTTTCCCCCTATAAAAACAATACCGCAAGTTGGTCAAATATATTATTTTAAAAAACTAGAAACCGGAAGTCATCAGAGTGGCTGTAGTTTAGTGGTAAGAATTCCACGTTGTGGCCGTGGAGACCTGGGCTCGAATCCCAGCAGCCACATTCGAAATGCAATTACTCTTTTTTTCCTTCTTTATTTATGGTTTGGGCATGTATTTAGTGGACACTCAAAAGGAAATTTGGGGTTTTCGGGCTTTTCTAGAAATTGTAAAGCCCAAATCACAAGAAGCCCAATATTATCATAAGTGTTGGGTTCTTCTGCCCCGGTGAATGGGCCTAGAAGAAACCACATAGTCGAGTCAATAGACATGGTCACCACCCTCCTCCTCCCGCGCATTCTTCTTGTTATTGTTGACGTGGCATGGTTTAGGTTTGGAACTAGAACATCCGGTTTGAACCGTCGGTCAACGATTTGATTCAACTGTTGATCTGGTTCTGGTTTCAAATTGGAATCGAAATTGTCGGAGTAACGGTTTCGGTTCTCAGTTTTTTGGAACCAGAACCAACGGTTACGGTTCGGTTTCAGATTGAATTTGAAAATTATAGCCGTTAGAGATCAATGGAGATTAAATAGTTGTTGATCTTCAACGGCCAAGATGGAATAACCGTTGGGAACCGACGGTTCCCAACGGCTCTTTTGATTTTATTTTTTCCTATAAATACCCCTTCCTACTCATTTTATTTCTCAATATCTAATCTCTCTCAATCTCTCTCAATTATCTTGTGATCTCTCTCAATCTCCCTCAATCTCTCTCAATCTCTCTAAATCTCTCCCGACATCTTTCTTAATCTCTCTTAATTATCTTGTGATCTCCCTCAATCTCTCCCGATTATCTTGTTATCTTTCTCAATCTCTCCCGATTATCTTGTCATTTTTATCAATCTCCCTCAATCTCTCTCAATTATCTTTATCTTGTCATATTTCTCAATTTCTCTCAAAATATCGAGCTCAAGCCAAAGAGGACGTGGAGGTAGATGATCATCTTCTTTATCTCGACAAGCAAAAGAAAAATCACTTATACCGACGAGTACAAGTGCCGGAACCGGATTACCATCACCATCTCCTTTGGTTCCAAGGTATCTCAATCTTGATGGTGAAGATATTGAAATTCCGATCGAGTGACAAGAAGATTTTGAAGTTCAATTAGGTTTGTGTTTATTTTATAAAATATCTCTCTTAAATATTATTTTATACTTTTTATTTTAAATATCTCTCTCAACTATCTATGGTTAATAATTTATTATGATTATCAATTTAGGTGCACAAAACGAATCCCGAAGAAGAACGTCTTCCAACTCAAGAGAGCCAAAGTCAAAGTACGCGATAAACTCAAAGTGGACGAGATGAGGCACTAAGATCGGATATCATTGTCGTTCACTTCAAAAGAGATATGCAAAATAATAAAGCAATTTGCAACTATTGCGGGGTGGAATATGTTTTTCAAAAAGGAGGAAGTTATGGCACGCTCAAAAAATATTTGCAACGTCACCATCCAAACAAAGTCAGAAACGATCGGCGTCAAACACAAATACCTCGTGGAGGATTCTCCAGATTCATCGATGAATCACAAGGTACGGCTTCTTTATTTAAATATTCCGAACCAACAATGAGAAAATATTTATCAAAAATGGTTTGTGGCATATCTTTACCTTTTAATTTTGCTGAAAATGATTTGTATAAAAATCTTGTGTCACTATCAAAGAACCTTCAAGTGTCCGGTGTTTCACGTAGAACATTAGTTCGTGATATTGAAAAAATTGTAGGTGAATTTAAGTTGTCTTTAATTGATACGTTAATTATTTACAACAAAAAAATTCAATTTGTGCGGACATATGGGCGGATCATTGGAGAGAACATAGTTTTTTAGGACTTACTTGTCATTGATAGATAATTCATGAGAAATACAAAAAAGATTGCTTGCATATAGAAAATTTGATCAAACACACACGGCCGCAAATATTTCTCATAAAATTCATACTATTTTGCAAGAAATATAATTTAGTTACAAAAGAATTTCAATTTCATTTGACAATGCTAGTGCTAATACTGCTAGTTTGCAATTATTAATTCAAATTTATCAACCATCATTTAAGGGTATATTTTTTCACATTACATGCATGTGTCATGTTTTAAATTTGTGTGTACAAAATGGCATGGAACATTTTAAAACACATGAATGTCCTATTAGATTAACAATTGGACATTTATCTAGACATGCAACTTTATGCAAAAAATGGAGAAGATTTTGTAAAGAATTTGGTATGAGTGCACCCAAAAAAATCACTAAAGATATGCCTAATCGTTGGAATTCAACATATAAAATGTTGAATTCTTCTTATGAGGTTAGAAATGAATTATGTATATTTTTTTACAAGAACAATTAGGCATTCCTTTATTTTCAAGTTCATGTGATATATGTGTTGAATTAATGTCTTTTTTGAAAGTTTTTAAAGATGCAATGGAAGAATTATCCAGATGTTACTATCCCACTTCTCATTTAGTTATAGATCATTGTGTTAAAATTGCACTTATTTTACAATCATATTATTTGCATGACACTTTACAAAATCGCATTGCAAGCATGAGAAGTAAATAGTTAAAATATTATCAAGAAATTCTCGATTTATTTTTAGTTGCAAAAATTTTAGATCCTAGAATTAGAGAAGATGGTTTAGAAGAATTACTAAGAATGTATTATGATGCATTATTTTCGGTTAAAGATGATGACACTCCCAATCCGCATATAATTGTAGGTAACACAAAATAATTACTTTATGATTGTTTTAAAGAATATAAAATTTATTATGGTGATAATTTAAATAGTGAAAGCGGTCACGGAAATGAAGATATTGGTGAAGGTAGTTCGGTTTCGGATCAACCCGATCATCATCAAGATCTGAACTTTGAACACCTTAATTAATATTATATGTTTTATGATATTAGAAAATTAAAAAAATCTAGGAGTAATTGTCTTTATCAAGAATTAGATAATTATCTATCTACTACTTTTGAAGAATTTGGATTTGATTCAACTAACGAGCTTTTGAGATGGTGGTATCGAAGAGCAAAAAACTTTCCTATTTTATCACTAATGGCAAAGGAAATATTTGCGTGTCCGGCATCCACCTTCTCGGTTGAACAAGCATTTAGCACCGGCGGTTACATTTTGGATCTTCGAAGATCCAATTTAAAGGTGAAAAATCTAGAAAATTAAACTTTACTTCATGATTGGTTGAACGCCGAGGTAAGAAAACAAGAAGTAAATTTTGATGAAGAGGATGAGGATGAAGATGGAAACGAGTATTCGACCATATCCTGGAGTGATTGAGTCACTCCACTTCTCAAGCATCAAGGTACTAATATTACAAGAAGGTAAGAGAACTACATTGACTTTGATTCCACAACTATGAGGATACGTAGACAACTTAATTCTAAATTAGAAATTAAATTTTAATTTTTAATTTATAATTAAGCTCAAGTCTTTTTTTTCTCTCTTCTATTTTTTTTAATATGTTGTAATTGAAAACTTGTAAAGTTGTAATCTCTTGTTAAAAGAAGTAAATGTTTTTAGGTAAGTTAATTTTTTGTTGTAGTTTTTCCATTTTTTTGTAATTTTATTATAAGTTGTAAAGTTAAGTTTTGATTGTTGTAATTTTTTTTGTAAAATGTAATTGTTCTAGTTAAGTTAACTATATATTCAATTCAATTTCTTGTGCAATCAAATTCAGAAGACCAAAATTATTTTTGAAAGTTGTTAATTAAAAAAGAAAAAAAAACCGTGGAACCGGAACCGAAACCGTATATATGGCGGTTCGATTTCAATTCCGCTTTCCACAATTCCAAAAACCGCCGATTTCAGAACCGAAACCAAAATCGTGGTACCGTGCCCATGTCTATGTTATCGTATATCATATGTTCGCCCACAAATTTTTCAATATTCTTCTTTTATATTTTATATATAGTATAAATAGATTTGTTTAAAGATGTCATTTGATACTTTTACATGTAATTAAAGGCAGAAATTGGAGCGCCCGACCTACTCAATCGTGTCAAGTGACAGGGACCCAGTTGCACCCACACCTTTTTTGTTCAACATTTTCTAGCCTTAGCTCAACTCAAATAAGCTTGACTTTTTTGAGTTAGAAATAATAATAATACCAACCTAATCCAACCCAAAATTTATTTTTGGGTTATAATTTTTGTACGAGTTAAATTTATTATTTATTAAAAGATTAAAAAAATATTTTCTCGTATCTTATAAACTGCAAATGAAGTTATAAAATATTGAACTAGTGAAGTAGACCCACTTACACCTAAACTTAGTTTTATTTTTGCTAATGTATTAAGATCCCGTCTTTAAATTTTAGATAAGAAAATTAATTTTTTTTACCCAACACTAATTGAAGTACAACTATGGGACGTGGTAATAAATTAAATTTTCCACTTTTCTTTTTCTTTGGACAAAGAACTAGTAATGAGTAATCACCTCTTCTTTTTTTTTTAACTGGAAAAAGGTCTTAATTGGGGTGATGACAATTGATATTATTTTTGCTAATGTATTAAGATCCCGTCTTTAAATTTTAGATAAGAAAATTAATTTTTTTTTACCCAACACTCATTGAATTACAACTATGGGACGTGGTAATAAATTAAATTTTCCACTTTTCTTTTTCATTGGACAAAGAACTAGTAATGAGTAATCACCTCTTTTGTTTTAACTGGAAAAAGGTATAACTGGGGAGATGACAATTGATAAGCTAAAGTGCAGAAAAGAACAAAAACATGATTCGGAAATTGAGGGACTTTTGATGTTGTACTTTCTTATTGGATTCCACAATCTAAAGCTTCTTTGAATCACATTTGGAGTATGTCGGGAGAACAGTTTGAGAGACAACTCAACCTCCAATATTTGCCTATTTGCTATACTCACTCAAATATTTCATTAAAATGTTTTTGGACCAAAAGTTATGTATTATCTAAGTGGTCCGTGTGGGTAGTGTCTCTACTCCCCAATATATGTAATATGTGTCATGCTAAAAAATAATTTTTTTTTTTTAATTATTAAGATGTGCTACATGTTATATATATTGCGGAAAATATATACTACCCACATGATACCATAAAATTTCCAAGAGAAAAAAATTAGGTGAGGGCATAGGAAAATATTGAAGGGATGGATTCAATTTCACTACACAAGAATGTGATTTTCTAAATGAGTTTTTTATAAAATTCTGGATTCTTGAAAGTTATACAGCGGGTTTATCAATCAATATGAGATCGAAAATTGAATATTGAACATCTTCTAAGAAAGACGTACAAATTGGTGGTTTTCCCAAACACGTAATTTGACATATAATTCACAATATTTTGCTCTTTTTTTGGAAGCTCATGTGAACTCAATTTTCCGAACTCATGGAATCAACTAGATCATACAAGATTATAAGTTCACAACTTCGACTTACTTCTGCTATGTTGCAACAAATTGACCAATATTTTTATTCCAGTTGGTAAAAACGGATCTTAAACTGAACAAAAAGAGCCTAGAAGCAATCCTCAAGAAAGCAATTTTCTTGCTGGGTTTCCAGAAAAATGCTATTTTCTTTACAATAATACACAGTAGTTTTATCATTAAAGATTGAAATCTATTACATTTTTAGAAAAATGAAGCACAAAAATTTCATAAAAATCAGTGCTTTTTCACACACAAATTTTGCAACTCCTTACTCTTATTTTCTTCCCCCACAGATTTCCTCATTTTCCTGAAAATTCTCCAGAAATTCCCCTTCTTTCTCTTTTCCTTACCACTGATCTGGCCACCTTCACCTTTCGCTCTCTTCTCATCACTCTCGTCAACAACTTTATCTTTCTGTTCTTTCTTTTCCTTGAGCAAATCAATCACACCTTCAAGAGCAAGATCAACATCTTCACTTCTCATCAAGTGCTCTGCAATTTCTGCTGGACTGATCTCAACTTCTCGAATCAGCTCTTTAATGGCCGGAAACAGCCTGGGGTGATCTTGGATTCCCAAGTAATTTGAAGCCAAAACATCAAATCCTTCTGGTGTACAGTGCCCCATATGAATGTGCATATCCATCCGACCGGGGCGCAACAGGGCCGGGTCGAGCTTTTCCTTGTGGTTCGTTGTGAAGATGATTATTCTTTCGTCTCCACAAGTCGACCACAGCCCGTCTATGAAGTTCAACAATCCAGACAATGTGAACTGTTATCAATCAAAACAATGACGCAAGGTTAGTACAGCCATCAAGATTGTTGCTAGAGAGAGAGAAATTGGGTTGATTTAAACAAACCTTGGTGTTTCGTGAGTCCTCATTGTCAGAATCACTATCATTGCCTCTGTCGTGCAATTGAGTACTGCAATCAATGTCCTCAATTACAATGATGGACCTGCTATTAGTACAGAGCAGAATTCTCCTCAACTCCGAGTTTGAATACAGGCTTGTCAGCTCTAAATCATAGACATCAAATTTCAAGTAATTCGCCATTGCAGCAACCAAGCTCGATTTTCCGGTGCCGGGAGGGCCGTAGAGAAGGTACCCTCTTTTCCAGGCCTTGCCGACTCTCTTGTAATAATCTTTCCTCCTCACAAACCTGTCCAAATCATCAATAATAGCCCGCTTCAAATTCGGGTCCATCGCGAGCTTATCAAAAGTGACTGGATGATCGAGATTGATGCAGCCCCAGTAGCCTCCGCCGCCATTTCCTCCCTCGTCATCGTCGCTGTCGTATGGACAATCCCTCGTGTACAATTTGATTGCCCTTTCTCTCTCCTTCATCTCCTTCGCTCTCGCTAGGACAAAGGGTAGGTACTCGTCCACAACCGTCTCTTTATTCTGCTTCTCGAATGTAAGCTCGAAGTATCTCTTCTCCGGCTGGAAACCGCCTTTTTCTCTCTCCGCCTCCACCAACACATACTGCCATTTAAGCTCGAAGCCCTTGTAAGAATCACACACTTCCTGGTCTTTCACCATGCTCAAAGTGATTTTCTTGTGCTTCGCATTTTTGTTCACCTTCAACCGCGCGGCGTCTGGGTTGATCTTCGTCCGGAGGTAGATCTCGGCAGCGTCGTAGATTTGGTTGCGCGTGATCCCGCTCTGCTCGTCCACCACCATGGTTACGAGGGTCGCATTTTTGGCAAAAAACCTGTCGAAAAAGTGTTTGAAATAACGACTGAACACCGCGTAGAAGAATGCCTTCACAGGTTGAGGGATCATATCATTTGCCACCGACCGGAAAAGCATCATCGACGCCGCCACCGACGCGTAGGCTGAGAAAACATTCGAGGCCATCGACTGCATTTCCCACACCGAACGCATTTTTTCTTGATGTGTTTTTGCAGAAATCTCCCTTTCTAGTCTGAATGCAAAAATAAAATTTAAGATTGGAAAAGAGTAATTTAGTTTATGAAATTTGTGTTTCTCTGAAGAGTTTAAATAAACAGGGCCGTGACTCGAGTTCCGATCTGCCAATGGACTACTTCCAAATCTTCGCCAGTAAGCCGGTGTCAGGTTATAATCCAGTGCGGCCTAAAATATCACATCTGCATTTAACCCGCCTACGTGGCCTTCAATGAATGGCTGTGGTCGCTGCAGGTACAAGTAGGAAATAATAGTGCGATGCAGAGGATCGAGACTCGGCTTGGCCACCACGCTTACAGTGTAAATAGGAACGCAAGAATAATTTGTGAAAAAGGGGGGAATCTGTCCGAACAATTGAGTCATATTTTAATGTTATTTGATAGGACAAAAATAACATTAAAATAAGAAGAAGGAGAGGGATGACACTTTTGGGCTTCCGACAGAGCTACTGCATGACACGTGGGAAATTCATGTCGACCTAAACAAGTCATTTCCGAATCATTTATCAAATAAAGAATTGCCCTTTAAAAGGACCCAAAATACGTGATGATCAATTGTGGAAACAACGGGACATGGCCTGTGAAGATTCAAAATAAGAAACCTTAATTTCAAAACTTATTTTCTTATATTACTGCTTTTTTTTTTTTTTTTTAAATTTAAAATTTTGAAATAGAATTATTTCAAGCTTAATATTTTACTAAATTGTGTAACTTCGAGCAATGTATTTTGTATGAATTGATCGATTTAATTTTATATTTATGTTAAAACTTATATTATTATTCTTCCTAAAAGAACTTGCACTTCCTATTTTTTTTCTCTTAGCATCTCTCTTTCTCTCTTATTCATTTTACAAAATTTAATCACCAACTAAATTATTATCCAATCATTAAGGTATTATAAAAAAATACTTTCTTTTATCATTTTGTAATATTTATCTTACAAATTCTATTATATTTAATTTTGTTATTTGAGATGCTGCACTCATTGCACTTCGCATCGAATATTTTCAATTATATATTTACACACATTTATAAGGGTGTAGGATGTGTGTAAATATATGTGGATGAGTAGATATGTGGTTGAAAACAGTCGTATACGGTGCACTGGGTCTAACACCTCAACACTTTCAATTTCAAAAGAAACACAAAAATTACATTATTTATTTAGCACAAAAACTTATGTGCATCGATTTGCCCCTTACAACCTAATCTATAGTATTACTTATTTAACTATAAAATATTACATTTTACTTGAATTGTTATCTTAAAAATAGTAATATTTTTCAAGTAAATTAATTTATATTATTTAGTTAAACAAATAATATTATAAATTGCATATAGTGGGAAAGCCGTGTGCAATGAAAAATGCTAGCACGGCTTGGGGAGGGGTTTTGCTTTATTTAATTAACATAACAAAGAAATTTTCTACTCCATCCGACTAGTTCCGGGTTCGAAACCCGGGCAACCCACTGTCATTTAGAAATTCTATGTATATCAATTCATATTTTCTTTTTGTAATCCACTTCATTTATTTATGAGAAATTTGAATAGATCTAGATAGTTATGGGGGTTGGTTGACACGAGCACAAAAACTCACTTTATTTAAATTCCCACAAACAAAAATTTCCACAATTTATGACTCAATAGCAAACAAATATCTTGATGATTAGGATTGTGCAAAGATAAGAACAAAATTGCAAAATGAAAATATCTAAAATGATAATTATCTTAAAATAACTTTGAATCTCTATAATGAAAATAATATATATATATAAAAAAAAAAAAAAAAAGGGTGGGACTGTTATTAAATAATGATTAAAAGAGAGAAACATAAAACTAAACCTAACCCATTACTAAATCACTAATCCAATGCTAAAGAAAACCATAATCCCACATTATTCACCACCAACTTCCCTAGTCTTGCGACACAAGTTCAATATCACTGTCATCCCCCATAACCACTTTCTCTCTCTTCCCCTCATCTCCATCACCATCACCATCACCATCACCATCACCATCACTCCCTTTCTCTCTCATGCTCTCACCAACAGCCTTCTTGTTCTTGAGGAACCTCACAACCCCATCAAGGGATGTGTTGACATCGTCGCTCTTCATGAGCTCCTCTGCAACCTCAGCTGGAGTCACTTTCTCTCCCCTGATCAGATCTTCGATTTCGGACAGACGAGGATTCTGGTCCTCCACATCGAGGTACGTGGAGGACAAGAGCCTGAATCCGTGTGGAGTAAGGTAGGACATGTGTATGTGCATGTCCATGCGGCCCGGCCGGAGCAATGCAGGCTCCAGCTTGTCTCTGTTGTTGGTGGTGAAGATGATGATTCGCTCGTCACCGCAGCTTGACCACAGCCCGTCTATGAAATTCAGCAGTCCTGACAGTGTAAACTACGAGGAAGTTCTTGCAAGAATTAAGATGACGACCACAACAAAAATGTCAAAGAAATTACATGAAGTTTCAATGGATTTGAACCCATTTTCAGATTGAAAGTGAAAGGGTTTTCTGGTGTGGGGACAGTGAGGGTTAAGTTCATTGAATCATACACCAATCGTTAAATTCTTGTAAGATGACTTGTATTATTTTTAACCTTGCACATGTCTCATTATTTTATCTGCTCTGTCCCAACTTCCCCTGAAAATATTCTCTGCTCTATGACAATGGCAAGAGATTTAAAAACCAACAATTTCGTCTGCTCCGAAAATGGCAAACTAGACTAAAACAAATTGAAATTTATGTGTGATCTTCATAACTTGTAATAAAATTCAAATCTAAGTTGACCATAAGTTTAGGGTCTTCTCTAGAATAAGTCATCCTACATTTCATCATACCGATTCTATTCATATTGGCAAAGTAAACAAAGACAGAGTAGTCTCTGATTCTATAAATGTCACATATTTCATCAAAGGTAACATCTACGAAACTGGACCAACACAGCATGATTAGATGAGGGCCTAAAAGCAAATCAACCATCGAATGCAATAAAAGCAACAACTTTTGAAGTTCTTGAAAGTGAGCCGTTATATTACACTAAAAGCAAGGTCAAGAATGGAGGCTTCAGACAAAAACTTCTGCACATAAAATAATTTAAAAAGAAAAGGTACATAAATAAACTTTACCAACCTGATGGTCACGAGGGCGAATACAATATCCAGGCCCGGATGATCCTGGCCCTCCATCCTGGCCAGTAGTTGGCCCTTTTCTATCGGGCAGTTCCACCGTGCAATCTATGTCTTCAATTACAAGTATAGATCTGTTAGCAGTTCTAAGAAGTAATTTTCTAAGATCAGAATCGCGTTTTACATTTGAAAGATCCAAATCATAAATATCAAACTTGAGATAATTTGCCATTGCTGCTATCAGGCTTGATTTCCCAGTCCCGGGCGGCCCGTACAGTAGATATCCTCTCTTCCAAGCTCGCCCCACTTTCCTGTAAAAGTCTTTCCTTCTTACAAATCTGTCCAAATCATCGATGATGGACTTTTTCTGCTCGGGCTCCATCGCCAAAGTGTCGAATGTGGAAGGATGTTCCAGGTTGATCGAGTCCCATACAAATGAAGGCGCGTAAGATGCACATGATAAAGTATGTAGCTTCACAACCTTCTTCTCAGCCCGAATTAAATTAGCCTTTTCTAGAAGAAAAGGAACATAGAAATCCAATACTTTGTCCTTAAATTTTTTATCGAATCGAAGCTCGAAATAACGTTTCTCGGACTCGAGAAGAACGTTGTCGGTGTCTTCATCGAGAACCTTGGACGTCTTCTTCCTCTCCTCGTTGACGAATCTCCATTCCAGGTCAACCCCGTCGTAGAAATCTAGAATCTTCTCGCACTGTGCGAATTTGATGTTCAGCCCAGTTTCCTTAAACCGTTTGCTGATCTTGAGGCGCTCGATGTTGGGCCTGATTTTGGTGCAGAGGTAGGTTTCGGCGGCGGTGAAGACTTCATTGTTGGACATTCCGTCTCTCTCCTCGATGACAATGGTGGCATTGTTGGGCCTGGACAGGAAGTAGTGGCGGATGAAGGAGAGGACATACTGTTGGAGCTGACGTGGCACGAGCTGGTTCAGCATAGTCTGAACCAGCATGACGGCGGCGGAGACCGAGGCGTACATGGCGAAGATTGAAGACGCCGGAGGCATGCTGGAGAATGAGACCACCATGGTTGAGGAGGATGTTGCTACAAGATTCAGACACGAATTTAAGGAAGAACAGGGATGTGTTGTTTACATGGTAAGCTGGTGCGTGTCTATGTGAATTTGGAGAGAGAAAGAGAGAGATTATGTGTTAATATTGGAGGCAGCTTCATTCTTTTATAGGACCAGGGAAAGGGCCTGCACAATGTGCGGTCTGTCGTATTCAGAATTTGAGCCTATCTACTTTGGTTTTTCTTATTTTGAATAAAAAAATCATAAAGTAGTATGGATTTGTATTTTCATCAAATTAATTTTAAAAAAAAAATTCTTAAGAAAAGTAACTATTTTTCAAGGTATATTTGTGGGCACTTCCGAAAAAATTGAAATATAATTCAAAATTACAAACTTCAAATCATTTAAATACTAAGAGATTGTTGTTGTAATTTAATTTGATTTTTATTCAGATTCTTCTGTAGCAAACAATAGTCGATTTCCTGTACAAGTATCAACTGAACTTCAAATGAAAAGAAGTGACACTCAAAAAGTTAAACTGAACAGAGCAAATTAGGTACCGACTACAGTAAATTAAAAAATGGAAAAAGAAGAGAAAAGGGTGTTTGTCCAGTACCTTATTTAAAGAAAATGTGTGGAAATACAGGCAGGAGTTTCCTTCTTTTCCTGGGGCTTTTGATGTCAGCAAACACATATATCAAGTATGGTAGGGGGTACAAGGAAACTTTATATAAATTTGAGTTTAAAGGATAGGTAGTGGTGGAAGGGTGTGAGCCGTTGGATTGTGGGGCAGCAGAGTGATGTGCAATCTAGGGATGACACTTGGCCTAGTAGCTAGATAGACATTGGGGGTCTCCAGTGGTCCAAACTGGCAAACCAAAATTATATATGTGGAAAAGGGGCACAAGAATCAGAACTCAATGATTTTCTTTTTAAATGAATGTTGGTTCTGCTACTTTGGGATGAATATTTGCAGAAAGGTGGATGAGGAGCCAATGGGGGCTTTTCATTGAGCATCAAATGGGAGAAATCTTTTTTACCTAAAAAAGGTTAGTTTGGGAGCTTCACATGGTGAAAATCAGTTTGAGGCCCTATAGGTTAAACTATGTTATGTGTCAGATTGCCTCTTCATGTGGTACTAAAGTCTTGTTCTTTCTTTCAAGATTGAGGACATTAGTATGTTGGATGTGAATTTAGTTCTTACAATCTTGGGGATAAGATTGAACTACTTTTTGGTGTCTTAATCTTGTACTATCTTCTATTTCTTCTTCTTCTTCGAATTTTTTAGTTTTTTATTTTGTTCCGTGTTCTGTTCGTATTTCTCTCATATTTAAAAGTTTATGAATTTATTTTATCTAACTTTAAATTTTAAAATCTAATTGAACAATATAATATATGGCCCTTTCCTCTACTCAATTTAGGGCAGTGTTTGGTATTACTTTTACTTTTATGTGATTAAAAGTAGCAAATTGAACACAATCACTTATATTATTAAATCATGCTGTTTGTTTGTGATAGAGAAAGGTATATACATTATATATGTGTGTGTGTGTGTGTGTATTATTTTACTCTGTGTGACATAAAATAGAAATAGAAGTTTAATAACATTACTTTAGTAAAATATCCCAAAAAGTTATATAAATAAATAAATAAGGGAGAGCATAATTGTGATAAAAAAAAAAAAAAAAAAAAAAAAAGCACCGTAGATGCAACATAGAAGCATCCAAAATAACTTTATTTGAGGGAACACTTACAAAATGTGGCTCCACCACCATTTATAACCACTATCTTATTCTATCATTTTTAATTTTCTTTATGTAACTCTATTTATATTCTCTATTATATTTTATTTTTTAATTTATTAATACATATGATGTATTTTTTGATAATATTATTCTATATATACAATATATGTATATATATAAAAGTAAAATAATTGTTTTTTACTTTTGTTTTTCTGTCTAAATGTTACTTATATTTAGATAGAATATATTTACGACTGACGAAAAAATTGCAAATTAAAAGCAATCTCCATTAATTAGGAAACAAAAATGCTTTAGATATGAAAATTTAGAAATTGTAAATCATATCCATAAAGATAGTGATTTTATTAAATTCAAAAAATTTAAATTCATTCGTTTATTATTCATTTTATGATTAACTTTAATATTCTAATTATAATTTATTTTAGTATATTTAACTAGAAAAAGGGATGAATAATTAATAAATAAGAAAGAAATTATATTAACATATTAAATATAGTTATTATTATTTTTTCTAATATTTTGAATATTAAATAATATATTTTTAAAAATAAAAAATATAAAAATAACTTTTGTGAATCTCGCACTAATATTAATAAAATTAGAATATATAATGAAATATAAAATATAAGTAATATATCTAACAACAAATCAATCCTGTATGCATATCAGATTTCAAGGATCGTTCTCTCTCTAGCATAATAATTAATTCGAGGACTTGTATGACTAAGTGAACCATTTACGCAAACACGTTAGGGTCAAAACTACTTAGGTTTAATGATGAATGTAGTTTAGAAGTGACTGTAATAAATAGGATCATTGGTGTCATCATATTAATGACATCATCAAAATTAAAACTCATTCGAAACAAATACGCCAATTATTTATATATAAACTTCTCAGACACACATCTAATTCATGCTACTCTTTCTTGAAAATCATAAATTAATCTGAATTACAAAATTAATTTCTATATCGTAATACCTGCTTTAACGAATATTTCAAAATACGTGCTCCTGGTTCAATATTCAAGCCTTGAATATCTCATATAAAGCGTGATCCTTGTTCAGCATACTACAATTCACTGTATCATGTCTTTTCCCAGCGTTCTGAAGAACCCAGAAACAGAAAATATAATAATAGGTATCTGATATATACACACACACACATACGTATGTGTAGTAGTTCTTTTCCTCTAAATAAATATTCGGATAACTACAAAAGTAGATATTTAATAGAATAAAGATTCTTCTATATATCACAATATCTTTACATAATTATTTTATATTATAATTAAATATTTTTTCAACTGAAATAAAAGTCAGTCCAATATCACTCTTGATAATTTCGTAATTGCAATTAATCAAAGGGACTGGTTTGGATTTCTAAAAAAAATAAAAAATAAAAATATATGTATCAGATTACTCTAAATAATGAGTAAATACTCAATTCTCTTGATCAGGGTTGGCTTATAACATCTTCCTTTTTTTCAACATTATTTTCTATGCTCTCTTCTTGCTTTACGTTTTCTTGATTATCAGCTACTGCTTGTCCCTTTTCAGCTTCAGCCTGATCTTCATCTTCTTTGATCTTCTTGTGAAGGAAATCGAGCAACCCTCGAAGAGAAACATCAGGATCGTCGTCCCTGAGAAGCTGCTCGGCTACTTCAGCTGGCGTCGCCTTCCCATTTTTAATCAAATCCTCGATTTCTTCAAACAGAAGATGATCCTTAATCCCAAGGTAGTTAGAAGCCAGGAGCCTGAAGCCACACGGCGTGCAGTATGACATGTTTATGTGCACATCCATTCGGCCTGGTCTGAGCAAGGCTGCATCGAGCTTTTCTACATGATTCGTCGTGAAAATTATGATTCTTTCGTCGCCACAGGTTGACCATAAGCCATCAACAAAGTTGAGCAGACCAGACAGTGTCACCTATTGGAATTGCAATGTAACATTTAGTCCCTCTTTGATTTGATAAAGGGTCTAATGCAGTAACAGAAACAACTAAAAGGAGATTCTTGATCTTATTTAGGGATCTTTGGAGCAAATTAAATGATCTAACCTGGCTTTTTTCGTCGTCATTAAATAAAGTTGAAGATGTATCTCTACTGGCCAGCTTCTCTTGCAAATCAATGGAGCAGTCAATATCCTCCACCACCAGTATCGACTTATTAGCAGTTGCCACGAGCAATTTCCTCAAATCGGAATTCCTTTTCAACTGGGCCAGCTCCAAATCATACACATCAAAATTCAAATAATTCGCCATTGAAGCAATCAAGCTTGATTTTCCAGTACCGGGAGGACCATACAGCAAATACCCTCTTTTCCAGGCCTTGCCAACTTTTCTATAATACTCTCTCCTCTTCAGAAACCTCTCAAGATCCTTCAAGATCATTTCTTTCTGATCAGAATCCATTGCCAACGTCTCGAATGTGGCTGGGTGATCGAATGTTACAGGGGTCCACATATCGTTTATATTGTACAAGTTCTCATAGTCCACTGTGAAAATCTTGATTGTTCTCTTCTCCTGTTTCTTGATTTTAGCCTCATTTACGATGTAAGGCATGTAAGAACTGATGGCCAAATCCCTGTTCTTTTTGTGGAAAGTTAGCTCGAATGATCTGACCTCCCATTCTGTCCTCATGGATAAATTTGTGTTTCCAGTGGTCCTGCAATTCCAAACCCACTTGAACTTCTCCCCATTGTACACGTCCACTATTTCTTCACCGCGTTCCATGGTGATGTTGTAGTTCTTTTCCTTGTCGGGCTTGCTGATCTTGAAGCGCCGCGTCGTCGGGCTGACCTTCGGGCCGAGATATGTTTCGGCAGCCTGGTAGATTTCGTTGGTGACTAAGCCGTCGAACTCGTCAATCACCATTGTCAACTGATTGGAGAAGCTGCTGAGGAAGGTCCTGATGCCAGAGAAAATGTGTTCGTAGAACTCATGGGGGAGGAAGTCTTGAGCGACGCCGCGCACCACCACGACGGTGGCGGCGACGGAGCCTACGGCGGAGAGGACGGCCTTGGCTGTGACTAAGTTGGATTCTGAAGTGGCCATTTGGTTTTTTTGTTTTGGGTTGATCAATTGAGGCAGGAAACGAAGAGGGCAATTTGATTTATGGAGTAATGCAGAGGGGTTCTTGAAAATATTTATTGTATCTCAGTGGAGATGGGAGGAGGGAGGTAGAAATGTGTTGCGTGAACTGCAAGCGTGTGAAGGACGGAGAAATAGAAAGTGTAGGAACGCAGACTGGTCAGAGTAGACATTGCATAAAGTTGGAATTGACTTGGTGGACTTGGACGTGGAATCTCTAGGTCACATGCTTTCGTAAATTTCATAGAAGGTTCCTGTAAGATTTGTTCTAAGATCACAAATAATAGTAAAGCTATAGTAGTTGCCATGTTCCATCGATTTCTTCACCGCGTTCCATAAAGAACAAAGTTTTGTCTTTTGTTTTTATATATTAGATACTAAACTCTTGAATTGTATGTGTTTTAATTTTATTGCAGATATTTCCTCCCAATTTATAGTTGTGCATACCTAATTTGAAAATTCTAATTTCACCATTGGTGTTATGATTTATGTTATTATGTCACTGTAAAAAGAGTGTTGATTATTTCATTTGTCTAAAAAGAATATTAATTAAATATATGAACAATTCAAATTATTGATATGTATACCCACAAAAAATAATGAGAAGTGGGAGTTTCGGTAAAGAAATTCTTGAACAAACAAGGGCATTATTGGAGAAATTAAAAGACATGCATGCATATTGTAAGCAACCCAACAACATTTCAGGAGTCAGATAAAATTAAGGAATTGCATTTTCTGATCAGAACTCTAACCTCAAAGAATTGTCCGATCCAGGTTGCCTTTGATGGAACATGAGTAATATTGGTAACGTGTTGCACAATAAGATCACATGGATCCCATACCCGTCAACCCTCCAGATTCGATGCAATAAAATATCTTTTTCAACGACTTACAGTATATATCATCACTAGTTACATTGATGATGATGATGATGATGCTCTCTCATAATTCCAGGAAATGCAAAAGCTATTCAGTTATGTACCTTTTGGATCTGGACCAAGAACACGCTTTTTATCGTGCGAAAGTTACAATGTCCATGTTGCACAACTCGTGGATATACGCAGTGCTCATAATGCAAAACTAACATAATCTTGTAAGTTTGGTCTTGAATTTTCTCATGTAGGTGATAGATTGATCCGTTGATGACCATGATATTAGCTTGGAAAGGAATGCATACATTCCTACATTACAAGACGGTTGTCCAATAACACAACAGCGTTCATAAGATGGACATATGCAATCAAGTTCGCAGGTTTCCAGTTTAATAAACAATGTGCACTCTTTCTTCATCATGTTATTATGACCATCTATCGATTTACTGTATCCGAAATCATGCAATTACATCAATTATACAACATAGAATTACAATCACATAACAATTCTAGTATTAAGAATGGAAAAGAAAGGAAAAATGATAACAAAGAAACAGGAACGAAAATAAAGTGAGCAGGTAGCTTGTAAAACAAACGAACCTAGAGATGATGATGAGTCAAGTCAAAGATATAGATTTATACTGCTTTACTGTAGCTGTTATTGCTTGTTCAACTGGCAGCCTCTCCAAACTGGATGCACCATAGAATCCATGAACTCCACTAGTTCTCTTCAATACATATTCTGCTTCATTGGGCTCAGATATAGGGCCTAAAATTGAATAGCGGAATCATTAATTTCATGAACTTCTAGAACAGAGCAACAAGAAAACTCAAAAAGGCCAGTTTTTCTCTAACATAAACCAAAAAGGGAAAATAATTGTCTTTCTCCAGAATATATTCCTCATAAGATAACAAAAACTGAAAAAAATTTAGGTACCAATAGAAGCACTTACTAACAGAGATCTGCCAAGCTACAGCGACACACACAGCCCCCCCCCCCCCCCCCCCCCAACTCACACCTCACAGCCATTAAGAGAATCTTTACTACCACTGTAGCTTCTCGATGAACATCTTGACTGGTTGTTCTTTACGAAGGCCATCTCAAAGAAGAACAAAGGAGATGAACCCCAACAGAGAGAATAGCGTCAGCCAATTATCCAGTCACTGACTGACAAAACACTCAATTTCCAACTTAATTGGTAAACAATTAGGCTTAGAAATATTTATGTATGCAAAATCCCCACTCAATGATTTAAATTAGTTCCAAAACTATTTAAAGTGGTGCTCGATTTTCTATTCCTGCATATTCATATCTTTTTACCTCCATGGCACAGGACAATAGCGTCAGGATTAATTCTGTGAGCAGCATCTGCAATAGCTTGTACTAGAGCTACACTTTCCCCAAGTGAGACAGCTGTTTTTGCACCAATTGAACCAGATGTAGTAAGCCCCATATGCGCCACAATAATGTCAGCACCAGCTTTTGCCATTGCTGTTGCTTCTTCTTGGTTAAAGGCGTAAGGGGTTGTTAAGAGGCCCATTTTATGAGCTTTTGCAATCATCTCAACTTCCAAACTGAAATGAGCAACAAAGGAGATTAACAACTTGCTGTGTATTTAGATGAAATCTTCAAAAATCATGAATAAAAAACGACACTTTTAATAGATTACCTGTATCCCATCCCAGTCTCTTCTAGGTTTTGTCTAAAATTACCGTCAAATAGACCAACAGTTGGAAAGTTCTGTACACCAGAGAATCCAATAGATTCCAATTGCTTCAGGAAGAAATCCATCCTTCGAAAGGGATCCGTTGCACAGACTCCAGCAAGAACTGGAACGTCTTTCACTACCTAAACTTGTTTAATGAGAAAAGATGAACTAAATCAGGTTGCTTTTTCTTGATGAGCTCAAAAGGAATAACTGGAGCATTGAAAATCAAACATAGAATTAGCTATATGGATAGAGTATTCTCAGGACATATGACTGAGAAGTTGAAGAATTGTATGGTCAGCATAAGCCTCTCATTTTCTTTAACTTATAAATTTAATATTTCAACAGAGTTCAGTATTATTCATTTCCGGGGGGGGGGGGGGGGGGGAGGTGTCGTACACTCCAATCATGTGGCCACTCCTAGTACGACCTCATTAAAAGATCTAGAAGCATCCAAATGAAGTACTTACAGGCAGCACCTCATTGGCCATTTCAAGTACGACCGCATTTGCATCAGCAAATGGCAATAGACCTGCCAATGACCCCCTTCCTGCCATCCTAAAACGCCCTGAGTTGTACAAGACAATCAGATCCACTCCACCAACTTCCTCAAACTTGGCTGATATGCCTGTTCCCGCACCAGCACCAATAATGGGTTTATCCTCATTTATTTGAAATTTCAATTGCTCTAGTATTTTCCGTGTTCTTTGCAGTGTTTCTGCTCCAATGAACCGAAATTTCTTGCATCAGTTTAGAAGTAGAAGAGTAAAATGCAAAGGTGTTTACTAGAAAACTGATTAACGAACATACTTACGTTCTCCGACACTATTTGAAACAACTCAGTTTGTCCAAAGTCAAACCAAAAGTATTTTTGAGACAAATGCACGAACACTTTCAATGTGGCAAATAGTAAGAGATAAAAAGAAAACTATATTATAGCAGGAGAAGGGGTGGGGAACAACCTGGTTTTGCATCAGGGAAGCCGCTCAAGCTATATGAAACTGGTACGGTACTCTGGGAACTTATTTGGGAGGCAGAGGTTTTGTTTCGAGTGTCTTGGGTAGATTCATGAGTAGCTTGACCACTGATACCATTAAAGTTTGTAGAGATCTCCATGAATGAGTCAACTAGAGCATTTGCAAACTCAATATCATTAATATGATTTTGGAAAACTTTAACCTGTTAACAAACAGAAACTACCCTTCAATACACTGAATAGCAAATAAAGAATGTGAAGAATCATCGATATTTGATAAATACGTTATATAATAAGCATTGATAGAACCTGACGATATTCAGTTGTTTCAATTAGCCTCTGCATTTCCTCTAGAAGAGCACCAGTAGCATCAGGATCATAAAAGGCCTTGCCTGGTGCATCCAATGCAGAGACACCCATCTTTGGCAGGCAAACACAAACCTTAGATGATGACTTGTTCAACTTGTCGGCTATAAATGCAGCAAATTTCATATTCTCATTCACAGTAGTTCGCATTAGTGTAACCTGAGAAAAAGGTAATCAAGATTAATTCATGTATGACAGATAATTTGTGCAAATTAGAGCCTAAACATCCAAATCGAAGTAACAGCAGTGTTACTCAGCAAAATATATTCACATACAACTTCCTTGACCGGACAGCTCTGCTTTTGGGATTCATAAGTTAAAGGAAACTGATAAAGTACTCTGGTTATCAAATGACTAGGAAAAATAATATCATATTTCACAATGTTTGTTGTCAAAATAATAATAATAATAATAATAATAATAATAATAATAATAATAATAATAATAATAATAATAACAATAATAATATTAATAGTAGTAGCAGTAATAAAAACGAGACATGATGAAGCCTCAGCAACTACGTTTAATGATTTTATTCTTAAATAAGCTTTTGAAATACCAAAGTTTGAAGAGAGAAGAAGACAAACAGGGAATGGGAGTACTGTCACCTGTTCATTGTGTTCATAAATCTTTCTTTGTTGAAACTTAGAAGGTACGGTATCTTTGGGTCCAAAATTCACCATATCCAATGCTCCAACACTGAGAACTAATGGTATCTTCTTCTCTAATATAGAATCAAAGCGGGAACTGTCACATGCCATGACTCCTCCAACAATATAATCAGCCACCTCAGTTGTAGTAATATCCAAAACACCCTATGGGACACAAAGGTACAAACATTGAAGAATTCAAAAACTTGATAATCAATCAATCTACAGGAAGCATATATTAGTACTACATGTCATTTGGTCATGAAAGTTCTCTTGTCATCACTTCCCTTGGACTTGTTTGATGCAATAAAGGAGAAAATGAAGTAGGCAACTTGTTTGAAGTAATTAAGTACACAATTAAAATTATCATTCCTTTTCGTATCTTGCATCACCATTACATACAAGTATTAAAACCAACTTTGGATATACACAATTAAAAGAAAAAAATTGGAATATGGCCAAAATACCTGTATAAACCCTCCTTTCACAAGATCCTCCATAGCCCTCCCTCCAACTCCAGTAGCATGGAAGACCAAGGTCTCGTACCCTTCTCGAGTCAATCTGTCTTTGACGGCATTGACACATGCAGTAGTAACCCCAAACATAGTTATACCAACTGTACCCTTCTCACTTATATTTGCAGCAGATGTTGCTTTCAAATTTAGATACCCAATCACCATTCCAGCAAAAGCAGCAGAAGCATTGGATAATACTACCCTACTCACATTATTAATCCCACAAATATCAACCACCGATGGAAATAACACCAAATCAGATGTTCCAACATAAGGTTCAGTCTGACCACTAGCCACAGTTGACACAATCATCTTTGGAGTCCCAAGAGGTAGGGACCTAAAGGCAGAAGACATTAACGAAGTCCCTCCACTTCCCCCAAGCCCTATAACACCGGCAAGGTCTTGATTTTCATGAGCTTTACTGAGGAAAACCTCAAGTGCCTTATTCATAGCTGCAATAGCTTTGCCTCTATCATCAGGAAGCAGGGTACTATGTTGTTCTCCTTCTCCAGAACAACATGAGAGGACCTCTTTCTTTGACACAAATCGCAAATCCTCACAACTCTCAACATCTTTATGACTGGCAGATACATCCACTACCGTCACCAGCAACTGCGTGCATACACAATCATTTGGGGAATTCCACACATAAATCACCATCCATTATGAAACGACTGAACATAATAACTAGACACCAATTTCGACCTAAAATGTCATATTGTCCTTGTATTCAATACAATATTTTTCATTAGCAAGTTCACATCATAATGAAAATACAGGACAAACATTAAAAGCTTAATTTACATCTTAAATCCCATAAATGAAAGGAAAAACAATGGCAGCGAAAAAATGGAAGAAGTTAAAATCAACTCCTACTTGATCTCGCCAAGATGCGCTACAAAACGATCCAAGCAAATAAAAATTCTCCGATGTATTTCGAAAAATTAATAGATATACAACAAGAGATTCCTCAACATACCAACAACAAGAACATGATTCATCTTACGCAGAAAAACGAAAGTTATACACATGAATCTAATTCATCTAACGCGGAACAGTATTTTACAACAATAAATTAACAAAAACAGAAAAATCTCAAAAAATGAGACGACCAAAAAGGAGACAATTGACTACCTTTGAGGAAGAATTGGCGGAGAAAAGTTGTAGATTCGATCGAATGGACTGGGCGAGAAAACGAAGCTCGTCGAGCTTAGTATCAGCAGTTCCAATGCAGAACACTTGCATAGTGTTGTTCTCCTGATTCGTCATTTCCTCAATACTTCCGGTTATCAGCTTAATAGAAACTTCAATTCTTACATGTACGTATGGGTGTATTTTTCGCACAGGGACGGTGACTGTGAGCAGCAGTTTGAAGATGGAGAAGTTTTAACAGTAGTAGGTGGAAGTGGCACAGTGGAAGTCGAAGGACAAAAAAAAAAAACCTAATAAAAAAACAAAAAAAAAGGTCCACGTGTCCACTAAGAAGAAGCCTCTAATCCAAAGTGTACATTGGCAAAATTAAGTACATCTATTGAATATAGCAGATGGGGGGTGGGTTGATCTGAATTGGGCCTTGGAATGGGCCTTCAGGATAGGCCTAATGTTTCAGTTTATTCACTAATATAAGCTTAGCCCATGATTTATGACTGGGCAATATTTCTTAATTGTAACATTTATAATTGCATTAGGCCCAAGTAATTTGGAGCCCCTATGGCCCTTTTGTATACTTATAAATACCTTAAATATAGAAAAATAAATTCATAATGTTTTGGGGCGAAGTAGACATGGCGCAGTTTCGGTTGGAATCGAAAGTTGAAACCGTTAGTTAACTTTTCGATTTAATTGTTTATCCAGTTTGGGATCAGAATCGGAATCGAAATAAAAAACTGATTGCTTCGATTTTAATTTAAGGGTAGTCAATTTCAAATTGTTAGTTCCAGTTCTAATTTCAAATTTGATTCTAACCGACCAAACCGTGCCCATATTTAAATGAGAAACGAGTCAAGTGATCTTTTACGAGAGTTTGTCGTGTTACTTGTAGGCACCTCAACGAACATTAATTTGATCACATTTTGAATCACAACCAAATTGAAAAATTACTTTAGGTCACATATTTGATTGGCTCGACCAATTTGAATATTCTATACATCGTTAAATCAAATAACGAATTCATTAATTAGCAAATGAGACTATCCACCAACATCTATTCGTAAGCACAAATTAAATAAAATAAACATAAATTTTAACACATAATGCACTCAAATAAATTAAGATACACGATCACAACCTTGAGCTAGCCCCCATTTATTCTAAGTAGACATAATTCATTATTCATAACGACATGGATCAAACATGAGGGCTCTGATATATTATTATTTAATTAATTATTATTATTATAATTCATTTGCACACGTGGTAACAAATGGAGTCCTCATCCGAAAATGTGAGCCTCGAGTTCTTTGGTGAACTCGATGAAGAATTTCAAGTGTGGAAGTGGGTGCGGGTTGTCCGGGTTGATGAGCTCGTAGTCAATGGTCCACGTCACAAAGTCAACGCCAACTTTGGTTTCCACGTGGATGGTTATGATCATGTTCTTGTACAGCTCCAGCAGGTCCCCTTCGAGCATCTTGTATGCAATTTGCTTCTTTTCCACATCTATGTCTTGAAGTACTTGCTTCGCTGTATGCAGTTTCCCATCTATACATACATTATCATAACAATATTATTAAAACCTTATGTATCTTTTTTTGGATTTTTATCTTATATTTATCTAAATATAAAATAAACGCAGATCTATTATACAAACATGACGTGATTCAATATTATTATGGGTAAGTTAACTCGACTCAGGTTACTAAATTATTAGAATCGTGCAGGAGATTACCAACAGTGTACTTCCATTGGATAACGGAGCCATTGGTTCCATAGTTGCCTTGATGCAACTCGCAAGCCTGAATGGTAGTAGGGGTGGCATTGGCGAGGTGGTGGGGCCTATTAGCCACAAGGTGATGAAAAACGTCTCCCCCAGCCTTGAAAGCCACCTGGGCAATCAGCTTGTTTGGCAGTGAGGCCATGACACGTGGCAGTATGTAAGGATTTATAGTAACCAAGAGTGTGTTGTTGCTGACAAACTTTGCCACTCTGGTCTTTATATAGCCAGAATTGCAATCTTTGATGGTTTAATTTAATTTTAAGTTTGGGGATTTCTTGTTGAAGGATTTGGATAATGACTATTTCCTCAGGTTTCGTGCTAACAAGTGTCTTATTTCAGCTAATTAGTCGTGAAACACATTTGGGAGCTAAAATTGTAAATCACAAGATTTGCCTCAATCTTTCTGCATGATTCACAAGTTAAATGTCACTTCTTATATATAGGTGTACGATGTAATCGATTTATAGTATTATATATTTAATTAAAAAGTATATTTTTTTACTTAAAAAATATTATTATTTGTTTAGGATAACAAATTGATAGTTTTTGTGACAATTTAATACTTTTTAGGTAAATAATTAGTTATTTTTAATTAAATAAGTAATATTATAAATTACGGTTATTGATATTTTTGTGACAAGTTAATTGGTTCTTATTATTATTATTGAGTTATTCAGATATCTTAATGTGATTGCTTATACGCTTTATATACGCAAGTTAATTAATTTATGTAATCATAAACATGTCGAATCTCTTAAGGCCCCGTTTACTTCGGGTGATAAACCTGAATTAGGGAAAATAGTTCACAGTTATCCAGCGTTTACTTCATTGGATATTTTTCCGGGTCAATCCAGCCGACCCGGGATAAAAAACAAAATTCGGGATAATTCGGCGGATACTAATCCGACCTAAACCCCTGGGATAAAAATTATCCGATGAGATAAGAAATGAAAATTTACTGTTTTACCCTTATGCACAAACTTAATTACAAAAATATCCTCATATATAAATTATGTTTTCTGCTCAATTATGTATTAAGGGCAATTTTGTAATTTTCCCATTATCCTGTCCAATCCCACGAAGTAAACATTGGATAGTATAAAATTATCTTTCTATATCATAATGTTATCCTACGAAGTAAACGTATGATAAAAATTTTGAACTTATCCCTATCCCAAGTTTAGACGCACCTAAATGAAATTAATTACAAAAAGTGAATAAAATTTGTGCGTGAATCTGAAATTGGGCCTGGGCTAAAGCTTTAAGGTGAAGATGGGCTTTCTGGGCAGGAGGAGGCCGAACACTCATGACTTCAGGAATACAAATGGAAATAGGAGGAATTATAAAGGGTTGGGATATTCAATTTTATTTTATATTTCATCATATATTTCAATTTTATTTGATCGTCACGTATCATATTCATTATTAAATTTATTTACACTCCAGCTAACAGAAAGCCTCCCAAAGTGGATAAAAACAAAATGCCCCCATTTTGGAATCCCATGCTAAGCTCTCTATATTGAGCATTGATTGTATGGCGATAGATCGGGTAGAATACTAATTATTCTGATATGAAAAGGTTAGTTTCAGATGCTATTATTCATTGGAATATGGGCGTGGGAGTGGAGCAGTGCCCACTTATGGAAGTTTATTCTGTTTCTCGTCAGGATATGTTAGTTTATGGATTGATCTCCACGAATAAATAAGAAACGGTTCAATTAAATTTTATGTTTTGATTACAACTTTTTTGAATTGGTTGACACTAATTTTTTTTTAATCTCTTTGCACCCAATTAATCAAAGTAGATCACGGGCGAACATTTGGACCCTAACTGATCTATAAAGAGAATTATACGAAAAAGAAGAATTAGTTACCAAACAATTAATAAAAGGGAATCGCCAGAATCATGTGAGTTTAAATCTCTTTCAAAAGATGGTATTCTCTTGAGATCACGGGGAGAAATCGTTCTTAATTACAAATTAATATAATGTACATGGATCCAGGAAACAGTCTTTAAATATGGACACCATTCTCCGCCTTTCCCATCGAACTTCACTCGGCATGGATCTTGATACAGTTTTCCACATGAAAGGTGGCCTTGGAGAGACTAGCTATCCCAAAAATTCTCTCCTCCAGGTCTCTCTCTCTCTCTCTCTCTCTCTCTCTCTCTCTCTCTCTCTCTCTCTCTCTCTCTCTCTCTCTCTCTCTCTCTCTCTCTCTCTCTCTCTCTCTCTCTCTCTGATGCATAATTAATTACAAAAACCCTTTTCTTGACAGAAAAGGGCAACCGATAAGGTGAAGCACATAACCCTGGAAGCCATAGAAAAGATGTATGTGGAAACAAGGCCGAAAAGCATAGGGATCGCTGACATGGGATGCTCATCAGGGCCTAACACGCTGTCAGCCATTAAAGAAATGGTCGAAGCGGTTGAAGAAACCAGACGAAATATCCAGGAGCCCGAGCCCGAAATATGTGTTTATCTGAATGATCTCGTAACGAATGATTTCAACACAGTTTTTCAAGCGTTGCCCGATTTTTACAGGGAGTTGAAGAAAGGGACGAATTGGGGCGGCGGCGGCCCCGGCCCCTCGGTTTATGTTGCTGGCTACCCAGGCACATTCTATGGCAGACTCTTTCCAGAAAAGTGCTTGCATTTTGTTTATTCCTCCCACAGCTTGCATTGGCTATCCAAGGTCCGTTCGGATCTTTATTTTATTTTATATTTTACTTCATCTTTTAATTTTACCAGTGACATGCATTCATTTATGATATTATTTTATATATATAATATATATTAGTCAAATTATAATATGCGGTAAAACACAATATGAAATAAATAATACCGTATGATTCAAGGTGTTATATATATATATATATAGTAACTTGGTTAATTTTGAAGAAAATATTTTTAAAAATGAGATATTTTTTATTTCTCTAAATTTAAACTAGAATTTATAAATCAAACAAATTTTGTGTGAATCCAAGGAACGCAAAGGTTGGAATTAATATGACCCGATCCAAGGCCAAGTTTCGATCATGGGTCAAGCTCAAAGAATGAAGATGAAATTCTGTACTTTTTTTTGTAGATAGTACCTACGTTCCACTATGTGACAAATAATACATTTTAGAAAAAAAAAAAAAAAAAAAAAAAAGTGAACATTGATTTTCTTTTAAATATGACACATGTCACATATTCTGTCAATTACAGACACTACCCACATAGATAGCATATAATTTTTTCGTACGCGGATCTTAACTACGAACATATGTTCTTGAGATTGTTGCTTTCAATTTCCAGGTTCCTCCGGGCATTTACAATGAGAAGAACCACTCAATAAACAAAAAAAGCATATACATATCCAAGAGAAGCACATCAAAGGTATCAGAGGCATATTTTAGACAGTTTCAGGAAGACTTCTCCCTGTTCCTTAAATCAAGGTCTGAAGAGCTCATACGTGGGGGCCGAATGGTGTTGATATTGTTGGGAAGAAGTGGCCCATCGCATGTGGACAGAGGTATTTCATTTTTATGGGAAGTCCTCTACCAATCTCTAGCCACCCTCGTTCGCCAGGTATCTGGTCGACCTTATAAGCTCTTAAAACATTTTATAAGATGTTATTTTACAAATCTGAGTTGTTTTGTATGGTGTCGTGTAGGGAGAAATCGAGGAGGAAAAATTGGATGATTACGAGGTCAACTTTTATGCACCAACAAAGGAAGAGGTGGAGGAGGAAGTAAGAAAGGAGGGGTCATTCAAGACAGAGGTGGTTGGGAAGTTTGAAGCAGACAAGGATTGTGGGAAGTGTTCGAGCTATGGAATGGCAGTGGCAAAGACAGTGAGGTCCATACAAGAGCCAATGATTGCACGCCATTTCGGACAGGAAATCTTGGACAGGCTGTTCCAAGTCTATGGGAGGTTGGTGGATCAAGAAATGGCTAAAGAAGATGTTGAATCAATTATCTTGGTTCTTGCTCTTACAAAGCTATAGCTAAGGTTGGTAAACAAATGCAATCATGTAGTACTTTTTTTTTCTAATAATAATAATTATTATTATTATTAATTTTTAACAACCTTTTGCTATTTTATTTGGAGATGATGTTTTGGACTTGGTGCTTGGAAAAAAAAAATATTTACCAGTATATTAATATAAAAATATTTTATGGGGTGCAAAGATTTTGAGTTTGAACACATAAGAATGATCGTCTATTTTATTGGATGTTTTATTAAATATATTGAATAATTATCTTATACCGTGTATATTTAAATTAATATATGAAACATAATATACCAAAACAACAAATTTGATGACTAATATTTTCTTCATAAATTATTGGTTACATTTTTTTTAATGTTTCTATAAAAAATATTAATATGACACAATTTTTTATTTTTTTTAACATCTCCTAAGTCTACAACAATAATGTCATCTTTATATATATTATGTAGGAGTAAAATAAAATACATGCTAAAATATTATTTTATATTGCATGTGTAATAAAGAATCCAAGAAACACTTTTTATGAATATTTTGCTGTCTTCCAAAAGCACATGGAAATACTAAAATGATAAAAAGGAAGAAAGAAACATTTTTTAATATTTGATGATAAACTAAATTAATTGTAAAAAACCCCTAATTTCTTATCATAGTGGAATTGGTAATGATTATGCTTACAAAATGGAAGATGAAAAGAAAAGAAAAAGAAAAAAAACAGTGGAAAAGAAGGCTCCTTGAAGAATCTAATCTTTTATTTTCCAAAAGTTAAAGTCACTTTTGCTCTAAAATCATATAAAATTAAGCTGATTTTACTAATTTAATCTTTTTATATTTTAATATAATAATAGTAAAATTACAATATTGTCAAATATGCAAGTTCTATTCTTATTCGGTTGGTTAATTAATGCTTATTTAACCACCATAATTGACCAATTATATTCTTGTTATATTTGATTAAACTTCTATTCAATAATTTTATAAAAAAAAACCTTATATTATGTTCAATTCGCTTAAATTAGATTCCTAATTATAACAATGATGAACCTTTTCCAGTCGGTTATATAACTAAAATTGATGGCAACATGTAGGGCAGAAAAGTCTTTTCGTGTTTTTTAGTTATACAATGATGATTAACCACTTTATTAATTCGACCACTATGATGAGATTTATTTTCTATTTTAATATGCATTTTGTGCAATATAGAATTATATATATGTCATTATCTAAAATTTATTTCTATATTTAGTGAAACTAGATTTTGATTTTGGTACACAATAATAAATACATATATTATGTAAATATATCGTGAAAATTATAAATAGCATTTATAATTATATATATATATATATTTTAAGTTAAAATAATATTATTATATACATTGTCCTATTTCCATTTATATAAGAAGAATGATTTCTATTGAAATAAAAAATAAATATATTATAAATTAGAAAGTCTGAAATCAGTTACATCCGTGAAGGCACAATGGCCAGTTTTTCTTCTTGATGAAACTTAATTTGCTTAGCTATGAATTCTTCAATAGCTTTCTGAAACTCCTCATTACTCAGTTCATCCACCTCCTCCAAATCCTCCACCGCGGCCGCCGCTACCTCCTCCATTCGCCGCTGCCGCTCCGTCTCCGACCTCCGCAGCTGCTTTGCACAACCACCGCCGTTGTGATCCTCCTCCAAACTCCTCTCTCTCCCGAACTTCTCGGACTGACTCCTCCGGTGAACTTTGACTTTGCTCACTTCTAGAATTGTTTGCTTGTCTTGGTACAAAATATCCTCTGGCTGGGGGGAACTTTTTCCGGCGAAGTTGTGGGCGGCGCAGCTGGTTTCGACGAACTCCTGGCAAAAATCCATGCTGGTTTCGCTTAAGTTGTGAAAATCATTTTGCAGAAAGAGATTTCGGGACTTGAAGAAGAGGGTCAAGACAATGATATTGCTGAGAAGGAAAATGAAAAGATGGCTGAGGACGAGGGTCACGAGCTGCCGGAAGTACTCGCCGGAGATTCTGACGGCTAAAGGTAGGCGGCGGGATGCCCACGTCAGGAAAACAAGCAGCAGGCAGATTTCTATGAAGCGAAGAAGCTTCTTGGCTTCTCTGAGGGTACAAAATCTTAGCTTGGAGTTTGCTTTCTCGGCCCTCATCTCATTATCATCAAAACTAAAGCCCTCCATTACAGTCTATACATACGTATATGCTATATATCTTATATATATATATATATATATATATTCGTGGATTACAGTGTTCTTTTCTAGTGTGTACGAATGTGTGTGCTCCAAATTGAATTCTTGAAAAGCTGAGAAGGGAGAAACGGAATTTGAAAAAGAAAATTAATGTGATGGGGCTGAGATGTGGAAGAAGAACTGTCGCCTGCCTGCAGTGCTTCTGTGTGTGTGTATGTGTGAGAGAGAGAGAGAGAGAGATGGCTTCAATTTGGAAGAGATGAATCGTTCTGCGGGAAGAGTGTTTTGCCTTTATAAAGAGTTTTTTTTTTTTTTTTTTTTCCAAAGTGTAGAGACAAAATAATTAAGTAATTAATTAACAAAAAATTAATTTGGAGGAACCCACATTCCCATGATAACTGGTATGATTAAAGCAGTAATGATAACGTTTTTGCGTGCAGAGCAGAGACTTATGATGTCCTAATCAATTTATTTTTCTTAAAACAAAAACAAAAATATAATTTTCTTAGAAACTATTCTTGAAAAAGAAGTAGAATTTTGTGTCATGATAATATGCTGAACACCATTGTACTTTCATGTCGAACTATCTTTCTATGTTACTTTTCTGACACAGGACCTGGGCAAACGCAAACAGTATTTATTTCTTTAATTTAAACTAAAATAAATCTACCCAAAATTAACTAAAGAGACATCATACAACAGTAAATTGTACAAAATATCTGAAACTTGTCAACTGCGCCTTAAATCACTAATCCTGCTATAAGACCCCCACAATCCATTCATGCATGTGGGCATAGACCTATGTTTTTTAGTACAGCGATGTCTCAAAATTGGTCAAGTCCTTCAATTCATTTTACAAATTTAATATGATGAAATATCATTTTCCAACATCTTGACCCTTGCTCCACCAAAAATATTCAAACACCTCAAATTATCTGTGTAATTTTATGTCGGACTGCATTACAAGAGTGCAGCGTGGCACCCTCTTGGGCTCAATGTTGTAGTCCTCCTCGTCCGACTTTCATTGGTCCTCCTTTAATTGGGTGGTGCGATCGCTTGTTTCCATTTCCACTTAAAGCTCTTAAAATTAATAAATTATATGTGGATCTTTTATGCATCGGATATATTGTACATTATTTATTTAATTTAAAAAATATTATTTGTTTAATAATAATAATTTTTAAATAAACAAGTAATATTGGTATCCGATAGATCTAATATATATAAATTATTAATTTACAAACTTGATGTAGCCGAATAAAGTAATGTACACAAATTTGGAGGATTCTAACAAAAAAGTTTAAGCAAAGTAGAAATATATAGGTGTAGGGTAGCCAGAAAGTGAGAATGAGGTATACTATACTATAGCATAAAATTTCCCATCATCTTCCTATCTTCATGACTGCTACTGCCAACTATCCATTTTAGCTTTGACTGTCAATTCTACTTTTTCAGTCTTTATTTATTTTATTGTATTGAAACAGTAGTCTGAAAATTAGGACATTTGTCCAAAGACTCACACGCCGACAACAAATTTAACAGGAAATTGGATTTTAAATCTGAGATTGGATGAAATTGAGATTTTTTTATTTTTTTTTCCTCTTGGATGAAATTTTCCTAAGATGAATTTAATTATTTATATTGACAAAGCTTAAATAATTTGAATTTCGAAATAAAAAAATTAATAAATAAATAAATAATCCAATCAACTTCGTTATTGGGTTTCAACAAGGTTTTACGGGCTTTAATTTATTAAAGGGCCCAATTCCCTTGAAAGTAGTCATCTGTTTTGAAAGCCCAAATAAAATGTTATTGGAGTCCAACTTGTTTCAATCCATCCATTAATTTCTAAATAGAGATAAATTTTATTGTACCCATTTATTATATTAAAAAGATATTATGCTTAAAAAAAATTTAAAAAAAATTATTAAAAATTTTCAAAATAATTTTACTAAACTTATCTGACTGATCGTGTAAGATTAATTATGTAAGTTCAATCGTGTAAGTTTGAACAATGAATCGTATAAGCTTACACAACTTTGCACAATTGCATAAGTTCAATTGTGTAAGTCCGTACGCTAAATTGTGTAAGTTTGCATGAGAAAGGAATAAAAAAGAAAGCAAGAGACTGGAGTTAGAAAAGGTGGAAAATAATGGGGGAAGAGAGGAGAAAAGGAGGGGAAGAAGAATTTACACGAGAGAAAAGAGGGAGGGATAGGTTTCACCATTAAACAAGAGAGAAAGAAGAAAATAGGAGGTCCAACAAATATGGGTATGAAACTTTTTTTTTTAGTACAATAATATATTTTCTCGTCTAAATATTTATTCTTATTTTATGACAAATTAATTTTTTATTTTTTATTTAAATTTAGGCCACTAAAATAAAAAATTAACCATCCTTAAATTACTTAATTTTAGATAGTTTAATAATATTTTTCATTATTAAATAAAAAAGACAACAGTAAGACGAACCCTATGGAAGTAGTACCTACTCTAGACTTCGCCCTTAATTCTCTCTTTTTCAATATAAACATATTTTTTTATGTCATAATTAATTGAGGGCTTAATTTGCTGTCACTCAAATAGGGGAAATGAATGGAGTAATTAAAAACTAGAAATTAGGGAGGCCAGAAAGTAATCGACTTTAATGACGGATGGCTACTAAGCATTTTTAATCATTTTAGTTTGCGTTTATTTGCTAGCCACACCCCCTTGATTGCACACCTTTTCGATTTTTATTAAGTTTTAATAAAATTAAAATTATTCATAAACTTTTTACAAACCATAGATAAACGTGATGTATTACAAACATCCTCAATGTCAAATTGTTATGGACTCTAATTTGTTGCTCCCCAAGAGGACCTTAGGAGTTAGGACAAGATTTTGGCGGTTCTCAGATTTGGACTCTTAAACTTTGTACCTTATTTTAAGACGGAGATTTCCATATGACCATAGCTGCCTCCCAATAATTGCTGCATTTTCTTTTTGTATACTTGGAACACTTTGAATAATATACGGGTGTTTATTTTTGACCCTACTCTTTGCCTAACCAAATTAATGCAAGGTCATTTTATATTTCTTGATAATGAAGGGCCTTCCGAGTCCTTGGGCAGTGCAGCTCTGCCAATAAGCGTCAAGAATCCAAGGAAAGAAAATGTCAGCGGTTTTTACCCGGCCAGCTGCTGCTTTTCCACTATCCAAATCGACTAAATTGCAGGGACCCATCAAGATTTTCGCCAAAAGATTGGATTTTTCTGGCGATTTTCGCTGCAGAAAATCAGTGTCTTGGGATGTAAGTCGAAGAAGCCAGAGAATAATGAAGGGTTTCAATTGGGTTCGTACAAGTACGAGTGATGAGGGTATTCCAGCTTTAGAGCAGGAAGCTTCGGCGGAAGAGTCTTTTGGGTATGGAGATGGTGGGCTTGAAGCTACTCTTAACAATTTGGTGGGTGGAATTTCGATTTTTTTGTTGATTCTGTTTTCATTTTTAGTTTCTGTTGTTGTTAATGCTTTGCGTATTGCTAATTGAAATGTTTGGCAATAAATTGAAGTTGCTTGAGTAAAGAACAAAGGAGACGTTATTATTGGTGATATCTGCTCTTGCAAAAAAATGTGAAACAAAGTTAGATTGACTAAAAAGCATGGTACAAAGATGAGGAATTTGAAAATTGGGGTTTCCAGTGTTGCTGTGTTTTTGGCTAGTAGAGGTAAGCACGTGAAGTTTGATGGAGTTGAAAATGAGAGAAAGGATGAATGTAGAATCTAAAGATTCATGTTTATGGTCAAGAATTTCTAATGTAAGAACTAAAAAGTCGTGTTCATGGTCAAGAGTTTCTACTTGGTTATGTGGCTTTGGAAGTTTTCATCTTGAAATTTCTGTTGTTTTGCACTGTAATCCAAGAGTAGAAGCTAAACGGTGATGATACGATTCCAATTGCTGGATTGTTTGCAGGATTCTTTCTATAGGAGAAACTGAAGCAGTTGGCTTTTTTTTTTTCTTTTTTTTTAAAAATTGGATTGCGTTGAAATTGATTTGTAATGCTCTTGCACGCTGCTTGAATTTCACAGGAAGCTAGTGATGCTCCTTTTCACTATTTTGTTATGAAACTCAGGAAATCATCTTGTGAACAGAGCGATGTTTTCAATGTTGTGAGGTGAAATTGAGCTACTCATTAGCCCATTAACACAACTTTCGCATTTATTAGGATGCGAAATGTTGTAAAATGTAGGGTAAGGTACAGAATACTAGTTCACGTGTTCTTGATCATTCAAGACGATGATTCTTTTGCCTCAATTGTTCTGAAATTATTCGGTCATAATTGTAGGTCAAATAATTTGAAATGGTTATATGAGCAGGAAGTAATATTCAGTGAATTCTAAACATGTTTGATGAGCATGGGACTAAATTATTGTTGCATACATATTTTAATTCAACACATTCCAATATCATCACACTTATGTTGATTACCAAATCTACATGACTTGACGATATCATTGGTTTACTGCACGATTCAGAGCAAGTGGCTTGTGGCGACGATTTTCGCTGCAATCCTCATCTGGAGGCATGATGCTGAAGCATTATGGGCTGCCATGGGATCTGCTATCAATGCTATGCTCTCAATCACACTTAAGCAAATACTAAACCAAGAAAGGCCTAATTCTACATTAAGATCAGACCCGGGAATGCCTTCTTCTCATGCACAATCCATCACTTATACAACCACGTTTCTCATTCTGTCAAGTAAGCTGGCTAACTTAACTCTTCAGATAGTTTTCTGACATGTTTCTTTGTGAATTATCAGTTGCTTTGTCAAATTATGGATTCTTACTCTAATGGATGTATCAGAAGTTCGAGCAAATTCACTTCATTAGTTTTTACTACAAAGTTGCATTTGGGTTAAGAGATTTAAAATGCCAATTAGAGTGGATTTCACCAAATCCCTAGAAAATTCTACAATCCAAACACAGCCTGAAAGTATTTCAACCATGCTATACCAGATATCACCTTAGCACCTTTGCCGTTTTATTAAATTTGGAGTTGTTCTTTGTGTAGTAAACAAAGATGTGGTCAAATTCACAGTTCATTGATTCTTCTGTATCATGCATATTGTATATTTGATGTCTGTTCTTTGTTGCAGTTGTGGAGTGGTACGGGATAAATGTGCTTACGACCACCTTAAGTGGAGTTCTCATTGCACTCGGTTCTTATTTTGTAAGTATACAGCAGTTTAATTACATTGGGTGATCTTGACATACATGTCTATCACTAAGTAGCCAACAGAATTTTTCTAATTTATGTGAAATTGCTGTTTAAATTTCGTTGACTCAAATATGTATGTGATAACTGAAGAACTTCTTTTCACTACAAAATGCAGACCTTAAATTAAGTAAAGATTGAAAGTACAAGTACATGACTTCCTTCTCCATTATACTGAAATGGAACAAAATTATAATGTTTTTAATTTGTAAATGTGTGTGTGCAGACATGGCTTCGAGTTTCCCAGAATCTTCATACAGTTAGCCAGGTGGTCGTGGGAGCTATCATCGGATGCACGTTCTCCTTTCTTTGGTTCTGGTCATGGAATGCTTATGTATTGCACTTGTTTGTATCCACCCTGTGGGTTAGAATTGTGGTTATTCTGGGTGCTACTGGATTTATTCTAGGTTTTATTAACCATAACTACCGGTCCTGGATTATGGAAGAAGATAGATAATTGTTGATCGTTTTCAGATAAAAACACTCAGAATTAATTTTTACTTCAGATATTACCGAGCAGGATCCTTGTGAGCACTCTCTCTCTCTCTCTCTCTCCCTCTCCCTCAAAGAGTAATTCAATCTTCACTTTTTCAGAACATATTGATAAAATCGGTTGATGGTATGAATGTGATTGAATCAAATGGTGATATGTTGGAGCTCAAGCTCAACTAGAAAATTTAAGGCACGAGCTTGACTAGGACTCGATGGAGCTCAAGTTTTTGAGGTCAAACTCAACCCGATGAAATACTTGACAAGCTAAAGTTTAAGCTCAAATACTCAGCAAAAATATTTTGAAACTTCTTGGAATTCGATGAAAAATGCCTGTCAAGGCTCAAGTCATCTCGACTTGATTGCTTATATATATATATATATTATATAAATCTATGTTAATAACTATATATAAGGGTAAAACAGACTGTTCGATAGAACTCTGAAAAGGTTCGTGAATCTGGAACTGAATATTACTAAGCTTGAGCCTACGCTCATGACATACTCTAGTAGCACGAGCTCGACTCGATTAATCTTGAGTCGAAACCAAATTGTTCATGAGGTGTCTTGTCTACACCCCTAATTGATATAACTATCCTTTAATAAATAAGTTCAGCTTTTGCATTCTCCTGGATGAACCACATCCATCCATCCCTAAGAGAAGTTAAACAACACTTGACAAACATATATAATCAGTATCAATTAATTCCCAATACGCTTCCTGTTGTTTCCAGCCAACCATTGTGCCTGTTTAGTCCGAGCCCGCTTCCACATTTCCAAGTTCCTCATCCTCGAAAATATCTTTCTGATCTGATACAATTTATGGGCCTGCTGGGCTATGACGTTCACAGTTGAGGAATTCTCTTCAAGGATTACCTCATAGCCATCTCGGAAAGAGTCCATGCCTTGGCCCAAAAGCTGCCAGAAGAGCCCACCTGCAGCTGCACCGCCGCCCCTGGCCGATGCATAGATCTTGGAATACACAGTGTTGAACAGCATGTCTCTTTGGTAGGGGCTAAAGCCTGGATCTTTCCAGGACTTTCCGAATTCTGCAATGAATATGGGCTTGTGGAGGATGTACTGTGCGTCATGAATATGTGCATCGAGCCAGTTGTTCAGGAATGAGAGCTGATTTTGATCATTTGAGCTGGATAACCTAATTATGCAACAACAGGAGAAAAATTCTTTATAAGAGCTTAATGTTTTTTGTCCACGACTTTGAAACTAATTAAAAATGTCATTTTTATTGTTTAGATTGACCTGAAAAGACCATAGTCCAACAGATTTTTGACCAACAAGTACCCAAGCTGCAAGACCGACGGGTCTTGAAGCCTAACGGTTAGTTGAGTTTTGAGGTACGGAAATCATTAAAGGCCAAACGATCCTGTTACTAGCTGATGAATAATAAAAAAGGCAGGAGATGGGGCACAAAACATTTATATAAAATGCAGGATTTACACCAGGAACAAATAATGAAAAGCTGATTGGTTACCATTGATCAGGATAGGAGTGGACAGTGGCAAAATCAACGGCAGGAATTCGGTTGTTGGCAATGAAATCGGTTCCTATGTTAAAACCAGGATTAAGGTTGTTTCTCCAAGGTGAAGATTGACCATAGAACCCTTCTAGCCCTGCTTCTACCAAGTGATTTCTGTCTATGGACTTTACATGAGTAGCCATCTCCATTATCCAGGCCTGCAAGAAAGTGATTAGGACCAAATGGATGAATTACATCTACCATCCTTCTTGAGCACTAGATTTTCAACTTACGACTGTTTAAAACTTAAAAGACGAAAGAATAGTATGAAACCGACATGGAACATATGAGTTTAGATTAAATTGCCTGTAGTATTCGGCCAAATATCATGTGATTTGGTAATTTGACTAAACATGGAGAATGATGTAATTTGCCTTAGAAAAATATACGAGATAGGTACAAGAACCTGTATAGTCCTTCCTGATGGATCCGAGGTGCATCTAGGTTCATTCATGAGTTCCCAAGCCATAATTGTGGGATCATTCTTGTAAACTATTCCAGTAATTGTATTGTATCTGTTAAGAACAGCCTGCAGAAAACACACACACACACACACCAAATTGATTTAAACTTCTTGAATATACTGCAGTTAATGAAGGTACTCACTTTGGTGTAGACAAGAAAACAGGCAGAAAATGTGCAAAAAGATAATCAAATAATAGAAACTTATTACCCTTATGTGATTCTTGTAAAACCCTTTAACAAGAGAATTTCTGAAGAAATCATCATCAGAAGTGAGATATTGGCCTCGACTTCTAGCCCAGTTCACATACTGCTTCTTCCCCCCAAAGCTTTCATAGTTATTAGCCAAGCTTAATATCAGCTTAATCCCATATCTCCTAGCCTCAGCCACAACAAAATCCAGTCCCTTCAGAGAGAGAGAGAGAGAGAGAGAGAGAGAGAGAGAGAGAAACTAATTAAAGACAATGAAAAAGAAGTTGTAAAATTGAGAAACACAAACTAGTTTACAAACCAACAACAGACCTTGAACATTTGTTGGTTGTAAGAGCCAGGGGAATACTGTAAAGGCCTGTAGCCACCGTCACTGAAAGCCCAAGTTCTTGCGACGGTGAGGCCGTGGGCGGCGGCTTGCCGGAATGCGGCGGAGACTTTAGGCCGCTGAGAGGGATCAGAAGCTTGGTACATGAGCCAGTAGGCGTTGAAGCCATTGGCGTAGAAAGGGCTGCCATTGAGCATGAAGTGGATCCCTCTGCTTCTTATGAACATATCTCCACTTGCAAGAAGCCATTTTTGTTGCAGGAAAAAGAAGACCAGAATCAGAGCTAAATGTTGCTTCATACCCTTTTTTTTCTTGGTTATTTTTGCAAGATTTTGAAGAAGAAAGTTGAGGAGAAGAGAGTTACGGTAGTGGTTCTTCAATGTTGCAGTTGATGAGATAAATAAATTGAGCAACCAAGTAAAAAAAGGGAAAAAGAAAAAATGGATTGGTAATATAGCAATGGGAATGTGGCTACCATTTCACAAACATTTTTTTTTCGCCTTCCAAGTAAAAAGAAGTAAAGCAATAGAACCAAACCAACTAAAGCAATTTTCTTTTGCCTATCTATGCTCATTGGTCAATTTTTTTCCCTTTTCCCCTTCTTTTTTGGAAAAATATGTTCTCCATTATTCTTTTTTTTTTTTTGGTTAATTATATAGAAGTACACAAGTTTCCTTCATTCAATTTACTTACCTTTTTTATTTTTTTTTATTTTACAACGTAATGCAACTTTTTATATTTTGTTTAGATTGAGTTATGAACAATCAGCTATTTGTTCTCATGTTTATAAAAAGATTATGAATCACATCGCACAACCTACAATCTTGACTCATTTCAACTTTCCTCTCCCATTTGTTCACTCGACTCTCTCTTTTCTCTCACTTCATATATGGACTTATAAATTTTAAAAAATATATATAAATGATGTGGTAAAAAGGAAAAGGAGTGAAGTAGGGAAAATGGGAATTAATTGGCGCGATGAGCGGCACCTCATGTGTAAAGACATGTGGCGTGGTGTGTCTTTAGTACTTTGCCCCCGCCACACCCAACCACCTCTCATTATGAGCCTCACATAAATTTTGATTTTCTGTTTTTCACCCACTTTATTTCCTATTAAATAAGAAACCCCCATTTTGTATATTTCAACTTGGTATTGTAAGAAAATGATGAATAATTTTATTTATATATATATATATATTTTTAAAACATGCTAATAGTTAATAAATAATTTATTTCCAACATAACAACACGACCCCACATAAAATCAATTGACAGTCAATTTAAAGGTAATAAAAAAAAAATTGCAACGCTTGGATGTTGAGCCAATTCTAGTTGAAATTAAATCTGTTTCTTTTACCTTAATAATTATTTAGTTACCTCTGAAAGCAATTTTAAATATTTACTTCATCAGTATTACTAGTAATTTATATTTTTAATTTCGAGTCAAAATTCTTAATTTGTCCCCTAAAAAAAATTCAGACTCCCTTTTCCTTTTACCTTCTTTCAGTTGGCAGCATAATGCAATTATACTATTACCCGAATCGTGAATCTTAAATCTTTTTTTTTTTTTTTTTTCATTTTCTTAGATAAGAATGCTGAATCTAACTAACGTTACTGTTGACAAGGAATCTTGAAAGCAGATAACTGATGTAATAGTACCACAGAACTTGTCCTTGCAGAAGCTTTCCTCACGTTCTACTCTTAATTCAATCAGCCCATGAAAACTCATCTGTTGAACAAACATTTCTGCAGATTCCATATGAATCTATAATCTAACAACTCGTAATGTCATCAGCCATTGAAAAAGAAATTGAAAAAAAAAAAAAAAAAACTTGCCACAGTTGGTAATGCAGCGACTGTCATAAAGCTTGAATCTGACCCCCATAGCCGTAGTATTTAAGGAGACCTTCGTTTTGCCGCCAGTTCTCTTTCACCTTAACTTCTATCTGCATAGATTCATTGAATTATTTTTCTTGTTTCTTTTTTGTTCTTGCCTACAAAAAAAATCAATGATGAGAGTGATTCGAACCTCGAGGAAAACTTTCTTCTGCAAGAAATCTTCGATATCTAGCCGAGCTGCTGTTGCTAGTAGCTTCAGAGCTTTTCCTTCCTGATATAAAAATCATACAATTATGAATTTCATATACCTCAATGGCTATTTGTGGATGGAGAAGATGATCACCTTTCCAATAAGGATAATCTTCTGTGAGTTCTTCTCGACAACAATCTCAACTTGGATGAAATCTTTTGCATTTGGTCTGGTTTTGTAACTGACCACATTAACCTGTTTGGTTGGACAAAATGATGTAATGAAACAGATAAGATATTGTACCCAAGAATACACAAAAATCTTGAATATCTATTGAAGTTTTGTACGTAGGTCTACCTGGCATGCGTAGGGAACTTCATTGCGGTATTGCATAAAGATCTTTTCTCTCACAATTTCAGCCACAAAAAATCGTTCAGGGTGCTCGCTGGAAATGTCCTGCAGACGAAAATTTAACTTATGCCAGATGCAGAGTTTTACCTTCTTAAACGAGGATGACAAAAATTCGTTCATATAGGAAATATCCAAAACTTTAAGTTTTGGGAAAATATGACACCTTAGGATAGTAAGCTGGTCCATTAGGAAGTTTCGACAGAATCCACTCCTTGACATCCTCCACTCCATGGCCATACTTGGCACTCACAGGTATGACCTCATCAACATCGGTAAATTTCTCATACCACTGCAACGAATGTGGCATGCATCATAATATTAACATACCATGTCCGAAATTAAGAACAGCTCACTGCAAGTAATGGATGATGCATGCAGGATTTGAGAGAGAAAACTTCATCTGGTATGTTAAAGTGTAGAAACCTTATGAAAGACTAATAAATTGTTAGTAGTGATTTCTGATCGTGCAATAAGATACATCTCCGGATGAATAAACCACATCTTACTAGCACACCACACACTAAATCACTAATCTGCACCATGCTTGCTAACAAAATTTAGGTGCTTGATCTCATGATTTGTACAAATTGGCATTTATGACGTGATGGATTAACGTGGATATAGATTTTGTGTATAATAAAGCCCACAGGAACGAACATAAGGTTTACAATACAGTATGTAATAGAAATCAGAGTAAATACCTTAATTTTCTTTGCCATCTCACCGGGTTTGATAAGGTCCTTCTTGTTTAAAACTAACAAAGTGGGCAACTTATCTTTAAGTTCTCCAACTCCTTCCAACACCTCATCAATCTGACAGCAGAAAGCTAGTATCAAGTGAAGGAAGATAAAAATCAAAATTTCTTTCTTAAAGTTGAAAAGAATACCTTTTGAGGCACCTTACAGGCATCAACAACAACAAGTACACAGTCTGCATTAATGGCAGCACTTCGGACATTCTTCATCATCATAGAATCCAACTTGTGCATTTTCTTCTCAATAACACCCGGTGTATCATAAAGTATCATCTACAATATGTCCCATAAAGAGCTTTTCAGGCAACACCAGAAGAACAAGAAGCTATTGCAATGTTCAAATCCATACAAATGGATAGCAAACTACTTAGTATCTGTTAATTTCTCAAACACTTAATGAACAAAAAAAATTCAAAGATATACATCAAAATGAAAGCAGACCAAACCTGATAATCTGAGCCAGAACAAATACCAAGAATACGGTGTCTAGTAGTCTGAGGCTTGTCGGTGACGATCGACAGCTTCTGCCCAATCATTTGATTGGACAGCGTACTCTTTCCGACATTGGGCTTCCCAACCACGGCCACATACCCGCTCCGGTGATTCGGGTCATTGGGCACAAAGTCCATTTCTTCCATCTCGTAATCGTCTAGTAAAGCCATACCCCTGTCTGGCTTCATGCTTAAGGAAAGCAACATCGAAGACGATGTTGCTGAATCATCGAACTCATCCACATACCCTTCCTCATCTTCACTCTTCGTGTAATACCTACTACTATGCAGTTTTTCTTCGAATTGTTGAACTTCGAGAGGAGGGGAAGATGTTCTCTTATCACTAGTGGAAGATTTATAATTTATAATCCTTCTGCTATTCTTCCCGGTGGATTGGGATTGGAGAAGAGTACTTCGTTGGTAAATTCTGAGTTTTCTGGGGGGAAGGATAGGAATATTGTACTGTAGAGCTAATTCCTTCATTTTGGATATTGGAAATTACTGAAATTACTGGTGAAACACAAAGAACATCACCGCCGCTCTTCCAGCTGCCACGCGGCCCTTGACGGCGTAAGTTACTTCTATTCTGTTACAATTTGAGGCGCAGACCAGCGGGGTTGCTGTCACTCCATAACCAAAAACCAAAATGTTATCTGCAGTTTGCGTGAGGTACTCTGAATCAATTGGCCGAACATATCCGGGTACCCAACACTTGATCCGATGGGGCAGCCCGAACAAAAAAGTGGCACTCGCTGTATACCCGGATCTTGGGTCGGTTTCGGTTACTACGCATCAACGCAAAAATTGGGTACCCGACACGATACGATCTTATAAAAGTCCAGATGGCCCGCTCGACGTAAAATAATATGGGCCACCGTTATGGGCCTATTTTCTTCAACGTCCAAAACGGCCCAAAATGAGTTGCCTCTTTCAACAAGTAATCGTCAAATACAGAAACAATTTCTGAGAGAATTTACTCTTCGAGCTTCGTCCTTTCTCTCTTTCGCATCTGCGGTGGATTCAGTCTGAAGAATTACTGGTTAGCTTTCCTCCTTTCAAATTTTATGATTATTATTGTTTCTCTTATCTATTCTGTCTTCGGCTAGTCGCGAGTTGAATTCTTGATTTCCATTTTTTTTTGGGAAATCCCTACCTAATTGATAACTATATGAGTGTATGTTAGGGAAGAGAAGTTAATTTTTTCTGCTATTGTGTTTCAGGTAGTTCAGTTACATTCTATAAACTAAATACCTGAAATAGCATGATTAATCTTGATATCTAGGGCAAAATTTTGAAATTTGAAGTACTAACTACTCCCACACCTACCATACGGTGGTGTTTTCTACTTCCATTGATGTTTTAATCTTGAATTCTTGTGGAAAAAAGATCGAGAAAGAAAAGGGGGTGAACATTTAAAATCTATGTGGGAAATGCAAGTTCGTATTTTCATTTGGTCATTTATTTGATCTCTTAATAAGGTGGGCCTTCCCTCAAAGATTTTATAATTATCAAAATGTTATTTTGCAAGAGGAGTCTAGTCTGATTGTTATGCTCTTATTCAGTTCACCTTTTTTTCAATTTGTTCTTTTGTGCTTAGTGTTGTAATGGTGATATTATTATTAATGACTACTCAGGGAACATGTAGTGATAATCTTGTAATAGTGATATTATTGGTAATGCTGAGTTAACTTTGTAGAGCTTTTGATCGGAACGCTGAAGAGGGTTAGGTTAAGCAAGAGGATAAAGATTTAGGAACGATGTGGGATGTATTTTATCCTTTCTTTTATATTATCTTCCAGTAAAATAAGGGTGGGTCTTGCCTCAATTTTCATTTTAAGATGTTATTTGTGTAAGAGGAGCATCGTGGTTATATTATGAATTGATTTGTTTTCTATGTTTGTTTTATTTCTGCATAATGTTGTCACAGTGATATTGTTAATTCTGCTGGCAATGTTGTGTTAATGTTGTAATGGTGCTGTTTTTGGTAATGCTCTGTTTAAATCTGCAGAAATTCTGATCTGAAAAGCCATAACTATGTCATCCCCACATCTTCCTGCCACCACTGAATCAATTATTCAGGCCTGTGAAACTAAAAATCCAGCTGAGGCAATCTCTATCCTTTACGGGATCCTTGAAAACCCATCATCCTCATCAGAAGCCCTGCGGATTAAAGAACAGGCCATCTCCAAACTGTCAGATCTTCTCAGGCAAGAGGGTCGAGCAGAAGACCTTCAAAACCTTTTAACTAAACTCCGACCTTTCTTCTCCTTGATCCCAAAGGCAAAAACTGCAAAAATTGTCCGTAGTATTATTGATGCAGTTGCTAAAATTCCTGGAACGTCTGATCTCCAGATCTCTCTCTGCAAGGAAATTGTGCAGTGGACGCGTTCTGAAAAGCGAACTTTTCTCCGTCAAAGAATCGAGGCTAGGCTTGCTGCTCTTTTAATGGAGAACAAGGAATATTCAGAAGCACTGAATCTACTTTCAGGTCTTATCAAGGAGGTTAGGAGATTGGATGATAAGCTGCTGCTTGTGGAAATCGACTTGCTTGAGAGCAAACTCCATTTCTCTTTGAGGAACCTGCCCAAAGCCAAGGCTGCACTTACTGCTGCAAGAACGGCAGCCAATGCTATATACGTCCCTCCTGCACAACAGGGCACGATAGATTTGCAGAGTGGAATCCTCCATGCCGAAGAGAAGGACTACAAAACTGCCTACAGCTACTTCTTTGAAGCCTTTGAAGCTTTCAATGCCCTTGAGGACCCCCAGGCCATTTATAGCCTCAAGTACATGTTGCTGTGCAAAATCATGGTGAGCCAGGCTGATGATGTGGCAGGGATAATATCGTCCCCAAAGGTCGGTCTGCAATATCAAGGACCAGAACTGGATGCAATGAAAGCAGTTGCTGATGCCCATTCTAAGCGTTCCCTCAAGCTCTTTGAGACTGCTCTGCAGAATTTCAAGAGCCAATTGGATGAAGACCCTATTGTCCATAGGCACCTCTCATCCCTCTATGACACCCTACTGGAGCAGAATCTTTGCAGGTTGATTGAGCCCTTTTCAAGAGTGGAGATTGCCCACATTGCGGAGTTGATTGAACTGCCATCCAGCCATGTTGAAAAGAAGCTGTCTCAGATGATTCTGGATAAGAAGTTTGCAGGGACCCTAGACCAGGGTGCTGGATGCTTGATTATATTTGACGATCCCAAGACCGATGCTATCTACCCTGCAACCTTGGAAACTATTTCGAATATGGAGAAAGTTGTGGACAGCCTTTACGCAAGGTCTGCCAAGATTATGGCATGAGGATCGAATTGTGTCGTTACAATCTTTTCTGCTTAGCAATTTACTTTCCTTCACTTAAGACGCCAATTTACTTCTGCGATATTCTTCTAATATGTGTTAACTTCTTTTGCTTTTGGAGTGCGGTGTCTTATTGAGCTCCTTATTGTTATATCAAATTTGAACTTTGACTTTGATGTGCTCCAAGTTGATGCTGGGCTCATAGCATTTGCGTAATTGCTGTCTTTTGGGGAAGAATAGGTTTCCTCCATGAATATTAAAGTTGTTGCTTGTTGGTGTCTTTGGTGGGTTTCCTCCATGAACATTGAAGTCGTGTGTCGGTTGTGAATTGAATGTCTTTTGAATTGAAAAAGCATTCGGTATAATTTGGCATTTTACAAGAACCAAAAGTTTGAAACAATGATGAACATTGTCCATTGCCTATATTTTGGATGTTGTTGCTGGTACATGGAGCTATTGAGATTTCATATTGACAAATTACACGACAATACCAGAATCTCACCTTGACATCAAAAAGATTAGAACAATGAGTATTATAGCATAATAACAAATCTTAATTTATCCATCCACAGTGTTTTGTCTTCTCTGTTTCTAGCAAATGTTAGATATATTATGCTGTCGTGCATACAATAGACAGATCTGCATATTTATATAAGAATATACTTGTTACAAATAAATGTGTTGGGATTTCAAACACCAAGCTAGGACAGCTTTGTATGGTATTGTGTATATTATTGGATGTATACAACCTGCAAGAGCAGAAAATATGCAACAAACAGAAGAAGAGGACTTTTGTATTCACAAGACGGTATTTTAACCACTTGTCTGTTATTTTTTTCCTACACCTGCACTATCCTATCTGATTGGAGCTGGCTAATTTGGGCGATGATGGTCAACCTCAGGAGGATGTGATAGGCTCTGGGAGGATGATCCTTTTCCACCCCGCAAGTAGGAATATGTAAAGACAGCTGATCCAAGTGTAACTGCAGTAGCAATGGAACCCCAGATCCACTTCCGTCTTCTATTCCTTCTTTGCCTTAGTCGCCTTGCCGTCTCTGCACAAGATAAATAAGGGTGGTGGAATTTAAGTAAAGCTTCAGTAGGTCACCATGCAAACGCATGAGGTGCAGAACTGTTTCTTTGGAATTAAATGTAAGGAAGCCAACAACTGGAAAATACTAGTGAAAAGTATGGGGGTAAGGGAAACACTTTCATCTATCTGTTATTTTTGTACATAAACATGCAGGAAATATATAGGACAAACCATATAAAAGCTTTTGTACGCTGAATTAAAAAATATAAAATAAAATAAAATAAAATAAAAAATAAAGGTGCAAATACTGAAGATAAGCTACCGACAAGACAAGACATTTATCTGGATATACATCCTCAACTTTCATAAATCTATGGCAAGCAAGTAAAATTTGCATTAGAACCTAAACATACTCGAAATAAGATATCTGCCCTAGATTATGCCACAAACAAAGGAGAGAGTAGGTCATCCAAAACATTCTCTTTTCTTTTGTTTTTTATGCATTACCAAAAAGAGGAGACTCCATATGTTTAACTGTCCCATGATGAGAAATCAGTGACCCAATTTGTGGGTGGGGGGGGGGGGGGAGCTAGCTCTGCAGGTTATGTTATTTCCATGCGACTGTTCCACAAAATTGGCATCAAGATGCAGACAGCCAAAGTATTTAAAAGCAAGCAACAAAAACGAGCTTCCCTCCATTTTTCTAGGCAATCAATATAAGTCAAAACTTAGTTCACTGAAAAGGGCATGCTTAGAAACTCACCTACAACTTCTTGGTTCCTCTGAGACATCTCCTGGTTCACAGCTTCAAAATAACGAAGCCTATCCAATAAACGGGCAATCTCGAAGTTCTTCAGTGTTATTTGAGCTTCCATCTCCATCTCAACTTCTGCCTTTGCAGCTGCCCTCCCAATTGAATTAGACACAAAACGGGCAAGATAGACTTGTTGGCATAATTCGGCTGCTGGATCAGCAGGTTGTTCACCCTCTCCCACAGTAGTTGGATCAGCAGGAAGGTTCAACCCCACTAGTGATAATTGCTCGCGGATCCTCTGCCATTGGCTTTGTAGATTGTTTAGGGTTTCTTCTGCTTGCTTCCTTTTTTCAATCTCCATCAATAAACTTAATCTTATTTCCCGCAATTCACTTTCAATATCAGGCAATGGCTGCTGAGGCCCACCTTCTGACGATAATTCTGAGTCATGAGATGAAACCATGTCAAAAGCAGCAAAATCCAAGATAATGAAACAGTTACTTCATGATGTTCGATGCAGCTAATGACCAACAAAAATAATGAAATAATGTTCAAATTCACTGAGGCCTCTTCAATCCCATGCCAAAACCACCTTCTAGAGGGAAAAAACAATTTAAAAAAAAAAAAAAAAAAAAAACACACACACACACACAAGCGCGCATCCTCTATTGTTATGAGAGTAGAAATCCGGATTCTTATTCAGTCAGATAGTGATGTAGACTGTAAGTCTGTAAGAACAAGAATGAGATTACATAAACATATCATCATCATCATCATCACAGCTCATTCGAACTACTTCTGAGGTCAGCTACATGGATATAAATATTCATGAGAAAATTGTGACAAATTATTTAGCAGAGACAAAAATTGCCCTCAATTTCGGCCATACTCCAAAGTTCAAGGAAATACTATTCATAAAGAAGGAAAAGAAAAAAATAAGAAGCAAATGCAGTGAAGGCACCTTCCCAAGCATCATAGAATACAGCCACTGGTGTTGTAGAGTTGAAAGACTGTTCTGCTCCGCCATTACCCTCATTTTCACCAATGCTCTTAACACTCATTGAATCCTGTCGATCAACACAATCATCAACCACATAATTTTGCTGGAAACTGAAATCATCAGATTGTATCACATCATTTTGCCCAGCTGGACCATGTTCCATATCACTTCCATTTTCATCACTACAAGCAACAATCAAATGCTTTTCCTTGGCATCTCCAGATTCAAAAGATTTGATATTATAATCAATGGGAGACTCCAGAACCTCTGAAGGCATGCCAATGTCATCCTTAGATAAAATTGGCACCTCTGTTACAGCAGCATTCCCATTTTCATCAAATTTAATCTCATCATTTCCCTTTTTCCATGTGGCAACATCATCCTCAGAGAAACTCTTCATGAGACGTGGACCTCTTCGCTTGTGATTAACAATGTAAGGCGACGGAGGGAATGAAGATGGAGAATCAGGAAGCGGGGTTGATTCAGGAGTGGCATAGAGTGCTGGTGAGAATTGAGTCCAAGGGTGCATTTTATTTACAACTGTTGTAGTTGCAGTTGGTGCACCATTATCAAGCTTCGAATGATAAGGGATGATAACTCCTTTCTCTAGCTTCCTGTTAGGAGGAACACTATATCCCCTCTCTAGCTTCCCAGTAGGAGGAACACTAGCTCCTTTCTCCATATTCGTACTAGGAGGAACACTAACTCCTCTCTCCAGCTTTACATTAGCAGGAACGCTGGCTCCTCTCTCCAGCTTTGCACTAGGAGGAACACTAACTCCCCTCTCAGGCTTTGGGATAGGAGGAATGCCCTTTGAAGTAGGATCATCCATTCCCCGGTCTTCTGGAGAATTAGGCGTGCTGTGTTTCCTCTCAAATTTTGAATCAGGAAAATTTCTCCCTAATACCGTGGACTTGGTAGCTCCAGGTTCTATGAACCTATCGAAAGCTATGGCTGTAAATGTCGGCATGACTTTCCAGCATCAAACAATCTACACAGATAAAATAAACACCACCTCAATCACTTCATAAGTAACAACACAGCTGAAGTTCATTTCAGAACAAAGCGAAAAATTAAATTCACAAATACGCTCCACCAGTAAAAGGAAGGTAGCCTACTCACTAAACACGTGTAAGAGCTACCCAGCAGTGATAATTTATTCATTACCAGAAAAGCTCCATTAGAATAAAAAAAAATGCTAATAAAATATCGGAGAAATCTAATCAGGGATGCTGGAAGGATTTAGAATTGCAGCTAAACCAATTCTTTTATACCACAATTTTTTGCAGAAAATATGAGCAAAACAAGAACATTCACAGCCCCTAACTCATTATTGTTAGATTAGGAGGCGTTTCTCAGTCAAAATAATTACATACCTTGTTTATCCTCCTTTTCGCTGTAAACACCTCATACTTTTTCCATATCGAAAGAACCGTAAGAATTACATCTTGGAACAATAAAAATTGACAAGACAGCGAATCAAAAGCATAAACATACAGGTTTTAACGCGCCAAAAAGAAAAGGAGGATTCGAAATCCAAAGGTAGTAACTTTCCGCGAAAACACAAATGAATTCGCAGTGAACAAATAATTTCCAGATAAGCAACAAAACCTAGCTCGTGAAAAGGAGAGGAAACTCACCGCCGGAGAAAAAAGAGAGAAGAAACCCTCGATAAAGGGGAAAACAATAGTGGTGGAGAAGGGATGAAATCGTTCATTAAAAGAGCTGAGGATTAACAGGCGCAGTTTCCATGGCATAAGAACGCAAGGATGGATCCATGATTTCGATCATTTATGCTTCTCTCTTAAATCTGGCCAAAGCAAGCCTAAAGAATGGGAGAAAGATGAGAAAGTCTGTTATTTGGATACAACAGTCTTTCCCTTTCTCCTCCTTCTTCCTTCCTCCTCAAAAATTAATTTGAATTATAGTATGTGGGTGCGATTTTTCTGCGTCTGTCCCTCCCACCCCACCCCCATTTCTTTTTCTTTACTACCAAGATTTCCTTTTTCTTTTTCTGCCCTAAACTTTTTTTATTCAGACAAAAACTGATATATTAGGATTGGATTCCTCTCATTTTTGTGGATCTCTTGTCTCATATGTAATTTTCTCTAGTATTTTTAATATAATATTATTTTAACAAAAAGTTATATTTATTAAAACTATTCAAAAAGTATTTTATTTTCTAGAAAAAAATAAGTTTGTATTTTTAAATATGAGTATTGGGATTTGGGTGTCTGAAATTTTTGTGTTCTGCCCAAATTGTAGACTCTACGTGTCTAATTAATATTAGCCCCTCTCCAAATTAATAAAAATGTTTATAATGTGGGCCTTGCACTAGTAGATGGCCCACATCAAAAAAGAAAACTAGTCCACGTGGCACTCTGACCGAGTGTGCTGTTGACCATGGAGTATGTTTTGTCTACGTGCTTCACAGATTTTTTTTTTATTTTTTTTTCTGTTTTCTTGGTTTAGCTGTTATAATTGGACTTTGTTGCTTAAAATTAATTGGTTTTAATCAAAATAAATACGAATAAAACATTTTTAATATGTCTTAAACAGCATGGGATTCTTTTATGTCAAAGAAAAGGATTGGCAACCAACCCTATGAAGTCGCCAAATTTTATTTCGTTCCACACAATTCAAATATCGTTTTAATCAAAGCAACTTGATCGACAATGGAGATAAGGTGGAACGAGCCAGACGAGTAAATAAATAAATAAAACCTTAATGTAAAATTTATTTGGAGAAACCTAAAATTATTACAACCTCATTTCTTCAATATAACAGGGACGTCTGTTCCCATGTCCAGCACTCCTCCTTCCTTAACATACTGTAAGTACCTGGAGAACTCGGGCTTGGCCGTCGCCTTCTTCTTCCGGCTCGTCTCGAAAAGGCTAAAAAAGGGATGAATTTTACTCGCCTTCTTGACTTGTTCGGAGGGGATATTGCTGTTCTTACAGCTTTTCTTCTTGGAACTGCTAAAGATTTTGGCAGCTGACAAGCTATTGGCTCGGCTCAGCTTGGGCTCCAGCGCGGACGCCTCATCGAGCAACTTCTCGTAGCCGTGTGGGCTGCCTCGTGTGCTGAGAGCTCTGAACATTGGTCGGGTCGGAGATGGTACTTGGGAGGAATTGGCAGTTGTTGTAATGAAGTGAAGAAGATGATTTATGTTATTAAGTTATATGATGAATAGAGATAGAGAGGAGAGAGGTTTGTTTGAATATAGTATGATGTCTTTCCTTTGACTTTTTGTGTTGTTTCTTTGTGGGCATTCAATTTGAGGTTCTAGACTTACCTTCTCTTGTTGTATTATTTTGACTTTTATTTTATTTTAATTCAATGAGGGGACTCAATTGTTTGTTTGACTAAAATCATTCAAATAATCTTTTAATTTGGATATTGTTTTATATATAAATTGTTGGAGTGATGGGATAGAATTAGAGTTGTCTTTTTATTGTAGAGAAATTTTGTGTATTTTTTTAATTTTTTAAATAGATACAATTTGTTATCGGTCATTCATTTTCACTTATATTTTTTTTAATTATTTGCTAGTTCGATTATTTCAATCATATTTAATTTAATATTAATACTATTATTAGTATAGGGATATTATTGTAACTTTAGTTAATAACTCACTTTCAATTTTCAAATATTACTCTTTATTTTAATAATAAAAATCATAGAAACAAAACTCATATTTTATAACTAATGGAATAATTAAATTGACCAGACTTATAGGAAATAAACAGAATCTTTTCAATTCACAAATAATTTATAAGCTTCTGACATTTCTCACAATCAATAATGGCTTTTTTTAAATGACAAGAAGTTTGAATTAGCTTATTCTTATTTAGTTATTTTAGTATGTCAGTCATAAATCATCGTTTACTTACTTGGATAAAGTTTTTGGTGTACCTTAATTAACTAAAAAAATAAATTCAACTTTACATATATGGATAAAATCTTGATAAATATATCATAATATTAAAAAAGAAAAAAGAAAATTCTAATAATTATTTTCCAGCTAAGCCTGTACTGCCAATTTCCCCAACCTTTCCAACACTGAATGGTGAGTGACAACATGTGCACAAATGTACAAGTACAACCACCTTTATGGGATTGGGAAACTCTGATATGATGGTAGTATTTAAATGAGACCATTTTACCCACAATTCCTGGGAATGTTCCAAATTTGTGCAGGAAATTATAAAACTAGTTCCAATTCTTCAACACCAAATCTCCCACTTTCTAGAAATGGCTCCAGAAACCACCCCCGCGCCGCCACCTATAGCCACCCCAATATGCGTCACTGGAGCCTCCGGCTTCATTGGCTCTTGGCTTGTCATGAGGCTCCTTGAACGTGGCTACATTGTTCGTGCAACTGTTCGTGATCCTGGTATAAATAACCATATATCTATGAATCTTAACTTGTTTTTGTTGCTTCTATTGACTAAACGATGCATTTTTCGAGTGTAGGGAACATGAAGAAGGTAAAACACCTGACCGAATTACCAAAAGCAGAGACAAACTTGACACTGTGGGAAGCAGACATGAATATAGAAGGGAGCTATGATGAAGCAGTACGAGGTTGTGAAGGGGTGCTTCACATGGCAACGCCTATGGATTTCGAATCCAACGATCCTGAGGTAACATCGTCAACCAATCTAATTATTATAAACACCCGAATAATAAAAGTAAATACGTGTATTTTTTTATCAACAGAATGAAGTGATCAAGCCAACAGTCGAGGGCATGATGAACATCATGCGATCGTGCGCGAAGGCAAAAACGGTGAAGAAATTGATATTCACAACATCAGCTGGGACTTTGAATGTTGAAGAACACCAGAAACCAGTGTATGATGAAACCAGTTGGAGTGACCTGGATTTTATTTACTCCAAGAAAATGACTGGATGGGTTAGCTGATACTTATTTAACTTGTTCGTCAATATTTAGTTCTTTTTTATTTATTATTTTATTTTATTTAAAAAAAAACTGCAGATGTATTTTGTGTCTAAAATATTTGCTGAGAAAGCAGCAATGGAAGCAGCTAAAGAGAGTAACATCAACTTCATTAGTGTTATACCACCTCTAGTGGTTGGCCCATTCATAATGCCCACATTCCCACCTAGCTTAATCACTGCACTTTCCCCCATTACTGGTGATTTTCTTGCATTTAATCCCTACTTAGAGTCGAGATTTTCGACTAATATTTCGTTAACTTTTATCTTCTTTTACTAGCGAATGAAGCTCACTATTCTATTATAAAGCAAGGGCAATTTGTACATATAGATGATATATGTGAGGCTCTTATATTCTTGTTTGAGCAACCCACTGCAGAAGGAAGATATATTTGCTCCTCTCATGATGCAACCATTTATGATATAGCCAATTTGATCAGAGAGAAATGGCCTGAATATCATATTCCAACTGAGTAACTCTCTCTCTCTCTCTGTCTCTCTCTCTCTCTCTCTCTCTCTCTCTCTCTCTCTACGTCCGAAACCCTAAATGCTATCATTACTTAGCAGAAAACAATGTTATGATGGACAGGTTTGAAGGCATTGACAAGGACATACCATTGGTACGTTTCTCCTCCAAGAAGCTGACTGGAATGGGCTTCTCATTCAAGTACACATTAGAGGACATGTATAGAGGAGCCATTGAGACCTGCAGAGAAAAGGGGTTGCTTCCATATTCCACTCAAATCCAGACCAATGCAGAAAATAAGGAATCCATTTTGAATACCCCGGAAAAACATTCCGACAATCAAGAAACAGAGCGGCTTCCCATTTCAAAAGAAAAACCCGACAATAAAGAAACAGGGCCGCTTCCCTCTTCCAAGGAAAAACCTAACAATCAAGAAACAGAGCCGCTTCCCACTTCAAAGGAAATACAAGCAGAGGTACAAGAGAATGGCAAGATTTCAGACAGCAAAGAAGTTCGTACTGATGGCAGAATCTAGAAGTTGGAGAACAAATCAGGAGGATTTGCTGGTTTATTGATTTCAACTATGTTTGTTATGTTGAATCTACAAGTTGAGAACTATGATTTTCAGTTTGATTGCAATTTTTTAAGGCCCTTTCAGCTTTTCAATATCATCAAGTGTCAAAATTAAGAAAACAAGCTGCTTTTAGCACTACAGTTCAATATAAGCTCCAAGCAGCATGATACAGAAGTGCTTCCTGCTTGTGCTTTTAACGAAGTGAATCAATTTTAGGTTATATAGCATAAGTGCTTTTAATCAGTTTGAAGCAGGGTAGGGCCTTTGCTGCTTCACAAATTCTGCTTTTTTCCACGTAAATTTGATGACAACAACACTCCAAACAGATATATAATAAGCCAAATACAGAAAAAAACATTTTCTCAACACTGCCCGAATTATGGAAATTATTTTACTCATATGTGTGCACTATAATCTTTAAACCAAGAAAAAGAAAAAAGAGAAGAGTACATCATTGTGATAGGCTATGTTCCAGCCACTATGCTGTGCCATAAATTTAGCCTAAAATAAATTCATTATCGATCCAATTTCAAATTCTGTCACGACAGCTCAGCTTTCTGATTCCTTCCCCCACATATATCAGAAGAAAGGGCATCAAATGAAGTTCAAGCGGATATTCATGAAAAGAACATGCAATGTCCAAGCATTTCATTAACCGAGGACAAAGAAAGTGTGCATAAGAAACACTGTGTACCAGGATTGATCCCTCAAACTTTCAGCCTGGCCCAACAATTTATTGGAAGTAAAACTTGGGCATTTCTAGGAGTCCATGGAAAATGACAAAAAGCTGAAATGTGCTATCATATTAGGAGGCATTTGGTGCTTTATTGTTTCCAGAAAGCTCTGGTGATGCCTCACGAACAGAAGCCAACAGCGAGTCATAAATTCCATCCTGCCTAACAAATTTCTTCCCAAATACCTTCTCAAACTCTACCTTGTCGAAGTCCTTGGCATTTTCAGCAGCATGGGCTTGGGCCAGGTTTGCATAATTGGTAGCTGACTGAGATATGAAGGCAATTTCATCATCTGTGAGCTTTCTCAGGAATTTGGCTGGATTTCCTCCCCATACCTGGAATTTTAAAATGAGTCTTTGACTGAGATTTTTCTTTTGAGATCTTCAAACGACCCTTTTCATTGTTTCCAAATCTTTCACAACAAATCAATATTTGGCCAGCAATCATTATTTGAATTCTCTAGGTGTAGCAATATAGCATATAAGAATAGCAGCTTTTGGCAACTTGAGTTGCTCAAAGTCACATCAAAAGCACCCTAGACTTTCCTAAATGAGCAATTGAAAATTTTTGGGCAGCTATTGAAATATATTTAGAGGGCACCAAGAAAGAACACATGTCTTGCAACTAGTAACACTTCTATGCATTCTGACATCTTTAAACTGGATAAGACATGGTAATTGACAGCTCAACCACATATACAAACCTCCCCAGAAGGTATTCTGGTATTTTGTCTCACAAGAGCTCCAGCAGCAACCATTGCATGTTTCTCTAAAACAACGCCATCAAGCAATGTTGCACCCATGCCAACAAATGTCTCATCCTCCACAGTACATCCATGCAATACAGCACTATGACCTGTCCAGTCCATTACATAGGTCATCCCTCAAGATCTGGAAAATCTAAAGCAGGCATGGAATTTTCAAAAAGCGGTGCTGTGTTACTAACCTACAGTGACATTATCCCCAATAAGTGTAGGCAGGACCTTCCCACTCAGATTAGATTTGGCTACATGAACAAGAGAATTGTCTTGTATGTTGGTCCCAGATCCAATACTGATGCTATTGGCATCACCTGCATAAAAAACCCATTCACACTTAAAACTGAAAAAAGCAGATATAACATGTTACTTACAGCACTATTTTTACAACTCAAACTTTGGTGATCAACACATTCATCATTTACTTAAAACAAATGCTATTGAAAATCAATACCTGGATGTTTATTACTTATGCATAATTTTAATTTGCCTTTTTGCATATTACTTGATCACACTTGTCTATAACGACAAGACAATTTCAATCAGATGCACTGGGGATATGAAAAAAGGAAACACATTGATAACTCTACCACATATTTCATCATCTATTCATCTCTAAATAAAAACAAGAAATATTTGGTTCTTTAGATTGGTTTTTTGTTTTACTCTCTTCCATCAAATTTTGATCCAAAAAGTACAAGGTGAAGTATGGGATGACAGAAATGATAGAAATTGTATAGATTAGACTTTAATCCTCATATATGAAATTTAAACACCGACATCAATGTACGTAGATTCTAGGGAACAGGACGGAGTCAAAGCAAATGGATAGACATTTAAGTAATAATAAATTTGAGCAAAAAATTACATTTGGCAAGCTGTCAATAGAAACAGAAAAATTAGTACGCAGAAGATCAGGGTCTCGAGGACTGAAAGCCTAATGCTCACAAATTTCTTATTCCGTCACTCAGTTGACATATAATATTTAAAGCTGAAGACAGCTATACAGAAGATGTGAAACAAAACATGAACCTCAAAAAGGCTGCAAAATGAATAACCATTTACCAGAATAAATCAGATTTGAGTAGGAACCATCAGCGTGTTACAAACCTCAACTTAAAAAAATAAGAAATAAAAGAATCTCTGATCTAAACTTGGCAGGACGATAGAATACAATTATCTTTGGCTCAAATTTTAGTTGAGAATGAATAGCACTTTGTATTAGTGCACATATTAATAGCTTTTAAAACAGCTTAGTGCTTAAGGAAAGACATGGAAAGATTCTGCATGTAGAAAAATATGTTGCAAGGGAGGGACCAAATGAATATCATCCCTCTAAAGAAACTGTAATCGAACTCTTTTCTTCAGTTCAGAAGAAACAATCTTATAATACAATTGAAGTTACGAAGTAAACACTATACGATCAAGGAAATATTAAGCAGCGTAAGGCAATTACAAACATATCTGGGAAGGGCCAACAACATGACATGCTGGAGGTATATGGATTTCCAGAAAACGGTGCAAATTAACAACAAAGTTAAGCAGTGACGATATTCCTTTAACACTGCCATGAATTATATAATGCATATCAGAGAAGAAAAATATCTTTACGAATTAAGTGCATAGGTAATCAGCGCCAAAAGAGATAGACACTCAAACACAAGGGATGAAGGGCCTGGTGTGGAGGTGGAAATGGTTTATCCTTCATCTTCCTATTCGACCAGGACTTCATAAAACAATTCTATGCCTATTTATTCAGCTAAAGATTGACATTTGTTCTCATAGAGTAATCAGGAGCTTCTCTCGCTATAATTCAAGCTAATGAAAACACAACCTTGAATTAAGATGCTCACTATAGAATAAATTTTCCATATGAAGGAATTGATGCGAGTTATTGTATATGGTTTGATACTTCAATAGCAGTCACTCAACTACAAACACAGCAAATATATTTGATTCAGGGAAGAACGTACCTCTGAGAACACATCCATACCAAATGGAAGAACTAGGCCCAACATAAACATCCCCAGTGATGGATGCACTAGGGGCCACAAAGGCATTCTTATCAACCACCGGACCCTTATCAAACAGATTCATGAGCGTTCTATGCCTCGACACTGGTGAGAAGGTTAATCATCAAAAAACTTAATAAATATGAATGTATGAAAAATATGCATAATACAAATAGCACATGTTAATATATCTATATCCATTTCTTAATATACGTCCCAAAAGACAAATAGAGATACACTATAAGCATGTCGTGCCCTTGAGCCAATGCTCCCTTGCTTGCTTCCCCAGCCACCCTCCAAAACCCTATTACCCTCTACACACATTTACCGACCAAACCAACATACCTTTAATTTAGGTCTAGTAAGAGCTACGCTGTTAACCACGTACTATCATCTAAATTTACTTTCACAGCAAAAACACACTAATTCAAGACTGAATCTTCAAATCGATACCTCGGTTACCATAAAATAGAGAAATGCAGGCGGCAGAAATCAACATCATTTAAGAGAAAAGAGTAATGGATAATTACGTTGTTCTTGAAAAAGGTAGTTTCCCTGGAGGCGGCAGCCAAGGCGATCGATAGCTTGGCCGGTTTCCCTGATCCAGAAACCAACGGCGTAGAAAGCTCTCCCGATTGAAGCCATCTTCTTGTTTTCTTCAGCTGGATTTCGAATTGGATATTTCTGCTATAGGGTTTTTTGGGAGATTGGGAATGAATTTGCAGAGAGAAATGGAAGTTTGATTAAGGGAGCATTTGTTTTGGTGGGTGCGGGTGGGAGACCACACGGTGAGACTCAAAATGGACCCAGATGAGTCCAGCTGAGCACACCACTGACTCGCCCTTTTTTACATTTCCTTTCCTTTACTTCTTTCTTTTTTTTATTTTAATTATACTCTTATAAGAATTTTCTATTCTTGTTCGGGTGATACACAATTTATAATATAATTTAATCCGCCTTTCAAATAAATAAATGCATCACCTCTCATACCAATTTAGAGGATAGAACTAAATTATAGGATCAATATTTCAAAATAAAATAAAAAAACTATCATAATTATAATTAAAAAAACGAACTAAAACTTTAGAACAGTATTGTAGAAATTGAAGTTTATGAATGCAAATGGTCACTCTACAAAGTCTTTTGATGATATATATTCTTTTAATATCAATTATTATTTGATTCAAAGTTGTAAAATTGGCAAGATTTTCTTTTTTTATCTTTTCTCTCTAGGACCTTAAGTGATTTTTCAGTTTGAGTTATAAAATTGTAAATTTGAAATTTCTTATTGAATTCATTTTTAAATTTTTTTTAATGAAATCCCAACTTCATTCACCAAATGCATCAAACAAACAACCCATTCAATCAATTCAATTGGACATTTTCATTTTTGTTCTATCAAATACACCTAACACATGAATCAAATGACCATTATCGTGCAGCATATTTTTGTTCGGACAAACTTTAATTACAAATTTATTAGTTGGAAGACACATGTAGATATAATGAACTTAGAGTGTATTCAAACTTTATTAATATACCATTTAATCATTACACTTGAAATTTGACAAATATAATAAATAAATTGAAACTAAAAAAAAAAAAAAAAACAAGAGGAAGTTTCCTTTAACATTTTGTGAGCCAGAGTAATTAGCAAGAAACATGCAAGAATAACCTAGTTAGTTAATGGCTTCTCATTTATTACAATAAGTCCAAGAGACATTGTTGGCCCTGTGGGTCAATCAAAAGTTCCATGGGTATGGACTTGTGCAAACACAACATTACATCAGAAGGATGTTATACAGACATCCTTAATTAAACATTGACGGATAGTTAATCAGCCATAGTTGTCGCTGCAGCGCCAGTCAGCTTTCACTGCCTCAGGTTTTCCACAATGTAGGAAGCGTACAGATCCCTGCAATCAAGAAAAGAAACAAAAGGATGTTCTCTTTCAGATGCGTTTTAAGATGCACACGAGAAAATGAAATCTGAGATTGACTCACATGGAGTACTTGATAGCATCAATTGCTGCTTGAGCAGGCAGGAAGTCTTCAACTGCAACTGACTTGTTCTCGTTCTTTTTATCTATTCACAACAAGTGAAGGACCAAGCGCAAAACAAACAGAAAACACGAGGAATACGAACTCCACTAAGACTACGAGGGTGTTAGGCTAAGCTTTCTTTAAAACATCTTATAAGTTGTTTTTAGAGCTTATAACCTCTCAAACAATTTAGATGTTTTTAAGAGCTTATAAGCTCAGCCAAACAGCCTCTTAGTTACAGACAATATAAAGCAAACACTAGTTTGGAAGTGAAAAGAAAGTGGTGATGTATGTAAGAAAGATACAATCCTCAAAGAAGCGGCGAATTTCAGCAAGACGGTGAGGTGGCAGATCTTTTATATCTGAATAGTGGCGGAATTCAGGATCATCAGCACATACGGCAATTATTTTATCATCTCTCTCACCCTGTTGAGTTGTTCACTTGAAACATGAGTTTCATAAACTAGGTTCGAATTCGACTTGACAATTCATCCTATGACCTAAATTATGGGAATAAAGAGTTACCTGATCTATCATTGGCATCAGTCCAATGGCACGTGCACGAAGGTAGATACCAGGAAGAACAGGTTCCTGAGAAATATTAAGCAAAAGTGATAAGTCTCCTGTCCAATTTGGTAATTCTAAAGCAGCGTCAACGGAGAAGATTTATGTTAACTTTGAAGCAACCTGCATAAGGACCAGAACATCCATGGGATCGTTGTCTTCACAGAGGGTTCGTGGGATGAAACCATAGTTGTGTGGATATACAACTGATGAGTAAAGAATCCTATCGACCTGCAAATTTGATAACTTTCTTCAGTAATATGCGGAAAGGATGGAGAATAGAAACATAAATAAATAATGATTTATTCAAGAAGCATTGGGGCAATTATTCCCAATAGAAAGACTGGATGAGAAGACAGTTGAACATGTGAAAACAAAGATAAACTAACATGTGTGCTTGTTCTTGAATATTTATTCAAACCATACGACAAAATTAGAAATAAAGAAATTCTAACATTCAATGCATAGACACATACTGCCTTATGTGAACACCCATGCACTCAGGCTCACAGATAAAAAATATTATTTATGAACCAGAAACTATTCTGTTTTAACTTGCTATTTTTTCATCCAAGCACAGTTCAATGGACACATTCATCAGCATTTTCAATGTCAAAGCACAAAGACTGAAAATAATTGCTCACTTTGATAAGGCCACTGGTTTTGTCAAGCTCATATTTCACTTTGCTGCCTTTCCCAATTTCAATCACCTGCCAAGTTACTTCGGATCAATCGGTTGTCCAACTTAAATTATGAAACTAGAGACAGGGCTTGCAAAATATATACCATCGTTAGGAAATGTAAAGTTAAAAATACTAGATGAGAGGGATCAGAAGTGCAATTAACTATTGTCAATTTATTGATTCTGTAATGTGACATTTCTTATGAAAGTGAAGAACAGGAATGAGCAAGAATGTGAAGTATCTTCAAGAGTCTTGCACATAGACTTCCACAATGATGCTCTAAAATTATGCACCTAAAGCAATGAAACCTGTTTTACACTTTCCAAAATACACAGTGCACATGAAAACGGAAGAACCACTCACACAGTTGAAAGTTGCTGGAGCTCCTGGCCCTGCATAAACATAACACACAATATCAAAAACATGTAATGATGGATTTAAAGGAAAAAAGATGAAATCACTATAGGATAAAAGGCATCCAGAGATATTACTTTGAAAGATGCCAATTCAAAATGTCAAAACAAACATCCATGGCCAATATGATATTTGGGAAACTACAAAAACACGTACCAATTTCCAAGTCATGCCATGGATGAGCAGCAACAGATCGTCGTGACATAGAAGAGAGAATCCTTTCATTGAGGGCAACACGATTGCTGTCCACACTTTTTCCACTCCACTGACCACTCTTTTCAGCCATTTTCAACTAACACCATGGAGAATATCAATAAGAAAGACAAAAGATTAGCCAAGTCATGCTCTCAGCAATCAAGAACCAACTAAATAAAATTGTAAAATCTGTGAAATAATGAGGATGAATGCTACTAGTCAAGCCATAACCCAAAATTCATAAAATGTATCTGTTCTTTTGCTTTCCTTCATGGTCTTCACTATTTTCTCTATCCTTACCTTCAAATATCAGATTCTCATCTATTCATGCTCTTGAGTTACACTAGAACACACAGTATTCAATTATAATAATCCATGAAGAGGAAAGAAAATAGCATGCTGCAAGATAATTCAACTAGAAAATGCTATCCATCTACTCGAACAAAAATAAAAAGGAGTCGACTCAATTCATGAGAATAAATATGATCGGAAACGAGATATCAAGAAATAAAACAACCAATATTAAGAGAATCAAAATCATCATCAAATTAGTAGCTACGAAAACGAAGACCACACAGAACTCGAAAATAAAAACAGAAATGCTAAGATTCCCACATTCCAATTCCGAGAACACAAAGAAGGCATACCCATTAAAGCAATGCACTAAACATACATCAAAACTTGCTCAAAACCACACACACTACGATGAATTATTAATTAAAAAGAAAACAAGAAGATGAAAACAAAATATGAAATGAGATAAGGAAGTGTGACTTACATTCAGCGAGGAGGGGTTTGAGAGAGCTCAAGCTACAATACGAGCTTACCTTTCCCAATTTTACGTTATGAAGGGAGGTGTGTCTGGGGTATGTGTGTGAGAGAGAGAGTGATGATATTACTAGTAGTAAGAGTACGTGGGGGTGTGAGAGTGATGTGGCGCTTTTTCTGGCAACATGTGTCCCCAGTCAACGAGAGTCGTAGATGTTCGGTTGTGGCTACATCGGACGGTGAATAAGGTGGGATGTTTTATCTGGAGAAAAAGAAGTCCGAAGTCGGGCAGAGAGAAGCCAATGAAATTGCGCCGCGTGGTTTGACCTTTAATTAGAGGTTCCTTTATAGCGGAGGCTGCTACAACCAGAATATTGCTGAAAAAGATTGGAATTTTCCTTTTATTCTTTCTTAGTAGCTCTATATTTAATTTTCATTAGAGCTTTTTTAACAAAAAGTTATTTTGATATTTGTCGTTAGTTTTTACCATCCAACAATATTTTATTCTTTGCACCAATTTGAAATTTTTGAAATTTTTACACTACTTTTAGCGCAGATTTTTTATTGCGCTATTTTTTTCTTTTCTTTTTTATATGAATATATCTTTTTTAATATTGTAATTTTTTTATCTCAATTATCCAAACTGAAATTAAATCAAGTTTTTTAAAATCATATGATGTGTAATTTAAATAACAATAAAAATATAATTTAAATAAGTATATGAGATTTTAAATATTATATACAAATTTAAATAGAATTGCATAATATTACCCGACATTCAATTTTACATATATATTTTTTGAATATGATAGTTTAAGAATATAAGTAAAATAAATATTATCTCAAAAGTTAATGTTAAATAAAATTACATATATAATGTTTTTAACAAATATTTAGTAATAAAAATAAATAATAAAAATAAAGAAAATAAAGATTATTGTGTAATATTACTTTTTAGTGGAGAAAGTAGTGCAAACCGTTGGAGAGAGTATGTAAATTTTACGCTAAAGTGGTACATAATTTGCACTAGAGTAATGAACACTGTTGAGATGGTCTTTAACGCCATATATTAAATCCTATCAAGATTCAAGATTTTTTTGTTCTTAAAACAGAAGATTCAGGAATCTCTCTCTCTCACACACATTATTTCCAAAGTAGAAAGCAAATGGATAATCACGAATGAAGGCAAGAGGATGGAGATAGATGGATGGATGCTTTAATTCTTTGTCCACATTATCTGGAATAAAGGATGTCAAAAGTAGTGAACCATCATTCATCACTCTCTGTGTTAATGTTCATCATTTTTTCTGGCTTATGTTTTGATATATATCCTTCTCTCATCGTCGATTTGAGTTCGTTTGTTAATTTTTTTTTCTTTTTTAAAGTAAGGGACACTAATTGTTTTGGGGCCTAGGAAATGGCCTCAATCCCTCACGCACAAGATCCTCTATCATTTACTAAAAAGTCATGGATAATAAAATCAATAAATGAAGGCAGAATATACAAATTTGTACGTCAATGTAGAAAAAATAAATAATTGAAGACGTTGTCTTGATCCTCATGTCAATCAGCATAAAGAGGCTTGATATCTCTACAACGCACGTAACTTAGAAACTGAGATGGCAATTCTTCCAGCAAAGCTTGCACCACTGGTATTTGTCCACCTGCACAAAATAATATCTCGTTTAATAAGGAGGTATCGAGTCCATCTAACTTAGCCCAATGGACCAAGCATTTTCTTGTGCGGCCAAATATCATGACTGGGCCGCCCAAACAGCAAGCTCTATGTGAACGGTAAACCTTTGACTAAGTAACATACGTACCATGCACTTCGCGCATTGGAACAAACTGAACGATGTCTCGTGTAGCTACCCTTCCACCACAACTCTCCAAGCGATGTCCATTGTCAGCATCAAGAATCTGGGCCAACAAAATTACAGCACTCAAGTATGAAGCCTCATTAATAACAACAACAACAACAAAAAACTCCATCTAGTGTAAGGATAGAGGGCATACCTCCATTTCCTTAAAATCCGCATTACCAACTCCAACAATGAGGATCGAAAGTGGCAAGTCAGATCCCCTCACCACTGAATTTATGGTTTCTTGAAGATCTGAGACTACGCCATCCTACATAATATAATTTTTTTTGTGATTACCAAACAATCGTGTACTGTAATACAGCTTGGCAAGAGCAAGAAAAACGCGATCTGATCAACTGCTTACCGTTATAATCAACAGAATGTAATACTTGGCATGGTTGCAAGAAAGAGAATAACCTGCAATATCTGCAGCCTTGTTTATGACCTGACCGAACAGCGTAGGTCCCGCGAGGCCGACGTTGTGTAGAGCAGCCGTGTAAGCAGACATAATCCCTTCAACACCTTCAACCTGGAGAAGCAATTGCAGAACTTGATACATCTTTGTCTTCAGAGAAAATATTAAAATTTGAGGAGTAAAATGAACTAAAGTAGATGTTATTATTACCTCAAATTCAGAGGGACTTCCACTTAAATTAAAACAATGAGACACTGAACCATCAGACATTCTTCCACCAAATCCCCAGGCAGGAAAGCGTCTGTCTGAATCGTAAAATTGTATTACCTCTCCTACCTCCATTATAGCCTACAGTGAGTTTGGCATTAAGGCGTGCTCCATAACCAAATCTAGTCACATATGCAATAAAGAAATATACAAATGTAAATATTCAGATGAGATACCTGCTGGTAGGCATTTAGACGACCCGAACGATCAATGTAATGAAGAGAACTTGGGCTTCTGGGGTCTCCATTGGAACCTGGAGAAATTTGATTACATGTGAATTATATAGGAACCACATAAATGAAATAAAATTTTAAATTGGGAATGTAGACTATGTACCAGTGAAGTCAACAGCTACCATGAAACTGAGTTCAAATCCGCTTGAGATATAATCAAGAAAGCTGTACAGTTTTTTCTCGACAAAGCTATCAACAAATATTTCACTCTTTAGAACCTGAATGAGCGCTCACATGTTAGTGAAGGACAAAAAAGGTACGTACAGTTTTGCAAATAGATGAATATTCAGAGAATGTGAAGACCTTTTCATGATGCCGTAATGCAGAAGGTGGTGAGATGAAATTTGCACCAGCTGTACTTCGGTGAAGGGCTTCCAGTTCTGCTACAGATTTCTGTAATTTTCTGTTTGAGAAAAGGGTGTCAACATAGATGCTATTAATACCAATGACGATAACAAAAAATGAATTCAATAGTGAGCAAATTGGTGACACGAATGTAAAATATAACAAGATAAAAGTACCCGATTAGCACGTGATTGCCACTGCTATTGAAATCAAAGCACTCTATTACTAACGGGTTCTCCTGCAAACAGACACAGGATCAGGAATGAAATATTTAGTAACGAGGCATGTTGTGAACTAGTGCCAGAATCGAAAGTTGGCCACTAATGCAGGTTGTAAACTTGTCTTAATCCCGGGTTTCACATTTCGTCAGCTCAAATATTGATTTCTTTACTGACTCTTGTTAATGGATTTAGAAAGGAAAATGATCAGGATTCCATATTTTAAGAAAAACTAATTGACTAATAGATATAAGAATCAACTGCCAAGTGATTACCTTGCTCACGAATTGTTGCATGGTCAGACATACAGGTTTCCAAGCTGGATTCAAGTTGTTGTTCACGACTTCGGTCTTGCAAATGGGAATGACACCTCCAGTCTCAGAAGCCCTGGAGATTCTCAAAAAGGGGTCCTGCAAATTCAACTCAACAAACGTAAGTGATAAAAAGTTTTTGTTAACTAGTATATAACATATATTCCATAAGCTGTGGATCTGAAAATGCATACACTTCTGGAAAACAAGTCCTTGTTTTCTAGAGCTTTACAATGGAAAGCGATCTCTACGGCATTCCTTGAAGCAACGGTTTCCTCTGCACGTACTGTTAGTTTCCCCAAGTTTTTCAAACCTCGTCCATCTCTATTATGAAGATCCAAGGTCAAACTCCGATCCCGTTTAGTCACAATCTGTCATGGAAATGCAAGCTATTAACCAAAACAGGCAGAAACCAAGCTGATTCAACCAGGTTTGCCAACTCAATTAGCACAATTTGAAGAAGCTCACCTCAGAGACAACACAGCTAGCTTCACCAAGAAAATCTTGATCTTTTAATTTCAGCACCTGCGAAATTAGTGAAGTTACTTTGAAATTAACCATCTGGAAATGCCTAACTGCCAAAAGGCATTTAGAAAAGCAGTTTCCAAGCCAGTGTTTAGATACTCAATTTCCAAATATTTTTGTTAAAATCCTAAAGTCTCACTGAAAGACTGTTGCATTTTAACTGAAATTAAACATCAACATACCTTCATGGGTAAATTATGATACTTTGTGTCGACATCATACACGTGAAAGCTGTAAACAAATTATGTTTAGGTTAAAATAACAACTAAAGGTTACACAGAAGAGTGAACTACAGATGTAAGAGAATCTGAATGAGAAGTATATCCACATACATTAATGTTTGAACAGTCTCAAAGTGATAAGTGACATTTATATTCTGAATCCAAACAGGGTTCAGATCATTCATAATTACTTCAGTGCGGCCAAGTTCCTCAAGCTTCCCATCCCTTTTCTTCATGTAAACTACTGCCATGGGATCACTCTGCAGGAAATATTCCAGCTTGTAATTATACACAAGCAATAATCTCTTAAAGAATACATTGGCAAGTAGCTCGAGTCAACTTATACGTCGATTAGTATGACCACAAAAGCATCAATCCTTTGGGATGGCAGTGTATATCCATAAAGAAAAGGACAAGTTGCAGATAACATCAAGATATAAAGAAGTTGAAACACCAAAAGCTAATAAGAGAACATGTTTAAAACCCAACATAATCTCATTCTTATACCTTTGATACGATATCACGATCAAGTAGCTTTGAAGCCGATAGAGACAACTGCAACTCAGACAAAATCAAAATTAATATTGTGAACATTTTTTAATCGACGGAAACATGCAACGACGATTAGCACAATCGAATTCCATGCAAAAAAAACTAAGAAACTTAAGAAGTCAACATAGGGTTAGGAATTAACGATAAAGACAAGAAGTATTGTATATGGAGGGCCACACAAAAAATGACAAATCTGTTGTTTCCCTTCCTCAGTACCTCGATTTGCGTAGAAAGAGCATGTGCCCCTTTGGCTCTGTAGAAGTAGTCTACGGCGTCGTTTAGGCCAGAGGCGGCAGCGCCACCATCAACCTGGGGCCTACCACCAATACCCTGCTGACCGCCCCTCACATCAGAAAAACAACCACCCATGATTGACTCCACAAAAAAAACAATTTACAATTGTGTATGTAACAATATCTTCGTCTTCCAATGCCCTTCAATTCCAAAACCTCTTCTCGTAAGAAACTTGTGGGAGGGTTTAGAAACAGAACGTAAAAACCAATGCGGAATCAATGAAATCGAGTTTTGTATATATGATTCAACGCCCACGAGATTCTTGCTCTTGGTGGGTGTTGGTTGCCAGTTCCATGAATCCAACCAATTATATAGACCACCAAATTTGAATTCCCAATTACATATTCCACCAAACTTCCAACACTATTCTTCTGAAATTTTCTAAAAATAAATAATAATTTTGCATGACCCAAATCAACTTTAATTCTTATACGCGGTGTTGCAAATACCTCTGCAGATTCTTTTATACATGCTTGCACGAATAATTTATTTTCTCCATTATTTATTAATGATAATTCCTCATTCTTATCTGAATTATTAATGCCTTTCTTTATATTTTTTAGGAATATCTTACTATATTTTTAATCCTCATTCTTGTTTGGATTTTAATCCCTAAGTGTGTTAATAATAATCATATAATTGTGAAACGATTAATAGAAATTGTTAAAAAATGAAAAAGTCTGACATATATTAGTTGAAATTATTATTAAAAAAAGTAAAAAATAAAATGTGAGTAGTTATAATGTGAGCAGGAAATATATATTTAGATTTCAAAATAAATGAAAATTAATATTTTAACCCAAATGTCTGCATGTGTGTTTGCCCATAAAACTTCGTCCTACGTCATAAGGCCTACGTCACACAAAAATTAGTCAAAGTCATGGTCAATTTGGATAAGGTAAACACATTTGCCATGAACATACCCAATAATTGTTTCAATTTTAATAATTTCGATTTCTAATACAAAATAAAAAATATATATATATATATAATAATAATAGTAATAGACTTTATCGTTGTTGTTATTGTTGTTATTACAACTTTAATTTAAAAAATTAGATTTTATCTATTGATTGATTTATTTTTAAAATAGTTTTAAAAAAAAATATTTCTTCATTCTATTCTTGTTATTTTTTATTTATTATCGATTTTGAAGTTTGATTTTTTATTTATAGATTTTATAAATATTTCTTAAGTTTAATTATAATATTTAAAAATATAATGATTCATAGAATTTTTCATTGTTATTTTATATATTTAAATATTTTTAATAGAAAAGTTATTCAAAAATGGGCTAAAATTGTAAAAATATGAAGAAAAAAAATCAGCGGGCCCCGCCAGCGGATACGTGTACTGCTTACATGGACTCCAGCCGTCCACATAGGATGGATTTTGGCCGAAAATAAGTGGAGATAAATTTTAACGATATGAATATTTAATTAATACGGGACATTATATACTCAAATTATAGATGTATGAGATTAAATTACAATTTCGTCTATTTATAAATATTTTTGGTATCCGATTATTTTAAAATTAAAAATTTGTTAGACGTTTTGTATATTTAGACGGACGAATAGTTAAGTTAGGCAGCACCTAAACAGCGTTTTGTATATTTAGACAGACGAATAGTTAAGTTAGGCAGCACCTAAACAGCCTAAACATATTTTTTTTTTCATGTTTTATAATTAAAAATAAAACTTTATTATTTTTAGTTTAAAATTTATATAAAGTTTAATGTTAAAATTATGTATTAATAAGCAATATTTTGAAAATATTAAAAATATAATATTATAAAAAGAAATGCTAAAAATTAATAAAAATAAAATATAAGCCGCACCCTAATCAGCCTGATCGATCCTAATACACTCAATTTCTACAACTTGATAAAATACAAACTGGTCTTGGTCAGATTTGTTAGTTCTATGTGGAAACTGAATTACGAAGACTTCATTGGTGCTGACGCACATGCATGACACATCATATATACAAGTCAATGGTATGTAATTTACGAATATTATTATACTATAAATGCAGGTGACAATAAATATTTTTTTTCTAAAAATAAGATATTTAGAAAACGACTACTATTATATTGAAATTACAGATATACCCTTAAACATTATAAGTAATTATGTTTATCTTACATACAAGCCAGATCAAGAGGCTAAAAATGTTCCTACGATACTCACAAAGCTTGAAGAGAAGGTGCAGATGTTAGTGTAGACAGCCAATCCAACAAGGCCTTATTCACAAGCTCAGGAACTTCATCATGTGGACAGTGTCCTGCCTGTAGGTTTACGAGCGAAGTGTCTGGATAGAACTCCTTGATCCGGAGAGCTTTAGCCGGGCCCACCCAAGGATCCAAGTCTCCCCACACCAACAGCAACGGGCACGACAGCTGCCTCAACACGCTGTCTAGTGTGTACTTTCTTTGGTTCGACATGAATCTTGTCATTAGCCTGTAATAAACTTCCCCCGCATTTGGATCATCTGCAGGCCTTGTGATTGAATCGATCAGGTAGTTATCCACATTTGCTGCGTTTATATATACCTGAAAAAATGGTGGAGAGCAATTTCATCATATGAACAACACAGTTGTCTAGGATAGTAATGACATTTTCGAAGTTTTTATTTGTTCATATAGTATCCATTATATTTATAGAGGACTGCTACCCTACACATCTACGGTGAGCACCTCCGTGAGCTTTGTGGGGAGGATAACTTTATTTGCCACATTGTCAAGAATTCACTGTTGGGCTCCATATCAAAACACACACACTCTCTCTCTCTCTCTACACCCACACACACAAAGAAAATGAGATTGAAAAGACAATATCACCACCAATCTGTCACTAAAGAACAACAAATCTGCACGCGATATATCCCCATCTCTTGGAGATCTTGAAAATGAAATTCTCCCAACTTTTGTTTGGTCTCATCAAGAGATCCTTCAAAACGCGTAACGATATGGAGAAAAATATAAAGGGGGAGTAACTTCAACAAAAAAACCAACTACACCTATTGAGTAGTTCAATAATTTAGTGGCATCCTCAACTCTCTGTTGAAACTTGTGTTTTTCAGGGAATGAGCACTCTTCATTAACAAATTGCATATAGAAACACAAATAAAAAAGTTTAGTCATATCGTAAAAGGCAAAACAAATATGCTCATGCGAGGAACCAAAAAATAAAATAAAAATCCATTATAGAACTAAGGAAGATACATACACTTTTCAAGACAGACTCAATGCGTGCTGGTTGCTTGGCTTGCCAAAACAAAAACCCAAGAACTACGCGCTGAAAAACTTCCTTCAAAGGCTTGACAACAAACTTTTGCAAGAAGTTTTCTTCGGACTCCGTGCTTGAATTGATGGCATCCCCAAATTGTCCCGCGGTGTTCAGCAGCACAACCCCCTTAACCTGATCCTGAAGCGATGCTGCCGCCACCAAAGCAGTGAATCCTCCTAGACTGAGATTTCAATTAGGTATAGAAGTCATGATTTCAATTGTATCTCAAAATGAGATGGAAAGGATTATAGGACATCAACATAAGATCAGCAACCAATAGACAACAATATGTAGATATCCTAATGCATGACAAACTTGAATCTTCAAGAAACTCATTGTAGATTTGCTTAATGGTCACATGTGTCATTAGACGGACCAAATTCAATTGTTATAAAGCATCAAAGCCAAGTCCTACGAATACTTGCATGTTTAGCACCCCCCCCCCCTTGCAAATGCAATACACTAGCAATTTCAGAAATATCAGATAAATACAATGCAGTGATCAACTTTTAAAGCTCTACTAAAGTTCATAATTAATTAAAAGGTCAACAGCACAAAGAAAGCATTCAACTTCTTAAGATCAGTTCAAACTACAGAGCTTGCTCAAGGAGCTCTAGAAGAATCCATGAACAGTATTAATTGCTGCACATAAATATTTAGGGATATCCACAATCTATACCAAGGAAATGGGTACATGCAGGATAGCAAAGGTTCCGAATGTGAATTGTATTCGATGAAATTGGAAATTTACTGATCATCATATACAGAATGGAATTAGCACCCACCTGTTTCCAACTAATACTGCAGGTTCTTTTACTATCTCCCTTACAAAATCCACAACTTGATCTCTCCATACCAGAGCATCATACTCGATAAGTGCTTTCTCACTCCAACCAAACCCTAGCAAATCTAGGGCGTACACCTTGTAATTCTTAGCTAACTCAGGTATGTTGTACCTAAATAAAAGTAGATATCAAAATATTCTCAGATATCTCTTAAACCGAGCGAGCAATAAAACCAACTGCGCCAATAAAAATGTTAGGAAAATTTTCAGGCAGCAGCCAAGGGATGTTCAAACATGTGTTGCAGATACAAATATACAATAACAGTTCAGGAAAAAAAGTAAATCTTAGGTCTGCAAATTGCAAGGGTCACATCACGGATTTGTTATTCTTGTTCACATGAATCTGAAAACAACTTGCTAGCCTGAAGCTCATAAATCATATCCTTCCAGAAAACTAGAATTGTAGCAAAAAATGACATTTAAGTTTTCAAGAATTAGCAGAACATCATCAAAGGAAAGGGCCAACCTCCAATGAAATGCAGAAGCCCCAAACCCATGAATTAGGACAATGGGAAGCCCCTCCCCTTCCACTACGTAATGAATTTTTCGATCTCGCCAGTTCCAGTAATTATATCCCTCCGGTTTAAACGGTAGCTTCTCCAAACCTTCGTTAAACAAAAGCACTCACATACAATAACCAGGCATAAAATGGTGAATAACAAGAATAAAAGTTCAAGCAGAAAAATATGCCTTGGGTTTTCAAGGGTTCCGCAGCAACAGCCGAAGCCATTACCGAAGCTCCAGCAGCAACAATTCCTTTAACCGCAAAATCTCTTCTGCTCAACCCACATCTGCTTCCTTCACATGTTTCATAAGAAAAATTCAAAAACAGCAAACACTGGTTTCTGAATTTTCTCAATAAATGGTCCGAAGATCAGGAGCTTACTGTAATGATGATGTAGTCTTGAAAAACTTGTATTTCCAAGCAACTCTAATTTCACAGAATTCGGCAAGGTGGCGCACGAAGCAGACATCGATTCCCGACAAGAGACACGCCGGGGTTCGGAGTTATGGCGGAAGCGACGATGATTTTTGTTTACGGTTTGGAAGTTGATGCATCAGTTATGGTGCATTGAGTGGCTGTAGTGTGTTTTTAAGGTTGTGGCAGACAAGGAATACAAGTAACGCCTTTGTCCTCCGGGAAAACAATTTCAAAACTCGCTTCCCCCTTTTTATTTTTAAATTTATTTGCTTATATCGAGTGGGAGGGAGCAATAGGGATCCAATCAAATGAGAAGTTATTTGGATTTTAATTTAATTATCGAGCTTAAAATTGAACTCGAGCTTCCTTAGTATATTATTTGTAAGCTCATGACCTGGCACTACAATAAACCTTCTTTGTAAGGACATTAAAAGTTGTTCTAATATGATACATATTGAGACACTTATCATTTTGGAACACCTAATGCAAATGTCGCGTATATTAGTATTCTATAAAAATATCAATATTCCAATAAATAACTTTTTGGAGGCAAATATAATTTTGAGGTACTTAAAAAGTATTATTATTTTGTAACATACTCCATTAACTATTTTTTAGTTGTGGTGATGTTTGCAAGTTTGAACTTGCATCGATCAATTCTTCATATCACACACATATATATAGAACGAAATGTGTTTAACAAACTCCCAAATTCAAGCTCTATTGCATGGATTAACAATCTTTAGTTCGCAATATGTTCACTTAACTTATAATCAATTTTTAGCTTAATCAAATATAATATAATTTAACAATCATCGTTTGAATTTGAGTCGAGCTCTAACCTATTAAGAATTCAAATAAACTGAAGCCTCCTAAAAATTCAGATAAAATACCTTATCTCCTAAACCTCATCATTATTTTGTATCTCATTTTCACCCCTCATTTTTGGAATATCTCAAATTAATCCCTCATCTTCATAATTTCCTCACTAACACCCCACCCACATAATTCCGTTAAAGTTACCGGCATATTTTAGATTTTGATGGAATTTCATTTCAATTATTATTTTTAAAGTCAATAAACTAAGAACTATGAAACTTTAAGAAAAATTGCACACACACACACACATATATTTCAATCTTTAAAAGAATTGGTTAAATTTTATTTACAAGACCTTACAAAGATCTATACTTAATAAAAATTATGAAAAGAATAATTACTCCCTTACTAAAAAAAAATAAAAAAAATTAGGTATAAAAATAAACGTCCAAAGAAATTTGACATGTTCTTATTGATAATTTTTTTAACTTCTATTCGTAGTCAAATTTATTTTGTGTCTGAATTTAAAAAAATGTATCTTTTATATATATATATATATATTCCTAATAAAAGTTGGTAGAACAAGTTTTTATATTCAAATTGACCTTTGAATATATTTTGGTTATGTTATATAATTTGAAATAATGAATAAGATAATATATAATATATTTAAATGGAGAAGTTAGTGTTAAAATGATTGTTAATTAATTGAGAAGATAAAGATGTGGTATTAAATGAGGAAAATTCTACAAGTTGGAAAATGATTAGAAATGAGCAACTCTACAACTTGGAAAATTATTTGAAGAGGAAATATGACTTGGTCTTAAACCTTCAAATACTATTGCAGAGCGCACGTGAAAGAGGAAGAAAAAGTGGTGAAATAAATTAAGAAATGTAGTGAATCTAGATATAAAAATCTAAACACCAATTTGCACGGCGAGGGAAGGGAAGAGGAAAATACGCAGATTCCATAAAAAGTAATTACAAATTTCAATCTTTTTTCACTCGGTATTCTCCCCTCTTCCACCCCCAATTCAAGATTCAGACCGTAAACCCATTAAACCGCCATGTCTTCGTCAGCTCCACCTCCGTCACACAACCATAAACCCACCAATGAAAATGAAAATCAAGATCATAACGAACCGCAGAAACCCAAATCAGAGATCAAGAAACCAACTTTTCTTGCACAGCATCTGCAGAAACCTACATGGGTCTTGCCTTATAGAACGCCACCGCTCAAGAGTCTTTACACCATAGGCAAGAAGCTTGGACAGGGCCAGTTTGGGATCACCTTTCTCTGCACAGACAAATCCAGTGACATTCCTTATGCCTGTAAGTCTATTCCCAAAAAGAAACTGATTTGCAAGGAGGATTACGAGGATGTTTGGAGAGAGATTCAGATAATGCATCATTTGTCTGAGCATCCAAATGTCGTGAGAATAAAGGGTACTTATGAGGATCCCCTATTCGTTCATATAGTGATGGAGTTGTGTGCTGGTGGGGAGCTTTTTGATAGGATTGTTGAGAAGGGACATTATAGTGAAAAAGAAGCAGCTAAATTGATCAAGACTATTGTTGGGGTGGTGGAGGCTTGTCATTCTTTAGGGGTTATGCACAGGGATTTGAAGCCTGAGAATTTCTTGTTTATCAGTAATGATGAGGACGCTGCTCTCAAAGCTACTGATTTTGGACTCTCCGTCTTCTACAAACCAGGTTTGACGAATACCCTACATCATGTTTTTCTTTTATCTTATCTTTTTCTTTATTTTTATTTTTTTTATAAAGAAAATGAAAAAAGGATGATCTTGGTGTTTGAATGTGGTGTATGTTGTTTTCAGTATTTAGGGTTATTGTCAGCTTGGGTTTTTTTTTCTGGATTGACTTTGATTTGGTCTATATTTTTTGTTTATGATTGTGCTGTTCCCTTGCGCAGCTGCCTGATTCATTGCAGTGTGCAGAGCTCTGTTTTAAGTATCAGATTTCTTGGCCTATGGTCGAACTCTAACTCATGACATTGTCATGATAATTGCCTAGCTTCATTTATGTTGTTTGCAGCAGTAATGTGAATCGTTATCTCTATTTAGTCTATGATCTTGCTCTGATAATTGTGGACCTCATGATTCTTGGTTGACTCTGTTTCTCTCTCTTCTATATTGGGCCAGATAACTCTATTTTTATTCATTAACTGGACATTTTTCATTCAAGTTCAAGGCTTTTTATTTGTCAACTCTGGTTGCTATAATCCAAAATATCTGCATTTTTATCACTATCTTTTTCCTCACTCTCCCTGAAATTCAAAACAAGAAGTTAATAGCAGAAAGATGAACAAGATACAAAATGAAACATTTCCAAGTAATGTGTAAGAGGATCCTTGAATTGATATTGTGATTAATATTCTTATTAGCACAGAGAGATGATGATAGTTTCTCCCAGTCTGTCTTTCAAACTCTACTATTCTTTCTTAATTCTATTGTGCTAAGGTATTTGGCTGATGCATAACTAATGTCTGTTTTTTTTATGGCTTGTGATTACCTCTTTTTTGTTAATAAATATGTGTGTGTGTGTGATTTTTTATCATACCAGTTTATCTTGTTCTTTCTAATTTGGAGTTGTTGGTTTCATATTGTTGTCTTTTCAGATGAAACCTTCAGCGATGTTGTGGGAAGTCCGTATTATGTTGCACCAGAGGTTTTGCAGAAGCATTACGGACCTGAGGCAGATGTATGGAGCGCTGGAGTTATTTTATACATTTTACTCAGTGGTGTTCCTCCTTTCTGGGCCGGTAAATCTCTAAATTAATTACTATTTTCTAATGGCATCTCTTAAGATGCTGACTCTACGGCGGTGCCTAAGACCAATAGTGGTGATTCTTTTCTCTTCTTTTTACTCCAGAAACTGAGATGGGAATTTTCCGGCAGATATTACGGGGAAAACTGGATTTTGATTCTGAACCATGGCCTGGGATTTCAGATTTTGCCAAGGATTTGATAAGAAAAATGCTGGATAGGAATCCGAAGACAAGATTAACCGCACATGAAGTTCTATGTAAGCAACCTTCCCACATATTGAAACAAAATGATCTTTGCGGCTCAGCAAAATGAAATGACCTGTTTACCTTCCGTTTTCTGATCAGGTCATCCATGGATTGTTGATGATACAATGGCTCCTGATAAACCTCTTGATTCTGCTGTTCTATCACGCCTCAAGCAGTTCTCTGCAATGAACAAACTTAAGAAGATGGCTTTGCGTGTAAGGGTTTTATCCTGCTTTATGACTTTTCGTGTTAGCATCTATTGTAGGTATCCTAATGATTCTTAATGATCTAACTATGAATGTGAAGTGGATTTTGAAGAACTCTGCAAACTCAAGATCATGCTGTCATAATTCATCACTGTCACTTTTATCTATGTAATCAGTTACTTCCTTTGTGTTTTTCAAGCCATTGTAGCACGTCTCTGTTGCTTAATTTTATTTAGACCAAAATATTTACCATAACCTTCAAAATGCTGCTCTTTCGCCGTTTTCTGAAGCATGATGCCTAATACTACTTCTCTATGAAAGTGATGAGGATAAGAAAATTTCTAGCTCAGTTAAGACATGATACCTTTCCTGTGGCCCCTTACCTTTTAACTGGCTCCATGTTTCATTAACTTCCTATGTCAAAAATAGTCAAGCTGCCAACATCCTAGTACTATATTATTATATAGTGCACTCAACTGCCCGATTCTGAGGGTAAATATTAACATCGACAGCTCCTGCTGGGTTTATCTTGATTAAATTACATATAAAGAATCATCCTGATTTTGTTGCCCATCAACTTTGCTGTTTTACTGGAAGAGCTTTCATTGTTTTGTAGGTCATTGCAGAGAGATTATCTGAGGAGGAAATCGGAGGTCTCAAAGAGTTGTTCAAAATGATTGATACAGACAATAGTGGAACCATAACTTTCGATGAACTCAAAGAGGGTTTAAAGCGAGTTGGCTCTGAGCTAATGGAGTCTGAAATTAAAGATCTTATGAATGCTGTAAGAACTTGTCTATTCACTCATGTTCCCTTCGTTCTTTTTCAATTGTTGTTTAAGGATGTTTCACAAGGATTAAGAAAGTTTTAATAGGTATATAAACTGACTAGATTACCTTGATTTTATTAATACTCAAGGAGAAAGATTTTCTGATACAAAGATCAAGACAGGGGTAAAGTTGGAAATAAAGATCTTAATACTTCTTGGTAATCTTAAAACAACAGTCAAAAAGGAACGGAGGAAGTGTTTTGGAGCATCTAAATTACATGAATGATGGTTTTTGTCTTATCAGTTATCAATCAACTTGACATCATGTGCTTTCAGGCTGACATCGATAACAGTGGAACAATAGATTACGGAGAGTTTCTTGCAGCTACCGTACACTTGAACAAGTTAGAAAGAGAGGAGAATCTGCTCTCTGCCTTCTCTTTCTTTGATAAAGATGGCAGTGGTTACATAACCATTGATGAGCTTCAACAAGCCTGCAAAGAATTTGGTCTGAGCGAACTGCATCTTGATGACATGATCCAAGAAATTGATCAAGACAATGTAAGTGTTGTATTGCAAAGAATCAGGCAACCAAGTGATTCCTAAATTTTCTTAAAAGAGTAAGATATGAGGAAAACGATCTTTCGCCTCTTAAGTTGCTGGAGACAACAGAATTTAAAGTTAAAAAAACGCTCATAATAAACAAGTTACAATGTTCACATGCATGACGTCTCTTTCACATTCGTTTCTGTTAGTTCATTCATCTTTGGGAATTGAAGTTACGAAGGAATGTAGCTTGTCTTCTGAACAAAAATATATGTGATAAACCAGTTAGCGATAATTGTCAATTAATGGATGGTCATGCTTGTTTGCCCTGATTCTCATTTGTGATACAACTGTTGCAGGATGGACAGATAGATTACGGGGAATTTGCAGCAATGATGAGAAAAGGAAACGGAGGAATCGGGAGGAGAACCATGAGGACGACTATAAACTTGGGGGAAGCACTTGGGCTTGGTGTTGCAGAGAGTAAAAGAGATGTATGAGTGAACTGATTGGCTTCAACCCAGATTTTCCTTTCTAATTTTGTTTATTGCGTGAAGTTGCAACATTCTAATTCAGACATGAATTCGTAGCAAACTTCTGTCTAAAGTGTAACTTTATCTTTAAGCCCTTTTTCTCCCGTTACCAAAAGGCTATGACAAACTTGAAGTTTGAGGTTAGGCTTGCAGAAGATGACCGATGCTTGCTTGTATCTAACATACAGAATCGTGTTGCTTCTTGTGTAGAACAAACTTAGTACACATATTGTCAAAATATGATACTGGATTGGATTTGTTGTTTATACAAAGCATGTATTTGAGGGGATTGAAGAACATCTGTTCCAGAGAATAGCAGATTCAATGTCTAATGTACTCTGAAAGTGACTTGAACTTAGGATCGTAAAATGATGGTGCATTGCAGATTAACTTCACCTGATATGGGATGCTAGAAAGAACATTTCATTGCAAAGAAACAGCTACGGATTACACGGGAGAATTGATAATAAGATAACAGTTTAAACAAGCAACCTCTGCTGCAATGGGTGCAATCTTTTTGTTCACACACTGATAGTGTGTGTGTGTTTACATCTTACTGGGGAGAACCAGGTACTTTGTGTGGCGCCCCTGAGCAATAAGTTTGCCAGTCTTCTTACTTTTCAAGTCCACACTGACCACAGCAAGAGCCTTTCCGACGCGCAATGCCTTGGATTCTATCTCAATTTCTTCCTGAATATTATGTTCATCAATCAATAAAAAATATATCCAAAGAAAGCGGGAAGCAGAATTGTGCAGATGCAACGACTAGGGCACAGCATGAACTCACACCAACAGTGGCGCCATCCAAGTACGAAACGTTGATCTCCACGGAGACGCCTGTCGTCGGAGCCCCCATCGTTAGAATTGCAGCCGATCCGACTATGTCCACCAGCGCCGCGGTGGCTCCGCCGTGCAGCGTGTTCCCAGTGTTCTTGAGAGAGTCAGTGAATCACAAAATTAAGCAATGAAGAAGAAATTGAAAAGGTAGGGTTATTTGGTGGCAAACCAGAAGGCGAGGGGGGACGGTGAAGGAGCAAAGGATCCTGCCGCGTTCGATGCGGTCGATTTTCATGCCTTGCAAAACTATATGCTCAATGAATTTAGTAGGCATGGAATCCACGGTGGATTGATAGGCGCCGCCGTGTTTCTCGACGAAGTTTTTCACCGACTCCGAATCCATTATTTTGCGGTGGGAAGTGGCGCCCAATAAGCGGTGATTGTGGATGTGGGAGTGACGATTGAGGGAGAATTACTTTATGGTCCCTCATTTATCCACCAAACTTAGTTGACTAGGAATCACAAATAATTCCTGTTCAACACCTCCTCATTCCTCACTTCTTATTTATATGTCTCCCAATACAAACTCCGTTCTTCTTCTTCTTCCACAGTTTCGGCATCAAATAGCTCCAGCCCATAGCTGAATCGTGGCCCTGTTCTTTTGGAACCAAGAGATTAGAGATTAATGCCAGAATACCAAAGCAACAACTTATGAGCTATGTTTAAACTAATGTATATTTATTGGTACTTTTCTTTGTTTATTGGAACATATATTGCTTACAATTGTTTTTTCTACTAAATATTAGTCATTCTTCTGTCGTGTAGAAGAAACGTCTCACTACTTCATCCTCTTCATTGCTTGCAATATTATTTATTAATTTAAGCAGGCCGAGGCCGGCCAATTGGAATGATTTTGAGTTTAGCACCGGAGGATTGAAAACTACTATACAACAAATAATATTATGGGCAACTATACAGGATCATTTAACAACAAATAATATTATAGACAACTATACAAGATCATCTAACAACAAATAATATTATGCACAACTATACAGGATCATCTAACAACAAATAATATTATGGACAACTATACAGGATTATCTAACAACAAATAATATTATGGACAACTATACAGGATCATCTAGTTTATTCTACGGTGTTGATTTCACAATAATAGAGGATCCAAATCGGTCGACATAATTATTTGGTGGCATCTCCATTCTCCAGGTTGTTAATATGATTATTTGTAGCCTTCATTCCTTCACCACCATTTTCTTCTTTTTTGGTCGCTGCTTCTGCTTCTGCTTTCTGTTTCTCTTCTTCTTCTTTTGCCATTTTCTCAGCTTTTAGCTTCTCTTCTTCCTCAGCCTTACGCCTTGCCTCTTCCTTGGCTTCTTCCAGAGATTTCACCAATCTCATCACACATTTTCCCCTTTCCTCTCCCCGCAATTTCGGCATCAAATTCTCTGCAACATCAGCCGGGCTCGTCTTCGTCTCCTCCAGCAATCGTCTGACCGTCCCAAACAATTCATGCGAATCCATGTCCAAATAAATCTTTGCCAAAACCTTGAAAGCTTCAAAACTACAGTACGACATTTCTATGTGCTTATCCATCCTCCCTCTTCGAATCAGAGCTGGATCAAGCTTCTCCACGTAGTTGGTCGTGAAAACGATTATTCTTTCACCTCCACAAGCCGACCACAGCCCATCAATGAAGTTCAGAAGCCCCGAAAGAGTTACCTCGCTGCCCTTCTCCTCCATTTTCTTCTTCGCCTCCTTAATCGGATCCTTCTCTTCGTCTTTTTTCTTGCCGCCATCTTCTTCCTTTTTGCCCTTCTGCTCCCTCTGCCCAGTCAGATCGAGCGAGCAATCGATGTCCTCGATCACAATAATGGACTTGCTGGAGGTGTCTATCAGTAATTTCCTCAGCTCGGTGTTGTCCTTGACCCCCGTTAACTCCAGGTCGTACACATCGTACTTTAGTAAATTAGCCATGGCAGCTATCATAGTGGACTTTCCCGTTCCGGGGGGGCCGTGCAGAAGATATCCACGCTTCCACGCTTTGCCGACCTTAGCGTAATACTCCTTGGATTCGGAGAAGTTGAGCAGATCGTCGATGATTTCCTGCTTTTTATCAGGCTCCATGGCTAGAGAATCGAAGGTCGCCGGGTGTTCGAAGACCACTTGGCTCCACAATCTCCGACGGTAGCCATAACCTTCGCTGCTCTTGTTGTTGGTGTAGAGCTTCCGCCGCCGTTCGTTCACGGTGATAGCCTTTCCCTCATCCAAAACATGTTTCAAATACCTATCACTGATTGTATCACGGTGTCGTCTGTGGAAGGTGAGGATGAAGGACTTCTTCTCTTCTTCTCGCGGGTACCAGGAAATGGTCTGCGTGTTGGGGGTGGATTGACTGGAGGCCCACCGGAGTTTGATTCCTTCGAACTCATCGGTGACCTCTTCGTGGCTGGCCATGGTGAGGACGATGGCTTCGCTGTCGCGTACGACGTTGGCCTGGAGGCGCTTGGCCTGTTTGGTAGAATTGGCATTGAGGTACCTCTCGATGGCGGCGTAGGCTTTGCTCCGCTCGAAGCTGTCGCCCTGGTACTCGGCGAAGCTGATCTGGATGTATGGGTAGAAGAAATTGACGAATTTTCGGGAGTAGCGTTTGATGGGGCCGCGGAGTTCGTAGGGGAAGTAGTTTTGGAACATGGCGTGTGCAACCATTAGAGCTCCAATAGCAGAACCCACCTGGGCCATCATTTCCGCCATGGGAGGTAACATGTTTGCTTGGTTTTGAGTAATACAATTCAGAAGTGGGGGGGGGGGGTATATAAAGAAAGAGAAAAGCTTGGGGGGCAAGATTTAGGGCAATGGTCAATCCAAGTCCAGTGAAGACAGACATAGTGAGGGGCCGTCTGAATATTATAACACTCCATTGCTCATTCGCCGAAACTTCTCAGCACTGAACCAATGAGCTTTAAAAATGAGCAAGACAAATTTGTTTGGTTAGCTTATTATTATTATTATTATTATTATTATTATTATTATTATGTAAGGGCTGCTGCAGCTGGTAATTATATTGTACAAAACTCGAAACCGCAAAAGACGTTTGGGTGTGTTCTTCTCTCTGAGTAATATATCAATTCCTATACCTATCTGTCTTCCACACATCTCCAACTCATCTTTTATTACATCACCATCTTCACGTCATTGCATCCGTTATTGTCGACTCCTCATTCCTAAAAGGCCATAAAAGTTAATATCTTTTTCTCTCTCTCGAAAAAATGAAGTATTTTTTAAAATTTTAAATTGGCCGACCACCAATCTGGGGCTGCTATCTACTAAACCGAGATTTTAAAAGAAATGGGTCGTTTTCTTATATTGTATATTACTACATATATGCTCGTGTAATATACAAAACATAATATTTTTTTTTATATTAGTAAGATATAACAAAATTATATTATTGTTATTATTAAAAAATTTACACATTAATTATTTATGTTAATTATATTTATATAAATATTATGCAATTTAATTTTTTTGTTATGTTATGTTACATTGTTATTCTCTCAAAATATTTTTTTATTAAATAATAAATTGGACAAATTTTTTAAGTGAATTTTTTAGTGTTTTCAACAGAAAACAAAATTTACAACTCACCAAACCAATTAAAGTGGAAGAATAGATTATAGAATTATATAAATTAATAGTATAAGTTGTTTTTGCCAAAAAAAAATATATATATATATATATATATATTTTAGATCAATTTCATATATTACTTATTCAAATCTAACACATATAACAAAATAAAAATAACTAATTCAATCCATAAAAATACAAAGCAACGAACAATAGGCTAATAGTTATGACAAAAAGACGTAGCACAAAATTATTGGTCGGTATCAGTTCGGACATAATATGGGCTTTATAGTTGATCTGAGCCCATCAAATATCGTGGAACGCAGACTACAGAAACTGCACATGCTTTCGCACGTAGGTGTAACATAAATTATCCACGGGCCTAGAAACATAGCTGACCTTGAGCCCACCAACACTGTAGAACGCGGACTACATGATATACACGTAAATAAGTGTAGCACAAATTATTCTCTAGCTCAAGCATATGTGAACCAAGCAATGAGCATCAAGGTAAAGAAAAATTAACTCGCACATCAATCTCAAAAAAAGATCATAACGGTCTCAAATGATGGCAATCGGCCATGACAAAAGATTTATTTGACGAGGCCTTTCATGATCGACAAGTATCATACATGCAAAAAGAATCGAACTCAAGCATAAGTTGAGAACCTAATTATAATCATGTAATAGGAAAACTCAACCTAAAAATAGAAGGAAAAAGGTAGAAACGAGGATGAAAAAATCTACTAATTCAAATGTGATAAACATAGGGTTTACGTGTAATTTTGAGTCATTATGCATAGTTTTTAGGAAATTATATGTACCTAAGTGACGAGTTTATAATATTTTTGCTATATTTTATTACGTAACGGGTTTATTTAAGTTTTGACAGAAATATCAAAATTTGAGGTTGCATGAACTGCGCCACAAGAAGCATGGACCATGCACGCAAACCGAGGAAAATTGGCCCAGAAAAGCACAGACCGTGCAAGCATATAGAACGACCCCTTTGCAAGCTAGAGAAGCACGAACCGTGCATCCCTAAGCACAAACCATGTGCTAGATCATGTTATGGTCTTATCCTCGTGTTATAAAGGAGATTCTGGGGTATTGAAGTCCTAAACAACCCTTATAAAAGGAGTAACATGGGAACTAAGAAGATGATCAATTTCAGAGTTAGAAACGAGTATACAAGAAACAAGCAACCAAGTAATTGGAGAGAAGAGAGGCGAAGATCATTGGGATAAGTCATAGTTTTTATATTTCTCGTTCATATTGATGTTAGCTTCAATTATCAATTCATTTTTTATGGATTATGAGTTGATGATGAGTGGCTAAACAATTAGTGATTCTAAGTTATGTACAATTATGGATTCATATGATTTTATTTTATGATATTATTCATTTCTTTTATTCGTTTATGCTTTCCTGATATGACTGTCGTATGAATTATGTGGCCAAAAATTGCATATGTGTAATTAATCTATTATCATCCGAGAGGAGTTAATTGATTAATAGATTAGGAATGCATAACATAAACTTGCTAGATCGAGAGATTGGTAGATATTGTAAGGAGAATAAATCCTTGAAAAATTGGGAGTTAGATAACAATGTGATATCAAAATATGATTATTCTAATCTACATTTAAATCTAACTCGAGGGAGGTCTAATTATATTACTGATTCTTCTATGAATATATAAATTAAATACGGAATAATATCATAAAAGAAAATCATATGAATCCATAATTCTACACACCCTAAAATCACTAATTATTTCGCTACCCATTATCAACTCGTAATCCATAAAAAAAGAATTGACAATTAAAGCCGTTCGCTATTTTGTTTCCCTAATCAACGACTCGCAAGTATACAAGGTTAATTATAGTAAAACTATGGTGGGAACATGTATCGCATATACAAGGAATGTCTATGTAAATTCAATTAAGTAATCGTCTATATTATTATACTATATCTAAAGATCTGAAGAGTGATAATTGATGATATAAAACGAAATAAAATAGAAGATAGAAATTAATAACACAAATCAAAATCAAACAACAAAAAGGCTTCGGAAATTAAATGGACTATAGGGACATGCACTCCTATGGTTCATATGACTTCTTTTAATGTATCAAGCCATATTTAGTTCCTATATTTGTATGAGAATCACTAATATAATCAGACCATCTCTCACGAGTTAGATCCAAAAGTAGATTAGGCTCTAGTGATTACGATATCACTGTGTTATCTAACTCCAATTGTTCCTTGGAATTATTTTTATCATAATACTAACCAATCTCTCGATCTAGCAAGTTTATGTTATGCATTCCTAATCCATTAATCAATTACTCTCTATCGAGTGAAAATGGATTAACTACACATATGCAATTATTCGCTACATAATTTCATACGACAATAAGAATAAGGAAGTATAAACGAATATAGAAAAGGAATAATATCATCAAAGAAAAACATATGAATCCATAGTTGTGCAAGCTGTAGAATCATTAAGTGTTTAGATACTCATTATCAATGCGTAATCCATAGGTGACAAATTGACAATCATAGCTAACATCTATGAAAAAGAGAAAATAAATAAAACAATGAATTATGTCCAAGGATCTTAGTTTCTTTTCTTTCTCCGATGATTGATTGCTTGATTAGGCTTTATATACTCGTTTCTAGCTCTTAGATGAGATGTTCTTCCTCGTTCCCACAATACTCCTTTTATAAGGGTTGATTAGGGATTCAGTTCCCTTACAAATCTCCTTTAGAACAAGAGGATAAATACAAATCACCAAATATCGATTTCCTACGAAAACTTCAACAAATTCGTGACGTAACAAAATATAGCAAAATTGTTCACTATTTTATTTCACATAAAATACGGCTCGCAAGTGCACGAGGTAAATTATAGTAAAATATGATGAGAACAGGTATCGTATCCACATGGACTATATATTGTAAAATCAATGGAGTATTTGTTTATGATATTTTCCTTTATCTAATAAATCAATTTTGGATTGGTTTGGTAAAACAAAATAAAACAAATAGAGAAGTAGAAATAAATAATAAATGAGACTCAAAATATTAAGAGATTGTATGGATTCCAGGGACATGCATTTATACGGTTCATATGAGTTTCTTTAATGTATTAAAGCATATTTAATTCTTATATTTGTAGGAGAATCACTAATATATCTAGATCTTCTCTTCCGAGTTAGATCTAAATGTAGATTAGATAACATTGATCATTCTCAAGATATTATCTAACTCCCAATCGTGTCTAGGATTTATTCTCATCACAATACTTACCAATCTCCCGATCTAGCAATTGTTATGTTATGAATTCCTAATCCATTAATCAATTACTCACTTCCGTGCAGTAATGAATTAACTATACATATGCAATTAATATCCACATATTTTCATACGACATTCAATTTAAGGAAACATAAACAAATATATGAATCATTAAAAAAAAATATGAATCCATAATCATGCACTCCCTAGAATCACTAGATGTTTAGGCACGCATATTCAATACATAATCTATGGGAAACATATTGATAATCTTGGCCAACATAAAAAGAACAAAAGAAAAGAAAAATATTGAAGCACAAATGATCTTCGTTTCTCTCTCTCTCTCTCTCTGATGACTTTGTTGATACTCTTTTGTATCCTTGTTTCCCACCCTAAAATTTATCGTATATTGTGTTGTATGATCTCCCTATAATCTGATGTAGCTCCTCCTTTTATAGACAACTACTTGGATTTTGATAGCCTTCGTATCTTTGATTGGAATGGGAAGATATGCCCGAATGACACCAAATCTAGAAGATATGCCCAAATTACACCAAATCAAGAAAATATGCCCGAATCACACCAAATCGCGACTGTTAAGATCTATCATGAGGATAAGCACGATCTACGTGACTTGAGATACGGTCCATACTCCCTTAATTGTATGTTTTTCTGTCAAAACTTAAACAAACACGTGATGTAACAAAATATAGCAAAATCATGATGAACTTATCACTTAGGTACATGCAATTGCCTAAAATACTATACATAATAACATCAAATTGCACGTAAATCCTATGTTTATAAAAAATCATTATAAATTCATCATTTATGTACATGAAATTTCCAAAAAATTATACATAATGACTATGACTTGCACGTAATCCTATATTTATCAATAGCTAGCATCTATATAAAAGAGAAAAATAATAAACTACTACTTATGCCCAATGATCTTCATTTCTCTTCTCTTTGATGACTGGGTTGCTCGTTTCTTCTTTGTATACTCGTTTCTAGCTCTGAAAACTGATGATCTTCTTCATTCCTTACTCCTATTATGAGGGTCAATTAGGATTTCAGTTCCCCCAAAAATCTCCTTCAGAATGAGAGGATAAATACGAATCATGACGGATAAGTATGAATCACGATACGACACATAGTCCATGCTTAATGGGCAAGCACGGTCCGTGCTTCAAGGGCCCAAAAATGGGTCATTCTGGAATCGTGCAAGAGCCATGCTCCTAGGTGCATGGTCCGTGCTTCTCTGGCCCGTTTTCTTGATTTTGTGTGCATGGTTCGTGCTTCTCGTAGCACAGTCAGTGCAACTTTAAATGTTCTTTTTTTGTCAAAATTTCAACAAACCTGTAATGCAACAAAATATAGCAAAATCATTATAAACTCGTCACTTAAGTACATATAATTTCTTAAAAACTATGCATAATGACCCAAAATTACGCGTAAACTCTATGTTTATCATCGAACTCCAAACAAATAATTATTTTTCTTCTGTTAGTTAAATAATAATAATGACTATTATCAGAGAAAGACATATATTTCCACCCTATCCTTTATCCAGTAATGTCTCCATTTTTGTTCACTCACATAATAGGCTGTTAAAATTTAACTAATTTTTTTTCGAAAATCATACGTGCAAAAACTACTCTACAAGAAATACATACGAAAATTATTATACAAGAAATACATACAAAAACTACTATACAAGAAACACATGTAAAAACTATTATGCAAAGAATAATACTAAGACAATTCTACATAACTTACTCTATTTTGTATTTCATCTCATATTTTAATTTGACTAAAATACAATATGTATGTTAGTAAAATTGAGATAAAATAAAAAAATAGAGTAGAGGTTCCAAATAGAGAGAGGCTACATAATTATTTGATTTTGTTGGCATCTCTATTCTCCAAATTAGCATTTTTTTTTGTATTTGAAATTTTTTCATGATCGTAATCAGCTCCAACATAGCTGATTGTAGTGTAATTTTTTTATTTTTTGTCTTCTTATTTATTTTCAACAAGCAAGGGTGTGTAGTTAACAAAAAAAAAGAAAAAAAATCATGATGATTTTCTTGTTTTTATTTTACATGATGCAGATGGGTGGAGAAAAAAGAGGGGGAGATAAAGAATATATGATTGTTAATTTTATTATATTTTTGATAGTGTTGAGTTCTTGAGAATTAAATTTTAAGAACATGTCTTAAATTAAGAATAAAATAAAAGTTCAGCCAATAATTTTTAAAAATTGAATCTAATATAATAGCTTTAATAAAAATTGAACCATCTACTAAAATTCTCTAATAAACTAAAGATCATCTTTCCTCCGGTGTGTGTGAGTATATATAAAATCAAGAATATTCTTTTTTTATTTAATGTGAGTCAAAGCTTAAGTTTATTGAGCTAAGAACCGGTGGAAAGAGTTCTTCCCTGCATTTTATAACTCGAAATAATTATTTTTTATGATATATGAAGAATAGATAGTAAATTCGAAAAGTGTAAATTCGAAAAGTGTATTTCACAATATTTGTATAACTTAAAAAATTATTATATAAAGATGTGATATTTATTTTTGAAGCAAATTTTGGGATAGTAGAGGGCGTGATTAAATGTATAAAGCCTTAAAAAGGGAGCTAGTTTACCTATCGAATAATTTAATCATGGCTCGGCAAACTTACGTGACCTATTTAAACTTGTCTTCTATTATTTTTATTCAATCTTCTTTGTTAATCAATTAATATTTTTGGAATTATAATATTGAAGAATCTATGAAACATAATTCTAATTATTGTTAGATGCGGATTCCAGAGTAGTTTATAAAGAAAAAAGAAAAGACGTGTTTGGGCGTCTTAGATAAGACCATTTCCAGCAGTGTTCATTATTTTAGTGCAAATTATGACTATTTTAGCGTAAAATTTATATACTCTCTCCAACAGTTTGCACTACGTTCTCCACTAAAAAATAATATTACACAATAATCTTTATTTTGTTTATTTTTAATATTTATTTTTATTACTAAACATTTGTTAAAAATATTATATATGTAATTTTATTTAATATTAAATTTTGAGATAATATTTATTTTACTTATATTCTTAAACTATCATATTCAAAAAATATATATGTAAAATTGAATGTCGAGTAATGTTATGCAATTTTATTTAAATTTGTATATAATATTTAAAATCTCATATACTTATTTAAATTATATTTTTATTATTATTTAAATTACACATCATATGATTTTACAAAACTTGATTTAATTTCACTTTGGATAATTGAAATAAAAATATTACAGTATTAAATATTAAAAAAAATATAATCATATAAAAAAAGTAGCGCAATAAAAAATTTGTGCTAAAAGTAGTGCAAAAATTTTAAAAATTTAAAATTGGTACAGAAAATAAAGCACTGCTGGAGAATGAAAACTGATACTAAATATCAAAGTAGCTTCTTGACGGAGAATGAATACCAAATTCAGCCATTGGATTGTTAGCAGGCCTTGGGCCCATTGGATTGGGCTCATTCTGGTCACCTACATGTATGCTTTATAAAGTGGGCCCATGTTTATAAGGAAATCATTCCAAGATGAGAGATTAGATATCACACTTTCAGCTGAAAGAGGAATGAATCATTAAACACTCATCATACAGAATTTAGCTCTGTGTGTGTGTGTGTGTAATATATTATAATTATGGTTGCTTAGTTTGGACCTCTTTTCCGGATGGTACCCCTGTTCTGTAGCAAGAACAGTTTCTTCACCATCTTCGCAACCAATTCCAACTTCTTCCGCTTTGCAGTCGCATCAATCAATTTCACCTCCCGCATCTTATATGTGTTTTAGAAAGCTCATTCTATCATGAATTAATATTGTTTGAATTTACATATATATATATATATGTGCTTTAGAAAGCTCATTCTATCATGAATGAATATTGTTTGAATTTATATATATATATATATATATATATATATATCATGTATAAATTTCATTTTACCAATATATATTTTTATTTGAATCCTAATTGATTCCATATTTCAACTTCATTATATACAAATTATATGTTTATTTATAATGTATATTACTAAAGTTAAAATATTAAATAAAGGGGCATAATGAGAGGTTATCATTCTATATTTTAATTTTTCCAAGTATGCCCTTAATAATGTGTATCTATATATGAAGTATGTGTAGAAAAATTAAAACATAAAGAAAAATACTATTGGAAATAGAAAAATCTGCACATAGGTGGGAGAGAAGTGAAATTCTCAACATGGCAAATCTATCAAATCCTTGGATGATGATTGACAATTGGATCAATATTTTATGGTAAATATCTCCTTATTAATTACATGAAATAGAACAATCTTACCAAATCTCATTCTAAGAACATAAAAAGGAACGGAGGAAATGTTTTGGAGCATCTAAATTACATGAATGATGGTTTTTGTCTTATCAGTTATCAATCAACTTGACATCATGTGCTTTCAGGCTGACATCGATAACAGTGGAACAATAGATTACGGAGAGTTTCTTGCAGCTACCGTACACTTGAACAAGTTAGAAAGAGTAAGATATGAGGAAAACGTTCTTTCGCCTCTTAAGTTGCTGGAGACAACAGAATTTAAAGTTAAAAAAACGCTCATAATAAACAAGTTACAATGTTCACATGCATGACGTCTCTTTCACATTCGTTCTGTTAGTTCATTCATCTTTGGGAATTGAAGTTACGAAGGAATGTAGCTTGTCTTCTGAACAAAAATATATGTGATAAACCAGTTAGCGATAATTGTCAATTAATGGATGGTCATGCTTGTTTGCCCTGATTCTCATTTGTGATACAACTGTTGCAGGATGGACAGATAGATTACGGGGAATTTGCAGCAATGATGAGAAAAGGAAACGGAGGAATCGGGAGGAGAACCATGAGGACGACTATAAACTTGGGGGAAGCACTTGGGCTTGGTGTTGCAGAGTAAAAGAGATGTATGAGTGAACTGATTGGCTTCAACCCAGATTTTCCTTTCTAATTTTGTTTATTGTGTGAAGTTGCAAAATTCTAATTCAGACATGAATTCGTAGCAAACTTCTGTCTAAAGTGTAACTTTATCTTTAAGCCCTTTTTCTCCCGTTACCAAAAGGCTATGACAAACTTGAAGTTTGAGGTTAGGCTTGCAGAAGATGACCGATGCTTGCTTGTATCTAACATACAGAATCGTGTTGCTTCTTGTGTAGAACAAACTTAGTACACATATTGTCAAAATATGACACTGGATTGGATTTGTTGTTTATACAAAGCATGTATTTGAGGGGATTGAAGAACATCTGTTCCAGAGAATAGCAGATTTAATGTCTAAGAACATCATTGTTAAATGATGGTGCATTGCAGATTAACTTCACCTGATATGGGATGCTAGAAAGAACATTTCATTGCAAAGAAACAGCTACCGATTACATGGGAGAATTGATAATAAGATAACAGTTTAAACAAGCAACCTCTGCTGCAATAGATGCAATCTTTTTCTTCACACACTAATAGTGTGTGTGTGTGTGTGTTTACATCTTACTGGGAAGAACCAGGTACTTTGTGTGGCGCCCCTGAGCAATAAGTTTGCCAGTCTTCTTACTTTTCAAGTCCACACTGACCACAGCAAGAGCCTTTCCGACGCGCAATGCCTTGGATTCTATCTCAATTTCTTCCTGAATATTATGTTCATCAATCAATCAAAAATATATCCAAAGAAAGCGGGAAGCAATTGTACAGATGCAACGACTAGGGCACAGCATGAACTCACACCAACAGTGGCGCCATCCAAGTACGAAACGTTGATCTCCACGGAGACGCCTGTTGTCGGAGCCCCCATCGTTAGAATTGCAGCCGATCCGACTATGTCCACCAGCGCCGCGGTGGCTCCGCCGTGCAGCGTGTTCCCAGTGTTCTTGAGAGAGTCAGTGAATCACAAAATTAAGCAATGAAGAAGAAATTGAAAAGGTAGGGTTATTTGGTGGCAAACCAGAAGGCGAGGGGGGACGGTGAAGGAGCAAAGGATCCTGCCGCGTTCGATGCGGTCGATTTTCATGCCTTGCATAACTATATGCTCAATGAATTTAGTAGGCATGGAATCCACGGTGGATTGATAGGCGCCGCCATGTTTCTCGACGAAGTTTTTCACCGACTCCGAATCCATTATTTTGCGGTGGGAAGTGGCGCCCAATAAGCGGTGATTGTGGATGTGGGAGTGACGATTGAGGGAGAATTACTTTATGGTCCCTCATTTATCCACCAAACTTAGTTGACTAGGAATCACAAATAATTCCTGTTCAACACCTCCTCATTCCTCACTTCTTATTTATATGTCTCCCAATACAAACTCCGTTCTTCTTCTTCTTCCACAGTTTCGGCATCAAATAGCTCCAGCCCATAGCTGAATCGTGGCCCTGTTCTTTTGGAACCAAGAGATTAGAGATTAATGCCAGAATACCAAAGCAACAACTTATGAGCTATGTTTAAACTAATGTATATTTATTGGTACTTTTCTTTGTTTATTGGAACATATATTGCTTACAATTGTTTTTTCTACTAAATATTAGTCATTCTTCTGTCGTGTAGAAGAAACGTCTCACTACTTCATCCTCTTCATTGCTTGCAATATTATTTATTAATTTAAGCAGGCCGAGGCCGGCCAATTGGAATGATTTTGAGTTTAGCACCGGAGGATTGAAAACTACTATACAACAAATAATATTATGGGCAACTATACAGGATCATTTAACAACAAATAATATTATGGACAACTATACAGGATCATCTAACAACAAATAATATTATGCACAACTATACAGGATCATCTAACAACAAATAATATTATGGACAATTATACAGGATTATCTAACAACAAATAATATTATGAACAACTATACAGGATCATCTAGTTTATTCTACGGTGTTGATTTCACAATAATAGAGGATCCAAATCGGTCGACATAATTATTTGGTGGCATCTCCATTCTCCAGGTTGTTAATATGATTATTTGTAGCCTTCATTCCTTCACCACCATTTTCTTCTTTTTTGGTCGCTGCTTCTGCTTCTGCTTCTGCCTCTGCTTTCTGTTTCTCTTCTTCTTCTTTTGCCATTTTCTCAGCTTTTAGCTTCTCTTCTTCCTCAGCCTTACGCCTTGCCTCTTCCTTGGCTTCTTCCAGAGATTTCACCAATCTCATCACACATTTTCCCCTTTCCTCTCCCCGCAATTTCGGCATCAAATTCTCTGCAACATCAGCCGGGCTCGTCTTCGTCTCCTCCAGCAATCGTCTGACCGTCCCAAACAATTCATGCGAATCCATGTCCAAATAAATCTTTGCCAAAACCTTGAAAGCTTCAAAACTACAGTACGACATTTCTATGTGCTTATCCATCCTCCCTCTTCGAATCAGAGCTGGATCAAGCTTCTCCACGTAGTTGGTCGTGAAAACGATTATTCTTTCACCTCCACAAGCCGACCACAGCCCATCAATGAAGTTCAGAAGCCCCGAAAGAGTTACCTCGCTGCCCTTCTCCTCCATTTTCTTCTTCGCCTCCTTAATCGGATCCTTCTCTTCGTCTTTTTTCTTGCCGCCATCTTCTTCCTTTTTGCCCTTCTGCTCCCTCTGCCCAGTCAGATCGAGCGAGCAATCGATGTCCTCGATCACAATAATGGACTTGCTGGAGGTGTCTATCAGTAATTTCCTCAGCTCGGTGTTGTCCTTGACCCCCGTTAACTCCAGGTCGTACACATCGTACTTTAGTAAATTAGCCATGGCAGCTATCATAGTGGACTTTCCCGTTCCGGGGGGGCCGTACAGAAGATATCCACGCTTCCACGCTTTGCCGACCTTAGCGTAATACTCCTTGGATTCGGAGAAGTTGAGCAGATCGTCGATGATTTCCTGCTTTTTATCAGGCTCCATGGCTAGAGAATCGAAGGTCGCCGGGTGTTCGAACACCACTTGGCTCCACAATCTCCGACGGTAGCCATAACCTTCGCTGCTCTTGTTGTTGGTGTAGAGCTTCCGCCGCCGTTCGTTCACGGTGATAGCCTTTCCCTCATCCAAAACATGTTTCAAATACCTATCACTGATTGTATCACGGTGTCGTCTGTGGAAGGTGAGGATGAAGGACTTCTTCTCTTCTTCTCGCGGGTACCAGGAAATGGTCTGCGTGTTGGGGGTGGATTGACTGGAGGCCCACCGGAGTTTGATTCCTTCGAACTCATCGGTGACCTCTTCGTGGCTGGCCATGGTGAGGACGATGGCTTCGCTGTCGCGTACGACGTTAGCCTGGAGGCGCTTGGCCTGTTTGGTAGAATTGGCATTGAGGTACCTCTCGATGGCGGCGTAGGCTTTGCTCCGCTCGAAGCTGTCGCCCTGGTACTCGGCGAAGCTGATCTGGATGTATGGGTAGAAGAAATTGAAGAATTTTCGGGAGTAGCGTTTGATGGGGCCGCGTAGTTCGTAGGGGAAGTAGTTTTGGAACATGGCGTATGCAACCATTAGAGCTCCAATAGTAGAACCCACCTGGGCCATCATTTCCGCCATGGGAGGTAACATGTTTGCTTGGTTTTGAGTAATACAATTCAGAAGTTTGTGGGTGGGTATATAAAGAAAGAGAAAAGCTTGGGGGGCAAGATTCAGGTCAGTGGTCAATCCAAGTCCAGTGAAGACAGACATAGTGAGGGGCCGTCTGAATATTATAACACTCCATTGCTCATTCGCCGAAACTTCTCTACACTGAACCCCAATGAGCTTTAAAAATGACCAAGACAAATTTGTTTGGTTAGCTTATTATTATTATTATGGAAGGGCAGCTACAGCTGGTAATTATATTGTACAAAACTCGAAACCGCAAAAGACGTTTGGGTGTGTTCTTCTCTCTGAGTAATATATCAATTCCTATACCTATCTGTCTTCCACACATCTCCAACTCATCTTTTATTACATCACCATCTTCACGTCATTGCATCCGTTATTGTTGACTCCTCCTCATTCCTAAAAGCCCATAAAAGTTAGTATCTTTTTCTTTCTCTCGAAAAAATGAAGTATTTTTAAAATTTTTAAATTGGCCGACCATCAATCTGGGGCTGCTATCTACTAAACCCAGATTTTAAAAGAAATGGGTCGTTTTCTTATATTGTATATTACTAGATATCTGCTCGTGTAATATACAGAACATGATATTTTTTTTATATTAATAAAATATAACAAAATTATATTATTGTTATTATCAAAAAATTTACACAATAATTATTTATGTCAATTATATTTATATAAATATTATGCAATTTAATTTTTTTATTATGTTATATTACATTGTTATTCTCTCAAAATAATTTTTTATTAAATAATAAATTGGACAAATTTTTTAAGTGAATTTTTAGTGTTTTCAACAGAAAACAAAATTTACAACTCACCAAATCAATTAAAGTGGAAGAATAGATTATAGAATTATATAAATTAATAGTATAAGTTGTTTTTGCAAATATATATATATATATATTTTAGATCAATTTCATATATTACTTATTCAAATCTAACACATATATCAAAATAAAAATAACTAATTCAATCCATAAAAATACAAAGCAACGAACAATAGGCTAATAGTTATGACAAAAAGACCTAGCACAAAATTATTGGTAGGTATCAGTTCGGACATAATATGGGCTTTATAGTTGATCTCGAGCCCATCAAATATCGTGGAACGCAGACTACATAAACTGCACATGCTTTTGCACGTAGGTGTAACATAAACTATCCATGGACCTAGAAACATAGCTGACCTTGAGCCCACCAACACCGTAGAACGTGGACTACATGACATACACGTAAGTAAGTGTAGCACAAACAGCTCTCAATAGTAGTGGGTTTTGAGGAAATTCTCTCTCTAGAAATTCTCTCTAGAGTGCCCACCACATTTGTGCTCCTACGGCTCTTTCTCCTTCATGGATTAGTGCTTCAGCTGCTGCTCTTACCTTCATGATTCTTCAACTGCTGGATTCCAGTCGCCTTGCTGCTGCCCCCACGGAGTTGCTGGGAGCAGTTCCTTGCCAGAAATGCAACCACCACCGGAAACCTGTGTGCTGCCTCCAGCAGGCAACCCCTGTTTCCTGTCGGCGACCTCGCAACCCAGCAGTCCCCTCTCCCTTCTTGAAGGCTTAGTCGTTCCACTCTCCACAGCTGCGCCACCAGCCCAGGGCTCCATCGGAACCTGTCATGCGCGACCACTGTGTGTAAATTCTAGCTACTGAAGCAACCTTTCACGAAAACCCCTTTGGTTAAGCTGCGCACACAGCCTCCTTTGGTTTTGCTGCGAAAATTCATCTCCCAGCTGGTAAAGCTCTGTATCATCCACGTGCGCGCAACTGCTGCCTGGTGGAGTCAACTCTACCTCCAGAACCGCGCCGGAAAACTACTCAACCCTATCCCTGGTGAAGCCCGTCGCTTCAGTGCGAAACTGCTGCCAACCTGTTCGCACAGCAACAAAGATACTGATTATTGTGAGAAAAAAAGAAGGAGTGGAGGAAGAAAGCCACCTGCCGGAGAAGGCCACTCACAGACCTACTGAGTTGACTCGAGCAGCACACCCCCAGACTGGGGTTTCTGCGTGGTTACTGAGTCCTCAGCTGAGTCTGCACGAACCCAAACTGGGTTGACTCAGCTCTAACCTTGCCTTACCTCCCTCGTAATTCAAAATTCAAAAAAAAAAATATTTTCAAAAAGTTGGACGTGAAACAGTATCCATTGCTAACCCTATTCCTGTTAGGAGTGGGAATCACTGCAGCTAAATTTGGTGCTGCACGAAAGCTTCCACCTCTTGCGGCGTGATCCCTTTCACAGGCGTGCAAATCCGGAAAAGCTGTCCTTCACTCTGCCCCGACCCTATCCCTAGGTCCTGTCCCTAGGCCTGCAGCCAACTGCTTCCTGCAGGAAATCTGGAACAGGTGTACGTTACCTGCTGCTGCGTGAACAAAACGTTTCTGGGCATACTGCGCAGCCTTGGACGTCCCTCTTTCATTTCAAAAAAGGAAGGCTGATTGGGATCGTTGCAAACCCTAGTGGTCTTTGAAGGAAGTTCATATTTCTGGAAGTGTGCATGCTGTTTTGATTTTCGCATGACTGCTTCTCTTAACCTCATTTTGTAAGAAAGAGCTCTCAGTAGCTGCTCATTCAAGCTGCTGGACTGCCGAAGCTCCACTGCTGGAAGGACCACCCCACCGGAGTTGCTGCACCCACCGAAAAACCTGAGCGCTGTAAAAGGTAACCCCTGTCTTCCGGCGACCCTGCAACCTCCAGCGGATACTCAGAGGCTGCTGTCACTGTAGCTCCTTCACCGGAGCCTGTGACCTACGCGACCACTGAGAAGAACTCCAGCCACTGTCATCTCTTGTAGGCTGCTGTCACTGAAGCTCCTTCACCGAAACCTGTGACCCGAAGCTCCACTGCTGGAAGAACCACCCCACCGGAGTTGCTGCACCCACCGGAAAACCTGAGCGCTGCTATAAAAGGCAATCCCTGTTTTCCGGCAACCCTGCAACCTCTAGCGGACTCTCGTAGGCTGCTGTCACTGAAGCTCCTTCACCGGAACCTGTGACCTGCGCGACCAATGAGAAGAACCCCAGCCACTGTCATTTCTCGTAGGCTGCTGTCACTGAAGCTCCTTCACCGAAACCTGTGACCTAACCCCAGCCTGCTGCAAGAGGTCAAAGTCTTGCACCAACTGCTGTAAGCTTTTACTGGTGACTAAGCTACCCGCTGCGACCTGCGACGACTAGCTCCTCCTACTAGAAATCGCAGACTAAAACTCCCAAAACCCAGCTCACGGTGAACTTGACAGCTGCTGCGATAATAGCCCCCCTCTGGGCCATTCACCCAGCTGCGCTGCGTTCACTGAGACTGTGTTGTTGCTGTAGAGTGTAGTTCTGCGAGTTATTATTACCAAAGAACAGCAGCTGCCCCCGTCAGTTACACCCCAACAGAGGACGCCTTGCTGAGTTTCCAACCAGCTGAAACCCCCTGCTGCGTGCTGTTCCTGCTGTCGAAGACCTGCTGTTCCTTGTTCCTTTGTTTACTGTTTGCTACTGCTCCATTGTATATCCTGTTCCCTCGTATTTTTTTAAATCCTCAGGGGTATGCCCCTTTGAGTGTGTAATTGTTCATGTAAATCACTCGCCGGCGGGAAGGAACAAGCATTATGTATGGTACCAAAGGCCTCGTAAACCTTGGACGTACTTATGCCCTGTGACCATCCTTGGGTTGGTGATTATTTTCTGTTTGTATTTTTTTCCTTCCCCCCCCGGCCAACCTGACTGCCTTCGGAACTAGACCCACCTCGACATCGAGGATACATGAAGACTACAACCGTACAGCCTTGCTTGGCCAGCACTTTCACTTCTCCCCTTTTTTTGGATCCGCCACCCCATGCGGACCCAACCTATTTGTGGTCGAACACACCACAAAAATCTCCATCATGGTTTCTCGGGACCTAATCCGATACGATTGTACTTGTACATGTATACCATACTTTGGAATAAAATTTTACATTTCATCCAAAAAAAAAAGTAAGTGTATCACAAATTATCCTCTAGCTCAAGCATATGTGAACCAAGAAATGAGCATCAAGGTAAAGAATAATTAACTCGCACATCGATCTCAAAAAAAGATCATAACGGTCTCAAATGATGGCAATCGCCCATGACAAAAAATTTATTTGACGAGGCCTTTCATGATCGACAAGTATCATACATGCAAAAAGACTCGAACTCAAGCATAAGTTGAGAACCTAATTATAATCATGTAATAGGAAAACTCAACCTAAAAATAGAAGGAAAAAGGTAGAAACGAGGATGAAAAAATCTACTGATGCAAATGTGATAAACATAGGGTTTACATGTAATTTCGAATCATTATGCATAGTTTTTAGGAAATTATATGTACTTAAGTGACGAGTTTATAATGATTTTGCTATATTTTATTACGTAATGGGTTTATTTAAGTTTTGACAGAAAAATCAAAATTTGAGGTTGCACGAACTGCGCCACAAGAACCATGGACCATGCACGCAAATCGAGGAAAAATTGGACCAGAAAAGCACAGACCGTGCAAGCATATAGAACGACGCCTTTGCAAGCTAGAAAAGCACGAATCGTGCATCCCTAAGCACAAACCATGTGCTAGATCATGTTATGGTCTTATCCTCGTGTTATAAAGGGGATTCTGGAGGATTGAAGTCCTAAACGACCCTTATAAAAGGAGTAACATGGGAACTAAGAAGATGATCAATTTCAGAGTTAGAAATGAGCATACAAGAAACAAGCAACCAAGTAATTGGAGAGAAGAGAGGTGAAGATCATTGGGATAAGTCATAGTTTTTATATTTCTCGTTCGTATTGATGTTAGTTCAATTATCAATTCATTTTCTATGGATTATGAGTTGATGATGAGTGGCTAAACAATTAGTGATTCTAAGTTATGTACAATTATGGATTCATATGATTTTATTTTATGATATTATTCATTTCCTTTATTCGTTTATGCTTTCTTGATATGACTGTCGTATGAATTATGTGGCCAAAAATTGCATATGTGTAATTAATCTATTATCATCCGAGAGGAGTTAATTGATTAATAGATTAAGAATGTATAACATAAACTTGCTAGATCGAGAGATTGGTAAATATTGTAAGGAGAATAAATCCTTGAAAATGTGTAATTAATCTATTATCATCCAAGAGGAGTTAATTGATTAATAGATTAGGAATGCATAACATAAACTTGCTAGATCGAAAGATTGGTAAATATTGTAAGGAGAATAAATCCTTGAAAAATTGGGAGTTAGATAACAATGTGATATCAAAAGATGATTATTCTAATCTACATTTAAATCTAACTCGAGAGAGGTCTAATTATATTAGTGATTCTTCTATGAATATATAAATTAAATACAGAATAATATCATAAAAGAAAATCATATGAATCCATAATTCTACACACCTTAAAATCACTAATTATTTCGCTACCCATTATCAACTCGTAATCCATAGAAAATGAATTGACAATTAAAGTCGTTCGCTATTTTGTTTCACTACTCAACGACTCGCAAGTATACAAGGTTAATTATAGTAAAACTATGGTGGGAACATGTATCGCATATACAGTGAATGTCTATGTAAATTCAATTAAGTAATCGTCTATATTACTTACTTTATCTAAAGATCTGAAGAGTGATAATTGATGATATAAAACGAAATAAAATGGAAGATAGAAATTAATAACATAAATCAAAATCAAACAACAAAAAGGCTTCAGAAATTAAATAGACTATAGAGACATGCACTCCTATTGTTCATATGATTTCTTTTAATGTATCAAGCCATCTTTAATTCCTATATTTGTATGAGAATTACTAATATAATCAGACCATCTCTCACGAGTTAGATCCAAAAGTAGATTAGACTCTAGTGATCACGATATCACTGTGTTATCTAACTCCAATTGTTCCTAGGAATTATTTTTATCATAATACTAACCAATCTCTAGATCTAGCAAGTTTATGTTATGCATTCCTAATTCATTAATCAATTACTCGCTATCGAGTGAAAATGGATTAACTACACATATGCAATTATTCGCCACATAATTTCATACGACAATAAGAATAATGAAGTATAAATGAATATAGAAAAGGAATAATATCATCAAAGAAAAACATATGAATACATAGTTGTGCAAGCTGTAGAATCATTAAGTGTTTAGATACTCATTATCAATGCGTAATCCATAGGTGACAAATTGACAATCATAGCTAACATCTATGAAAAAGAGAAAATAAATAAAACAATGAATTATGTCCAAGGATCTTAGTTTCTCTTCTCTCTCCGATGATCGATTGCTTGATTCGGCTTTATATACTCGTTTCTAGCTCTTAGATGAGATGTTCTTCCTCGTTCCCATAATACTGCTTTTATAAGGGTTGATTAGGGTTTCAGTTTCCTTACAAATCTCCTTTAGAACAAGAGGATAAATACAAATAGCCAAATATCGGTTTCCTACAAAAACTTCAACAAATTCGTGACGTAACAAAATATAGCAAAATTGTTCTCTATTTTATTTCACATAAAATACAGCTTGCAAGTGCACGAGGTAAATTATAGTAAAATATGATGAGAACATATATCATATGCACATGGACTATATATTGTAAAATCGACTGAGCATTTGTTTATGATATTTTCCTTTATCTAATAAATCAATTTGTGATTGGTTTGATAAATCAAAATAAAACAAATAGAGAAGTAGAAATAAATAATAAATGAGACTCAAAATATTAAGAGATTGTATGGATTCCAGGGATATGCATTCATACGGTTCATATGAGTTCCTTTAATGTATCAAATCATATTTAATTCTTATATTTGTAGGAGAACCAATAATATATCTAGATCTTCTCTTCCGAGTTAGATCTAAATGTAGATTAGATAACATTGATCATTTTCAAGATATTATCTAACTCCCAATCGTGTCTAGGATCTATTCTCATCACAATACTTAACAATCTCCCGATCTAGCAATTGTTATGTTATGAATTCCTAATCCGTTAATCAATTACTCCCTTCCGCGCAGTAATGAATTAACTATACTTATGCAATTAGTCTCCACATAATTTCATACGACATTCAAATTAAGGAAACATAAACAAATATATGAATTATTAAAAAAAACATATGAATCCATAATAATGCACTCCCTAGAATCACTAGATGTTTAGGCACACATATTCAATACATAATCAATGGGAAACATATTGATAATCATGGCTAACATAAAAAGAACAAAAGAAAAAAAAATATTGAGGCCCAAACGATCTTCGTTTCTCTCTCTCTCTCTCTCTCTCTGATGACTTCGTTGATACTCCTTTGTATCCTTGTTTCCCACCCTAAAATTTGTTATATATTATGTTGTATGATCTCCCTATAATCTGATGTAGCTCCTCCTTTTATAGACAACTACTAGAGTTTTGATAGCCTTCGTATCTTTGATTGGAATGGGAAGATATGCCCAAATGACATCAAATCTTGAAGATATGCCAAAATCACACCAAATCAAGAAAATATGCCTGGATCACACCAAATCGCGACGGTTAAGATCTATCACGAGGATAAGCACGATCTACGTGACTTGAGATACGGTCCATACACCCTTAATTATATATTTTTCTGTCAAAATTTAAACAAACACGTGGTGTAACAAAATATAACAAAATCATGATGAACTCGTCACTTAGGTACATGCCATTGCTTAAAAAACTACACATAATAACCTCGAATTGCACGTAAATCCTATGTTTATAAAATGTCATTATAAATTCGTCATTTAGGTACATGAAAATTTCTAAAAATTATATATAATGACTATGACTTGCACGTAATCCTATATTTATCAATAGCTAGCATCTATATAAAAGAGAAAAATAATAAACTACTACTTATGCCCAATGATCTTCATTTCTCCTCTTTGATGACTGGGTTGCTCGTTTATTCTTTGTATACTCGTTTCTAGCTATGAAAACTGATGATCTTCTTCATTCCTTACTCCTATTATGGGGGTCGATTAGGATTTCAGTTCCCTCAAAAATCTCCTTCAGAATGAGAGGATAAATACGAATTATGACGGATAAGTATGAATCACGATACGACACATGGTCTATGCTTAATGGGCAAGCACGGTTCGTGCTTCAAGGGCCCAAAAATGGGTCGTTCTGGAATCGTGCAAGAGCCATGCTCCTAGGTGCATGGTCCGTGCTTCTCTGGCTGTTTTCTTGATTTTGTGTGCATGGTTCGTGCTTCTTGTGTCACGGTCAGTGCAATCTTAAATGTTCTTCTTTTTTTCAAAATTTCAACAAACTTGTAATGCAACAAAATATAGCAAAATTATTATAAACTCATCACTTAAGTACATATAATTTCTTAACAACTATACATAATGACCCAAAATTACACATAAACTCTATGGTTATCATCCAACTCCAAACAAATAATTATTTTTCTTTTGTTAGTTAAATAATAATAATGACTGTTATCAGAGGAAGACATATATCAGAATCACTTAAGTTTGAGGTTAGGCTTGCAGAAGATGACCGATGCTTGTTTGTATCTAACATACAGAATCGTGTTGCTTCTTGTGTAGAACAAACTTAGTACACTTATTGTCAAAATATGATACTGGATTGGATTTGTTGTTTATACAAAGCATGTATTTGAGGGGATTGCAGAACATCTGTTCCAGAGAATAGCAGATTTAATGTCTAATGTACTATTGAAGTGACTCGAACTTAGGATCGTTAAATGATGGTGCATTGCAGATTAACTTCACCTGATATGGGATGCTAGAAAGAACATTTCCTTGCAAAGAAACAGCTACAGATTACATGGGAGAATTGATAATAAGATAACAGTTTAAACAAGCAACCTATGCTGCAATGGATGCAATCTTTTTCTTCACACACTGATAGTGTGTGTGTGTGTGTGTGTGTGTTTACATCTTACTGGGGAGAACCAGGTACTTTGTGTGGCGCCCCTGAGCAATAAGTTTGCCAGTCTTCTTACTTTTCAAGTCCACACTGACCACAGCAAGAGCCTTTCCGACGCGCAATGCCTTGGATTCTATCTCAATTTCTTCCTGAATATTATGTTCATCAATCAATCAAAAATATATCCAAAGAAAGCGGGAAGCAATTGTACAGATGCAACGACTAGGGCACAGCATGAACTCACACCAACAGTGGCGCCATCCAAGTACGAAACGTTGATCTCCACGGAGACGCCTGTTGTCGGAGCCCCCATCGTTAGAATTGCAGCCGATCCGACTATGTCCACCAGCGCCGCGGTGGCTCCGCCGTGCAGCGTGTTCCCAGTGTTCTTGAGAGAGTCAGTGAATCACAAAATTAAGCAATGAAGACGAAATTGAAAAAGTAGGGTTATTTGGTGGCAAACCAGAAGGCGAGGGGGGACGGTGAAAGAGCAAAGGATCCTGCCGCGTTCGATGCGGTCGATTTTCATGCCTTGCATAACTATATGCTCAATGAATTTAGTAGGCATGGAATCCACGGTGGATTGATAGGCGCCGCCGTGTTTCTCGACGAAGTTTTTCACCGACTCCGAATCCATTATTTTGCGGTGGGAAGTGCCGCCCAATAAGCGGTGATTGTGGATGTGGGAGTGACGATTGAGGGAGAATTATTTTATGGTCCCTCATTTATCCACCAATCTTAAGTTGACTGGGAATCACAAATATATCCTGTTCAACAACTCCTCACTCCTCACTTTTATGTCTCCCAATTCAAACTCCATTATTCTTCTTCTTCTTCTTCTTCCACAGTTTCGGCATCAAATAGCTCCAGACCCATAGCTGAATCGTGGCCCTGTGCTTTTGGAACCAAGAGAGTAGAGATTAATGCCAGAATACCAAAGCAACAACTTATGAGCTATGTTTAAACTAATGTATATTTGTTGGTACTTTTCTTTGTTTATTGAACATATATTGCTTACAATTGTTTTTTCTACTAAATATTAGTCATTCTTTGGGATGTTAAAAGGGCCATGGCCCGACGGGCCGGCCTGTTTAGCCCGAAAAATTTTAGGGTTAGGGCTTGGTTTTATTAGCCCGTTTAAAAATCAGCCCGTTTAGCCCGAGCCCGAAGCCCTATAGGGCTAGCCCGCTTAGGGTTAGGGCTAGCACGATAGCCCGAACTTTTCTTCTTATTTGTCCATTTCTTAATATCGAATTAATAATATACATCTTTTTTTATTATTGTTCATATACCATATTTGATTTTTAGTAGAACATATTAAAATTTATATTTAATTACTAAAAGATTATAAATACTGTCATTTAAATTTAGAACTTAAATGTAATATGATTTCAAATTTTATGACAGTGAATGCTCTTAAAGCTATAATTGAGAGCATGAAATAGTATATGTGACTTAAATGTTTGAATCTTTAAATTTTTATAGTGATATAAAAGTTCTAAAATATATAATCTTTTAATGTTATCTAAAATTGTATTTTAAATAGAGGGTAATATGCATTTAATTAAATTTTTAAATTTAAATATATAATTTGACTATTTTGACTAATAGCCCGATAGTGGCCCGATTAGCCCGAAAACCGGTAGGGTTAGGGTTAGGTTCACCATAATCAAGCCCGTTTAAATTAACCCGATTAAACCAAAGCCCGATTAACTCGAAACCCGTTAGGGCTAGCCCGAAACCGACAGGGCTAGTCCGTTTAATATCTCTAGTCATTCTTCTGTCTTGTACAAGAAACGTCTTACTACTTCATCCTTTTCATTACTTGCAATATTATTTATTAATGTAAGCAGGCAGAGGCCGGCCAATTGGGATGATTTTGAGTTTAGCACTGGAGTATTGAAAACTACTGTACAACAAATAATATTATAGGCAATTATACAGGATCATCTAACAACAAATAATATTATGGGCAACTATAGAAGATCATCTAACAGCAAATAATATTATAGGCAACTATACAGGATCATCTAACAACAAATAATATTATGGACAACTATACAGGATCATCTAACAACAAATAATATTATGGGCAACTATACTGGATCATCTAACAAAAAATATTATTATGGGCAACTATACATGATCATCTAACAACAAATAATATTATGGGCTACTATACATGATCGTCTAACAACAAATAATATTATGGGCAACTATACATGATCATCTAACAACAAATATTATTATGGGCAACTATACAGGATCATCTAACAACAAATAATATTATGGGCAACTATACAGGATCATCTAACAACAAATAATATTATGGGCAACTATACTGGATCATCTGACAAGAAATATTATTATGGGCAACTATACATGATCATCTAACAACAAATAATATTATGGGCTACTACACATGACCATCTAACAACAAATAATATTATGGGCAACTATAAAGGATCATCTAACAACAAATAATACTATGGGCAACTATACAGGATCATCTAACAACAAATATTATTATGGGCAACTATACAGGATCATCTAACAACAAATAATATTATGGGCAACTATACATGTTCATCTAACAACAAATAATATTATGGGCAACTATAAAAGATCATCTAACAACAAATAATATTATGGACAACTATAAAGGATCATCTAACAACAAATAATATTATTGGCAACTATACAGGATCATCTAACAACAAATATTATTATGGGCAACTATACAGGATCATCTAACAACAAATAATATTATGGACAACTATACATGTTCATCTAACAACAAATAATATTATGGGCAACTATAAAAGATCATCTAACAACAAATAATATTATGGACAACTATAAAGGATCATCTAACAACAAATAATATTATTGGCAACTATACAGGATCATCTAACAACAAATATTATTATGGGCAACTATATATGATCATCTATCAACAAATAACAACAAATATTATTATAGGCAACTATACATGATCATCTAACAACAAATAATATTATGGACAACTATACATGATCATCTAACAACAAATAATATTATGGACAACTATACAGGATCGTCTAACAACAAATATTATTATGGGCAACTATACAGGATCATCTAACAACAAATAATATAATGGGCAACTATACAGGATCATCTAACAACAAATAATATTATGGGCAACTATACATGTTCATCTAACAACAAATAATATTATGGGCAACTATACAGGATCATCTAACAACAAATAATATTATGGACAACTATAAAGGATCATCTAACAACAAATAATATTATTGGCAACTATGCAGGATCATCTAACAACAAATATTATTATGAGCAACTATATAGGATCATCTAACAACAAATATTATTATAGGCAACTATACAGGATCATCTAACAACAAATAATATTATGGACAACTATACATGATCATCTAACAACAAATAATATTATGGACAACTATACATGATCATCTAACAACAAATAATATTATGAGCAACTATACAGGAACATCTAGTTTATTCTACTGTGTTGATTTCACAATAATAGAGGATCCAAATCGGTCGACATAATTATTTGGTGGCATCTCCATTCTCCAGGTTGTTAATATGATTATTTGTAGCCTTCATTCCTTCACCACCATTTTCTTCTTTTTTGGTCGCTGCTTCTGCTTCTGCTTCTGCCTCTGCTTTCTGTTTCTCTTCTTCTTCTTTTGCCATTTTCTCAGCTTTTAGCTTCTCTTCTTCCTCAGCCTTACGCCTTGCCTCTTCCTTGGCTTCTTCCAGAGATTTCACCAATCTCATCACACATTTTTCCCTTTCCTCTCCCCGCAATTTCGGCATCAAAGTCTCTGCAACATCAGCCGGGCTCGTCTTCGTCTCCTCCAGCAATCGTCTGACCGTCCCAAACAATTCATGCGAATCCATGTCCAAATAATTCTTTGCCAAAACCTTGAACGCTTCAAAACCACAGTACGACATTTCTATGTGCTTATCCATCCTCCCTCTTCGAATCAGAGCTGGATCAAGCTTCTCCACGTAGTTGGTCGTGAAAACGATTATTCTTTCACCTCCACAAGCCGACCACAGTCCATCAATGAAGTTCAGAAGCCCCGAAAGAGTTACCTCGCTGCCTTTCTTCTCCTCCATTTTCTTCTTCTCCTCCTTAATCGGATCCTTTTCTTCGTCTTTTTTCTTGCCTCCATCTTCTTCCTTTTTGCCCTTCTGCTCCCTCTGCCCAGTCAGATCGAGCGAGCAATCGATGTCCTCGATCACAATAATGGACTTGCTGGAGGTGTCAATCAGTAATTTCCTCAGCTCGGTGTTGTCCTTGACCGCCGTTAACTCCAGGTCGTACACATCGTACTCTAGTAAATTAGCCATGGCAGCTATCATAGTGGACTTTCCCGTTCCGGGGGGGCCGTGCAGAAGATATCCACGCTTCCACGCTTTGCCGACCTTAGCGTAATACTCCTTGGATTCGGAGAAGTTGAGCAGATCGTCGATGATTTCCTGCTTTTTATCAGGCTCCATGGCTAGAGTATCGAAGGTCGCCGGGTGTTCGAACACCACTTGGCTCCACAATCTCCGGCGGTTGTCATGACCTTCGCTGACCTTGTTGTTGGTGTAGAGCTTCCGCCGCCGTTCCTTCACGGTGATAGCCTCTCCCTCATCCAAAACATGTTTCAAATACCTATCACTGATTGTATCACGGTGTCGTCTGTGGAAGGTGAGGATGAAGGACTTCTTCTCTTCTTCTCGCGGGTACCAGGAAATGGTCTGCGTGTTGGGGGTGGATTGACTGGAGGCCCACCGGAGTTTGATTCCTTCGAACTCATCGGTGACCTCTTCGTGGCTGGCCATGGTGAGGACGATGGCTTCGCTGTCGCGTACGACGTTGGCCTGGAGGCGCTTGGCCTGTTTGGTAGAATTGGCATTGAGGTACCTCTCGACGGCGGCGTAGGCTTTGCTCCGCTGCTGGAAGCTGTCGCTCTGGTACTCGGCGAAGCTGATCTGGATGTATGGGTAGAAGAAATTGAGGAATTTTCGTGAGTAGCGTTTGATGGGGCCGCTCAGTTCGTAGTGGAAGTAGTTTTGGAACATGGCGTATGCAAACATTAGAGGTCCAATAGTAGAACCCACCTGGGCCATCATTTCCGCCATGGAAGTTAACATGTTTGCTTGGTTTTGAGTAATACAATTCAGAAGTGTGTGGTGGGGTATATAAAGAAAGAGAAAAGCTTGGGGGGCAAGAATGAGGACAATGGTCAATGCAAGTCCAGTGAAGACAGACAAAGTGAGGGGCCGTCTGAATATTATGACACTCCATTGCTCATTCGCCGAAACTTACATCTCCAACTCATCTTTTATGACATCACCATCTTCACGTCATTGCATCCATTATTGTTGACTCCTTTTAGCTCCTTTTAGCCCATACAACTTAATATCTTCTTCTTTTTTTTTCTGGAAAAAATGAAGTAGTATTTAAATTGGCCAACCACCAATCTGGGGCTCCTATCTACTAAACCCAGATTTGAAAAGAAATGGGTGGTTCTCTTATATTGTATATTCCTAGATGTCCGTGTAATATACAGAACATAATATTTTTTTATATTAGTAAAGATATAATAAAATTATATTATTGTTATTATCAAAAAATTTACACAATAACTATTTATGTCAATTATATTTATATAAATATTATGCAATTTGATTTTTTTATTATGTTATATTATATTGTTATTCTCTTTGATAACTTGGTTGCTTGTTTCTTTTTTGTATACTTGTTTCTAGCTCTGAAAACTGATGATCTTCTTCATTCCTTACTCCTATTATGAGGGTCGATTAGGATTTCAGTTCCCCCAAAAATCTCCTTTAGAATGAGAGGATAAATACGAATCATGACGGATAAGTATGAATCACGATACGACACATGGTCCATGCTTAATGGGCAAGCACTGTCCGTGTAATATACAGAACATAATATTTTTTTATATTAGTAAAGATATAATAAAATTATATTATTGTTATTATCAAAAAATTTACACAATAACTATTTATGTCAATTATATTTATATAAATATTATGCGATTTGATTTTTTTATTATGTTATATTATATTTTTATTCTCTTTGATAACTTGGTTGCTTGTTTCTTTTTTGTATACTTGTTTCTAGCTCTGAAAACTAATGATCTTCTTCATTCCTTACTCCTATTATGGGGGTCGATTAGGATTTCAGTTCCTCTAAAAATCTCTTTCAGAATGAGAGGATAAATACGAATCATGACGGATAAGTATGAATCACGAAACGACACATGGTCCATGCTTAATGGGCAAGCACGGTCCGTGCTTCAAGGGCCCAAAAATGGGTCGTTCTGGAATCGTGCAAGAGCCATGCTCCTAGAAGAATGGTCCATGCTTCTCTGGCCTGTTTTCTTGATTTTGTGTGCATGGTTCGTGCTTCTCGTGGCACAGTCAGTAATGCAACAAAATATAGCAAAATCACTATAAACTCGTCACCTAAGTACATATAATTTCTTAAAAACTATGCATAATGACCCAAAATTACACATAAACTCTATGTTTATCATCCAACTCCAAACAAATAATTAATTTTCTTCTGTTAGTTAAATAATAATAGTGACTATTATAAGAGGAAGACATATATTTCCACCCCATCCTTTATCCAATAATGTCTCCGTTTTTGTTCACTCCTATAATAGGCTGGTAAAATTTGACTTTTTTTTTTTTTTTGAAAATCATACGTGCAAAAACTACTCTACAAGAAATACATACGAAAATTATTATATAAGAAATACATACGAAAACTACTATACAAGAAATACATAAAAAAACTATTATGCAAAGAATTATACTAAGACAATTCAACATAACTTACTCTATTTTGTATTTCATCTCATATTTTAATTTGACTAAAGTACAATATGTATGTTAGTAAAATTGAGATAAAATAAAAAAATAGAGTAGAGGTTCCAAACCGAGAGAGGCTACATAATTATTTGATTTTGGTGGCATCTCTATTCTCCAAATTAGCATTTTTTTTGTATTTGAAATTTTTTCATGATCGTAATCAGCTCCAACATAGCTGACTGTAGTGCCAGTTGTGATAAATTTTTTTTTTTTTTTTGTCTTCGTATTTATTTTCAACAAGCAAGGGTGTGTAGTAAACAAAAACAAAAAAAAAAGAAAAATCATGATAGTTTTCTTGTTTTTATTTTACATGGTGCAGATGGGTGGAGGAAAAATAGGGGGAGATAAGAAAATATGATTGTTAATTTTATTATATTTTTGATAGTGTTGAGTTCTTGAGAATTAAATTTTAAGAACATGTCTTAAATTAAGAATAAAATAAAAGTTTAGCCAATAATTTTTAAAAATTGAATCTAATATAATAACTTTAACAAAAATTGAACCATCTACTAAAATTCTCTGATTAACTAAAGATCATCTTTCCTCCGGTGTGTGTGAGTATATATAAAATCAAGAATATTCTTTTTTTATTTAATGTGAGTCAAAGCTTAAGTTTATTGAGCTAAGAACAGGTGGAAAGAGTTCTTCCCTGCATTTTATAACTCGAAATAATTATTTTTTATGATATATGAAGAATAGACAGTAAATTCGAAAAGTGTAAATTCGAAAAGTGTATTTCACAATATTTGTATAACTTAAAAAATTATTATATAAAGATGTGATATTTATTTTTGAAGCAAATTTTGGGATAGTAGAGGGCGTGATTAAATGTATAATGCCTTAAAAAGGGAGCTAGTTTACCTATCGAATAATTTAATCATGGCTCGGCACACTTACGTGACCTATTTAAACTTGTCTTCTATTATTTTTATTCAATCTTTTTGTTAATCAATTAATATTTTTGGAATTATAATATTAAAGAATCTATGAAACATAATTCTAATTATTGTTAGATGCAGATTGCAGAGTAGTTTATAAAGAAAAAAGAAATGAAAAGAAAAGACGAGTTTGGGCGTCTTAGCTAATAAGCTTCTTCTATTCTACCCGATTATCAATCTTTTATCACGTCATAAAGAACACCAAATTCAGCCATTGGATTGTTAGCAGGCCTTCAAGAATTGGGATTCTACCCACTGGATTGGGCTCATTCTGGTCACCTACATGTATGCTTTATAAGGAAATCATTCCAAGATGAGAGATTATATATCACACTTTCAGCTGAAAGAGGGATGAATCATTGAACACTCATCATACAGAAACAGGAATGAATCATTACACTCATCATACAGAATTTAGCTGTGTGTGTGTGTGTGTGTGTGTGTGTGTGTGTAATATATTATAATTATGGTTGCTTAGGTTGGACCTCTTTTCCGGATGGTACCCCTGTTCTGTAGCAAGAACAGTTTCTTCACCATCTTCGCAACCAATTCCAACTTCTTCCGCTTTGCAGTCGCAGGAATCAATTTCACCTCCGGCATCTTACTGCTCCTTTCTAGGCTTTCATATTCTTCCCTCCAATTGCTACCATAATTACTTTCTTCGCTGAAATCCGAATCAGAAGAATCAGCGCTGCTCTGTAGTTCCTCATTGAAGTCCTCCCACAGCACGTCCATCTTCTCCTGCGCCTCTGCTTCCGCTTTCTCATCGTTTTCCGATGCATGTATCTTCACGATCTCACCTGAAAAACTCGTCAAATTTTTCCTCTTCCTACCGTTTTCCTGCTCCCGTTCTGCATGATCGGAGTGGTTGACGGAAGCGATTCTCCAGAGCGGCGGCAAGAGTGTGAGATTGACAACGTTGTTGTTGGTGATTACGGGAAAGGTAAACTCCTCTGCAATCATTCCTCAGATTGTTGATGGTACCTAGTGGAGATGTGCAGAGTAAAGAAGTGGATCAGAATTGATATATGTGTGGGTTAGGAGTTGGTTGGGATATGAATTAATGCGGGTTGGGTGTGCTGTGAGTTTAGGCTTTAATGGAGCTCAGCTACTTTCTCCGAAATCTACGGAATTGTCTGTGATGTACAGCCTTTGTAGATGAAAGCTGCTTTCAACTCCCATGGCCAGCTTTGCTATTAATAGGTCCAGATTATATGATGACGAAGAAGGAACATCTTTTTCATGCTCCAATTACCAACTTATTTTCCAAATTAAGTCGAACTGCCTCATTAATTAAGATTGACTATTCATTTTTGACAAACTGCTTAATCTCGATTTGTTTTAAAGTCCATTTATACGTTTGCAAGTCGAAATAGGACACGGATATTATTAAAAAATTACAAGAATTTAAATAGGCTTTGTTTATTATTATTATTATTTTTCATCAAGAACTATAACATGATCTACTAATTCACTCGATATGATACTTTTGATAAAAAAAATTTAAACAATAATAATAATAAGACGGGTCGTCAAGTTGACCTAACGACTAAAACAACATGACTCGTTTTTCTTGCATATTATTTGAGTTTGACCTATTTTTAATGAAAATCCACAATGAACCAATCTTAACCAAACATTTGCTTATACTTGTCGAGCATCAATTATATTGCGATCTAGAAACAAAGATTATTAGGAAAATAAAGAGCTCCACGTATACGCTTCCCTATTTTTTGGGACATTTAATATTGAGAGGAAGGGATGAAAGTAGTAGTCACCCTGGTCTTTAGGGTAAAGTCAAACATTAATATTCATGGAACTTGTAGCTGTATATTCGGGTTGACTAACATATCCTCCGCACAAAAACCTCAATAAATTCCATTCACAAGACATATATCAACCATTGTTCGCCCCTCCAATTCTGTGTGTGAACCAATATCAGAATCAAAGTTTCTTGCAGATCAAAACATACACATATCCATGGGCAAGCCAGTGAACCCTGGCGGAGCCGGAGGCGAAGCTCACCCCAAAGCAGGGACAACATTTGTTCAGACTGACCAGGCTTGTTTCCGGGACCTGGTTCATCGCTTAACCCGCCCATCAGGGAATCCGGCCACAACACCACTCAAGTCTCCTGCACCCAAACCAACCCAAAATCTCCACGAGCCCAGAAATTGCCACAAGCCCAAGATAGAGATCAAAAACCAACCTGAAATCCAATTTCAACCATTTTCGCAGCCAACAAGCCAAACAATACTGTATCTGAAGAGCCCGAACGGAGTTTACAGGCCTGGCCCATGGACCTGTCCAGCAAGCCCATCAAGTATAATGATATTAAGTCCTCTAAGTAGTTTACAAGCCAGCCCGGTGCCTGCAGGGAATTCAAACAAAAGAGCATCAGCATCAGCAATGGAGCTGCTAAATCCTGATGAAGAAGAAGAAGAGAGAGCTATTAAAGAAAAGCTGTTTTATCTACACCCACCACCACGGTCGAAGCCGAGACTTGCAGCAGAGCCAGAGCTGCTTCCCTTGTTTCCTCTAAGATCTCCTAATAGTTCTACTTCTTCTAACGAACCATGACCTCTTCATCTTTTTTTTCCTCAATTTTTTTATTTCTTTGTACTTTTTCTTTTTTTTTTTGGTTGATACTAACTCATCAATGTAATAATGGCGTTGTAAGCGTCTCTGAGACACATACATGTACGTGTATATATGTGGTGATTTACATCTAAAAGAGCGACTTTCTAAGCTAACCCGAACGATGGTATTAACTAGAAGAAAACGAGCATTGTACCATTCAAAGCTTCCAAGGTCAGCAGCGCAGACATTTGATTTTAAAAAAGAAACAAAAAAAGGTTAACAACACTAGGTTTATGGTTGATAATCAACTAAGTGGGTAGCCCAGAACTGCTGAGGTGCTTTTTATCTTCTCACTGACTATCATCATAATCATCATCGGCATCATCTTCGTAATCATCTTGTCTATATTCCTCATCACTGTCCACCTTCACATTATCTTGTGCTGCTTCATTTTTCTCAGCACCTGTCTGTGGAAGTGCATTAGAAGGTCCTTTTTTATCGGTGAGAACGTCAACTGAAACAGATTCATCAACAGATATTGGACTTTCAGCAGGAGCTGCTTCCATCGTTGCTTGCCCACGACGAGTGTAGATGAGGTAATGAGCTACAGATTTGTAACCAAGTTTCAATACCTGAATTTTGGGGAAAAAATTATCACACTTAATAATACAGTTCTACTAGAAAACATGTACATACAGCTAGGTATCATCATGATGATAAATATGGTGCTAGATTAACTCTTAAGAAACAAACTAGGAAGTTCAAAGACTTGTGAAATTTACCCTCCTGTAGATAGATCCGGTAGGTTCCCACCCTTTATCTCTTCTGCAGCGACTGCAATTGCATATTCTTCGACATACGGGACACACCCATTCAGGATTCTGATTAACTTCTGTGATGTTCTCACCGTACCTGAATTTGAACATTAATTCTACAACAAGAACGAGGCGGACTTTCATGCAGTACTTCTAATGACCAGGCAAGAAGAATACTGCTTATTTTCTGTTGTTTTGGAAATAATGAAAATAGGAAAAAAGATTTGCCATCTTGAAAATCTTCAGGGTGTAAGATGATATGCGACGCGAATAACATAAGTGCCAAGGGCCATGCGTTTATCAACCAACAAAAGGAGATGGAGAAATTTATATGTGCTATCACACCCTTCATATTTATACTCTACAATGATCCATGAATAGATTTTCTAATCTAGGTTGTGAACAGAAAATTAGTTCCAAAATCAAGCCAAAATTTCACTAATAAAACTGAAAAGAAGACTTGTTGCTTCAAAGGAAAAGTAAAACAACGAAACAAGTTGAACAGTATCATAATGCAAGTATCTATTCCAAAAACCTCATGAACAAGCAATCTCCACAAAACTGCCCCGTGACCATGTCACACTTGCTGCACTTAGTATGCTGGCCAAGAGTTTTTTGTCTGCAAAAAAAGAACACAGTGAAAAAGTGAACATCAGAAACTAATGTAACAATTCTCACGGAAAGGCTTCAAGAACACGCTCATCAAGCACAAATAACTACAGCATGATAGTAGATGTTTGTGCAAGCCTTTCATGACAACGCATGCATTTAATGACATGTATTAGGAAGGTAGGGTATGGAAAAAGACCATGGAAACAAAATGAGAAAATAGATGCAGCAATGTCCATCACAGGATGCATTTCAGAAGATCTCATCTAGCAATGTCCATATTGAAGTTGAGTCTACTAGTTATGATATCCCTTTTCCTTCTTGCAAATAAAGAGATCGTGATAGAGAATGATAAGCACTAGACACGCACTATATGCACACAAAGTAAGTTTCTAGTGGCAGCACATCATATACAGCTTGAATAATGGTAATTAAGAGAGTGGACAACTCTCACTACCATGATCCCCAAATATCAAAACAGTCACTAAATAAACAGGCCAAGAATTACAGAAGCGGAATAATAGTACCTGCATTGATGGCAAGACTTGCCATCTACAGGATCGTATATGCGCTGCCCGTCTTCATCAAATCCATCGACATACAGCTCCCAAACAGCCTTAGAATCACCCAACAGCTTCTCATGTTCCTCTGTGTAAACTTCAGGGTTTTTGCCTTCTGGTATGTGGATTTCCACATTCTTCACGGAAGTCTCCTTCTTGGGAGATCTTTTCTCGGAGTAACTTACTGAAGGCATCTCTTTCAACCTGACCAAACCATTTACCCCATACATCAAAACGAGGGAAAGTTCAATACAATTCGTACAAAAAATCACAAATGTGAGAAAGCGAATCTGGAATCCACTACCCCAACACCTTAAATGTGAATGATATAGTGCTGAACTGAAAAACAGTAAACCCCACAGTATAATACATACCTAGAAGAGCGTCTGGGAGGATCGTCAGAAGGTGCAGAGGTGGTTTTTGTTTTGCGCAGAGAAGGAGATGGTTTAGAAGAGCGGGGCTTGAGTTGCTTGGAGAGGTCGAGAATTCCCAGACTCTTCATTCTCTCCATGTTATCCTTGATTCTTTGAGCTCGAGATTCTTCATACTCTGATCTGTTTTCACCTTCTCCACCCCTGTCTGCTCCTACTTCATGCTTATCAGCTTTCCCTCTGCCTCTTCCTCTCACCATTTCTCTCTTTTACCGATTCTTCGCCTCTCTGTTTGCGACTGTATACTCTTAAAAATGAGAATGGGTATCTGTGACTGTGAAGGTCTCTTTAAATCTTTCCCGCCCGCCACTTTTGCTGTTTGTAGTGTGTCTTGTACTTTGTACCCTGCCTTCATGAATCAAAAGAATTACAACTTTAAAAGGCCACGTTTGGCTGCTCATCCAAAAATGTTCCAATCAAAATAAATTGCAGTGGGGTTGCATTTATATGTAAATATAAATTTATCAATTACATGAATAGAATTTTTTATTTAATAGTATCTGTGATAAATTTTTCATTTTGTGGATAAAGAGAATAAAAACAAATGATATTTGCATGAAATACTTAGAATCGCATCATATTCCATTAAATTCATGAATAAAAAAAATCTCCAATGAAATACATGTTTCTCAAACATGCAATTTATTTTAAAATCAAATTTGTACTTACACAACTTTATTTATACGTTGATATGACTAATTCAACACACAAAATTTGTTTGTGAAAAAAACACTTCAACTAAAAAGATAGAACTTTTGCAGTCTTTTTTTTTTTTTTTTTTTTTTTGGAAAGGGAATGTAAATATAAGAGTGAGAAAAGTGTGTTGTGTTGGATTGTTTTTATACATCATTGACTTGGAAGATCCAGATTCCAGAGTCAGTGCAATGTGGGATAAGTAGTTAAGAGGTAAAAGAAGGTGTGATGATCATCTTGTGCAAAGCCATTTTAAGGAAAATTTTACTTGCAGCCCTCTCTCTACAGGATAGATAGGACTCTGGCAAGTCTCAAAATATTTCAGCCCTTCTAGAAAAGAAAAGGGGCGCTAAATAGACAGAATATTTCGCCCATTGTGGCAAACAGTGGCAGGCGACCAGCAAAACCCTAGCAAAGAAAACAATCCCATAACTAAAGCTGTTCCAGTTACAGACTACTATCAAGACCCAAGTTGCTTCAGTCACCCCAACTAGGCTCAGTTTGTTTTCTTCTCTTCTTCCGTTTGTTCTGCTGTATCTGTAATACTTGTGCCTTCAGCTTCATCCTCCCCACCGAAACCAAATTCATTGACTCGTTTCTTGTCCACTGGATACACCCATCTTTGATACAGATATATCAAAAATATAACATCTGCACCACCCAAACGTTGGAAGGTTAAACCACATAAACTAAGCAACAAATTGAAGAACATAGTAGGTGAATTTAACAGCTCTATACAATTTTTGGCATATCTTCTCTCTCTCTCTCCCCCCCCCCCCCAAAACATACTTCCAAACTCTTTCAAATCCTCTAACCTGACCTTAACCTAACTCTCATTTTCTCACTCTGCTGCTACCATTCAGCTGTTCTGAAATTTAAACTCTCCATACATGAGTTTATTATCATTTTATTCTTTAACACTCAAAATAATCACATTTGTATTGATTATTATTTCTGCCTATACGACCACTAAGCCACATTGAAGCTCGGTCTTACTCAAATTTAGCATATATCTTCTTCTCACACTAAATTGAGTATAGGTTTCAGATATAAAAAGGCTTGCATTGACAAGTTGGTCCCAAATTATGCATAGATAATTTCCCTGATTCAAATATGCTAAAACATAGGTAGGTTTCAGATATTAAAAAGGCTTGCATTGACAAGCTAGTGGCAAATTATGCATGCATAAATTCCCGACTCAGATATGCTAAAACATAGGTAAAAATATATATTCCATCAACAACTCACCATCGCGGAAGACAGAAAGTCGATGTAGTATTGGCATCTTTATAACAAATGCAAAGAGATCATCAATAATTGTGTTGAGGAATTTGTATGTCATCTGCCTCCAAGGTAAATGGGCAACAGACTTCAGCTTATAATTGATAAACAGCTGAGGGCACATCATGATAAAACCTGCAGCACAGAGAATGGAATGTGGTTATTAGCATAACACCACATAGATGTGTGTCCGAACAGGCTATGCAAGTAGTTAGAATATTTAACCTAAAATGTGATGCAGAACAATAGGCCAAAGGGAAATGCAACACAGGAGCAATCCTAAAGAGAAAAAACAAATCTGAAAACAGGACCAAGTTGCTCACCAAACATGTAGACGCAGCTTGTCAGGGATGAAAGGATCCAAGAATACCAGCTCCTGTGCCGTTCATACTTCAGAGAGTAAATGGAGAAACAAATCGCGAGAAAGAAGAGGACATATGTCAAATACTTCATCGCAAGATCATCATATTCCTTTGTCTTGTTGCTAGCATATGATTCACGGTCACGGAATCTCAGCATTGGTATCATACCAGATCTATCAATCTGAATGAGAAAACAAATACATCTCTTCCAGCACAATGATGGCAAAAAAAGGTATACACTATCTAAGCATTGAACACTAAAAATTTAAGAGCTTAAACACACACTTCAACACATACCTCAATGTGCATAGCTTTCCCTATTTTCCAAAATTCAATGCAGCAGCCGATACCAGAACTTGCAAGTATCATCCACGAAGTTTCATTGTCAAGCAGATAGAGGAAGACAATTAGTTGACAGAAGAAATTCACAACAACAGATTTCGCAGATAATCCCTCCATGGATTTGTTTTTATTCCAGAACTGGATATCTGCAAACGTATCAAAAGACATGCTTTAGCTGCTGATTCACAAGCATCTTAATTCTAAAATGCACAGATACGGGCAGTATAATATCATTACCATTCTTAAAAGCCAAGAAGTCAAATACAGAGTGAAGTAGTGAAACAACCATGGTAATTGCCAAAAGGTAAGGATTTCCTTCCAGAAACACTCTCTGTTCAAACAGTGAAATGATTAGACACAAACTTGAAATGTTCATGAACTATTAGAAGGAAAGTTAAACATTGTATGCTTGACACCCAGAGCCACAAATACCGCAATGCATAGGAAAAAACTGTACCTTGAGTTCATCAGCTTCACCTTCGAGCATGCTTCCATAATTCCTATGGATCTGGAACGATTGGTCTATCTGTAGGAATAGTTGCCATTTTGTCATGCTAATGGGACCAACCTCAAGATTCAGTGGAACTTCATTCACTGTCTCATTTAATGGTATCAACTTATCTCGAAGTAACCAAAACTCGTTGAAGAAGATCGTTGGGTAGTAGTTTCCCGTACTTGGCTCGATGTTCATGTCTAATAATTCAGGTTAAGAAAAAGATGAAACCAAGTTTTTTTTGAGTTAAATACATGGAAGGAATCAACTACCAAATTACAGTTACTATGAAAGCTCTTCCTAAAACGTAGTCATGAATGACCAGAAAATATTTCAATGGTGACCAAATACTAAGGAACACAAATCAGAAGTCTCTCCATGACGAAGCAGTTCCTAAATATATGTGATGTCCTAAAATAGAACAAATAGGAATTGCTCAAATAGAGCTTAATTTGAGACAAAAGTAACATGACCTTTCTGATGAAGAAAAGTGGCAGACTTTACCTATCAATTGACCAGTAAATCCATCACTTCAAATTTAGCAGAAAGGCATTGAATAAACAGAGCAGTCAAGGACTTATGCAAGTTTTTTTCCACCTAAGAGGTGTAGCAAAAGTTGGGTATGATCCAGTTACACAAACCCAAAAAAGAAGGCAAATCGTCCAATAATGCACCAGCCCCAAATAAGAAGAGATGGCAACTCGAAGCAACTACTGCCCATAATAGCAGAAGACTGCAGTCATCAAAGGTATTTCTCTACTTTTACTTTATTTTTTGGAAATATGAATCTTGCACAGGCAATCATCCCAAAGGAAGAGATTGAATATTGAAGTTGAACAGGAAATAGAACTCAAAATGACTAAACTAGAAAACTTCTATATTTTTTTCTTAAAACAACAACTATTTATTCACATAACACTTCATATTTAATACAACTCATCCCATATATATATATATATATATATATATTATATATTTATTTTTTTTCTTTCTCTCTCTCTCATTAAAGAATGAGAAAACTGAACACCCAAACCACTCACAGGAACCGCACGGGGGGTTTGCTTTTTAAAACAATAGCTAATTACAACGAGCATACCCCCAAGTACACACACACACACACAAACTGAAAAATAAAAAGATTTGGTGATAACTCAAGGATACAAGGAGCAATATTTGGGGGGATGGCATTCTCAGGATATCTGCAAGCAAGTAACATACCAGGGTTAGCACTTATGCTAAATAGGAATCTTATCTGCAGAAAATCATGAATCAGCTGATAACAACAACACAGCTTAATTAAACAAATTCAGAATAAGCCTAAAACATATAAATCAACATCAGTTTTCAAAAAAAAACATATATCTACTAACATCCATAGTCATGACTCAGCAATTCTGAACACTTACAGAATCGGCTCCTCACACAATCGAGTCCCTAAAAACATGACTTTGATATGAATCTTGTTAGAGAGAGAACCTGATCACTTGTAGCAAGATATAACTAACTTAAGGCAAAATATAAGATAAGCCAAATCATGTACTACATAACTTATTATACCATTGACATTGTACCTTCCAAATTCCAACTTAATTATTTAAAAGAAAAGCAATTTTCCGTAGGGGAGTTCTTCATGCAGAACTTAGTATTTAACTATTTACCAAGGTTAGAAAAGAGAGGGTCTTTGGCAACAACACTATTCATGAAATTCCACATCAGCATATATGCGATCAGGCAAAAAGCATTAGTGATACCAAAAAAAACCGTTCATCAAAAGTTTAAATAATTATACCTTGTGAAATCATCAACCAGATTTATAGTAATATTAGGTTTCCAGTATGATTTCCACTCATCTGGAACGCCCTCTTTGTCATCCACTTGAACATCTTTGGCTGCCTGAAGCAAAATTATTTCTTCAGAGTGCCATAAACTTCTTAATACAATAACAGAAGAGAATTCACTCCAGAAAAGAACTAAACATCCAAATATATTTGTTATTTATATCAAGACTTACATTAAAAGTCATAGAGGCATACAGACGCAATATATATCTATTTAAGCATCATGTTAAAAACAACAAAACCTAATACCTCTGAAACTTTTTCATCTTTGCTAGAGTCTTCGCCGTTCCCTAATAGACTCTTTCGCTTGTCAGCCTTCGACTTGGGCAAATATATCGTCACAGCTTTACATAAAAAGAAAAGCTTATTAGATTATAGAAAAGCACAATACTGTGACAGTAAAAGTGCAAGGCAAAAAAATAATAATAATAACAGGTCAGGATAATCTCACGGTGGGTCCGTCCAAAAGCAGCCAATGGCTGGTACTCAGGATCCTTGGGATCAGGCGAATAGCCAGACCTAGCAAAGAAGACATGAGCATAAAGACTCCCATTGTTCTTTAAACCCTGATAAAAGGAAAAGTTATTCCAAAGTTAATCTCATACAATAACAATGAAATTAAAGGGCAATTATGATTATTTTGTAAATAAAAAATACACTCACACACACCACATATCCAAATTCAACAGCAGAATAACCAATACCTCAGAAGGATAATACTTCATTGATAGAGTTCTGATACTCTCTGCAGTCCAAACTGCATAAGGTATATTAGTCTCTTGCCAAACAAGGGCTGCTTCACTGCCAAAGTCATTAAATTTCTCTTGCTCAGAGAGGTACACCCACATGTCCTGGAAAGAAGTCAATGATTTTTCAAACAAGTTCAGATAGATAAAGAATAATTGTAATATTCATGCAAGATGATGATCCAATAGGTGCCAAAGGTTTGATTGCTGTATCCATACTCTAAAATTCCAATAATCTTGTCATTAACCAAATGAGAAAAGGAAATGGCCAGTTTTAGCCCTGTTAAAGGATATTCAGTATCATGTGAGCCACCGCAGCCCCAACTCCAGTCACTATTGGATGCACGATGACAAGGTGAATGAGAAATAATAGCACAGGGCAATCTTCAGGATATCATAAGGTTGCTTCCGTGTAGTATTTTACCACCCAACTTATTATTAAAAAATGAAAAAGTAAAAAAAGACAACACGTACTCAAACAATAGAAAAGTATGCACACTGAAACATCACGTTGTCAAAATACCATCTACCTGATGCATTTCAGTGAATTTGAACACATGCTAATGAGCAAAAAGTTGGAACCTGAAGTCTCACCAATAGTATTCTTTTAATGTTTCTTAGGAGAATTTGTTTCCGTTATTCCTTAGTCTACCAAAATAATATGCATTGCAGTCTGTTAAGACAAAATGATCTACTCCTAATTCAAACAAGGCAACATCATCCCAGAGATGGGTTTAGGATTAAACCAATAATTTGATTAAAAGGTCCATCTCTAACATATGAACACCTCGTCAATTGAATTGTATTCCACGCTGAGTATCATGCTTTAACAGTGAACTTAACAAAGCATAAAGAGCAGAGCCATAAGGCACGCATGACTTCCGCCAAGTTTGCTTTACAAAGATAATACAGTCATGAACTGGTATGTCACGCACATTAATCCATCTTCATGCTTTTGCTACAATCAATCACAGACCCGTAATACACACATATCCATACACATGTATCGGGGTGACCAAACCTCAAATGAAAATTCATAAAGCGTGTAAAAAATAAAATTAAAGAAAGTTTCGTACCAAGGGTTCCCCTTTATGAAAGAGATTGGAGATCTGGTTTGAGGACTGAGTAGTAGGTGATCTCTTAGGTCCGAAGAACTTGGACGCGAAGTACCAGAACACTGCTATTCTAATTATCCCCGTCAGCATCTGTCCCATACCGGGCTGCTGCTGCTGTTGTCGCCTTCCTCCGCCGCCGCCGCCGCCGCCGCCATCACCACCTACTATTGCCGGCGGCTCCATATCCCTCGCTCGCACCTAGAGCGAAAACAAGCTGCTCCCCGAAGAAGATGTATCTCGATTATGACGCCAATTCAAGTTCGGCCGCCACAGATAAACTTCAACTTTATACTTAACAATAAATATCGATCCAGAGGGAGGGGGAGAGAGAGGGAGAGTTGTATTAGGAATCTGAGAGCGGCCTCCGAGATGGCAAATAGATGCTGACGCTATTTCTACTCTTATTTTTCCTTTTTTGTTTTTGTGGTGTTGGGATATTTTTCCCTAAACCCTCACGTTTGGTGGGCCTTTTTTTTATTGTAAAATAATTCCAAAATACGCATAATAAAGCTTTTGCTATTTTATTATACATCAATAGGTCAGGTGACGGTCGTTAGAGCTTCTCCAACCAAAAATTAAATTGGTATTTGATGTCAGTTTTCGTCATTCAGTAATATTCTATTCTCTGTATTGGTTTAAAGTTTTTGAAATTTTTACTAGCACAGATTTTTTATTGAGCTACTTTTTTCTTTTCTTTTTTTATATAATTATATTTTTTTTAATATTTAATATTATAATTTTTTTATCTCAATTATCCAAATTGAAATTAAATCAAGTTTTTTAAAATCATATGATGTGTAATTTAAATAATAATAAAAATATAATTTAAATAAGTATATAAAATTTTAAATATTATATACAAATTTAAATAGAATTGCATAACATTACCGACATTCAATTTTATATATATATACTTTTAATATGACAGTTTAAAAATATAAGTAAGATAAGTATTATCTCAAAATTTAATGTTAAATAAAATTACATGTATAATGTTTTTAACAAATATTTAGTAATGAAAATAAATATTAAAAATAAAGAAAATAAATATTATTGTGTAATATTATTTTTTAGTAAAGAAAATAGTGCAAACTGTTGAAGAGAGTAGGTAAATTTTACGTTAAAGTAGTGCATAATTTGCACTAGAGTAATAAACATTGCTGGAGATGGTGTTACGTAATGGATACTTGTATAACTATCTATCAACCTATTTAATTAATCTACAAATATTGAAATACAAATATTCATACCCACTATATGGAGAAAGCTGGGAGTTTTGTCTGTGGGATGAGGAAGTCGAAGATTTATTTTGTTGTTATTTTACACGATAATCCAAGTACAAAGTGGAAACTACCGTCAACAAATGAGTTTAAGTTAAATGTGATGCTACATATTTTAAGGATAAACGAGATCGAAAAGTTTGTGTATGATGACTAATTGTACTCTTCTTGAAGGAGCGTCAATTTTATTTGTCATTAAAAATTAGATGAAAAGTGATATTGATAACTTCATTATGAAAAACGACGGTAAAAAGCTCTTCAACTATTTACAAATAAACACATACTTGGATCATTATAGTAATTTGGCTGTGAATGATATACGACCAATAAATTGCTTATAATTTTTCTTACTTAAGAGGGGAAGACTCCGTTCCCACTATAAACTTCATCATTCATTGTTCATAAAAAGATTTCTAAGTCTAACATTTTATAAATTAAATACCTATTTCATCAACTTTAGTTGCATTTATATTCATTAAATACAAAAAAAAAAAAAAAAAAAAAAAACAACTAGTCTTTATGTTAAGGAGAGGAATCATGTTCCCTAGCTTCTTTACTTTCCAGTTTAAATTCACATTTAATGCACAATTAACCCACAAACCCCTTTAATAACAAAAAATGTACAATTTAATCATAGCATTTTACGATTTTAATTGGTATAGCACAACATTCAACAAATTTATTAATTATTTCACAGTCTGTAAAAAAATTATCAATTGTATCCTCCATCTATTTTTATGTCAGAAATTGTTGATCGAACAAATAAAACATAAATCACTTTGACATGTCAGAATGCTCAGTCCCAATCAACCATTATTTTATATTTTAACAATTTTATAACACACATTTAGAAAATTATTTTATTAAAAATTGTAAAATATCTCAATTTTTTTTTATGTAAATCTATAATAACTAAATTGTATTGATGGAAGACCCCAAAAAAGAACACACATTCTCATGTTCTCCACCTTTTAGTCATTGAGCTTTAACCGGACTTAGACAACAACAATGGTAGTACAACATCAAAATCGAAACAGAATGGAAATATGTTGCTAATGGGCTGAATTATCCCATGCAGCTCATAAAAGCATAGCTTGAGAGATGATGAGCAAGCCTTCACAAGGTTTTTACTTTGTGGCCAGTTGCAGTATAGTGGTAGGGTAACTGTAAGTGGTGCTGTTGTAAACAGACTGAGCAAGAATCCGGTTGGCAGCTTCAGTAGGATGTGCATAATCCCAGAATAGATACTCATCTCTATTCGAACATGGAAGTACTGAATTTCTAGGAGACAGCCGGCGACTTACTCCACTCAACAAACAAGCTATATCCTTCACCTTAAACCCTGTCCAAAACACATGCATCAGTACAATCTTTACCAGTAAGAGAGAGAGAGAGATGCATCCTCACCGTAAGCCTCAGCGTTATTGCGCACGTCAAAGAACAGTTGAAAAGAAGCACCGAGAGTGAATGCAGATTCAGGGTAGTCTGAGTTGAGCTGATTGACAAGAGATTTTAGTTTCAAATTGAAGATTTGCACCAAGTTGTTCGAGGTAGAATCGCACTCTCCATTGGTTGTGACTATTACAGGCGTGCAGCCAATGGGCGAAGCCTCCGTTGAGAAGAACTTTCTGATGCCTAAGCCACGGAGTTCCTACAGAAGACAATGTCCAAGTGTAAAGCCAACAGGAGCATATATTTTGATTACATGTGTGTAGTTAGTTACTTACCAATACATATTTTGTGTAGATCTTTATGAGGAGATCAACAAACTGTGGAGGGGTATAAATGTGGCTGCTATCGTAGAGGTCAGGCCTCAAGTAATTGTTAAGGTAATCATTAGCTCCAATGTCCACGATTACCAAGGCTCTTCCCAGATACTTGCTCAATTCCTCCTCTTGCATTTGTGCTCTGAGTTTAGTATTTATGGTGTTTCTGAAGTTGTCGATCTGTTCACTTAGGGGGATTATGCGGCCCTGAGTCATTTTTATATGAGTAGTGGTCCATGCAGAATTATTGCATAACAAATATGTAAGTGTTGTGGGAAGGGGACATTACAAAATTATGTCCTGTGGAGTCAAGAATGTCAGCACCTTCTACAACAGTACTCGCGTACGATGGAAGAAGAGGAAATCCCAGCAATTCACCTACATAAATCAGTGAACTAACTGCTAATCAGAATGATCCTTTGTTCTTACCCCCCAAAAAGGAAAAAAAGTGTCTCGACAAGATATGTTTCAGGAAAGTATTGGCTTATAAGTACCTATAAAATCTACCAGGATCTTCCCATTGCAGAATCTTCCTGTAGCGCCTCCATCGAAATCCAAGCCATAAGGCCAAAAGTTGGCCTTTGCAAGACTATCGATGAAATAAATGTTGTTCCCAGGGTCACTCAGTGAATCACCGAATAAGTACATTGCTGTAAATTGTGGCTTTGCAGTTGCTTCGACGGACAAATGAGCTACGAAACCAGCAGCAGTGCTGATCAACAGCAGGACTGACAGATGATCAGCTCTCATCGTCTTTGCTATGTATGTCGATAAAAGATTATCTTTGCCAACTATTGTTCTGATGAGTATTTGCTTAATCTTTACTCATATCAGTCCTTAAATAAGCACTAAATGGAAGGAAAAAATTGATTATCCTCTCGAAAAGTAGAATTGAATTAAGCCCTTCCTCCTACTCAGTACCACTTGAAGAATTCATGTTCTTCATTTCTTTTCCTTTTGGGTTTGGAGAAAGGGATCATAAGGCAATGTTTAATGCAGCTCAAATAATTGTTGCATGCCTTCGACCTCCTAGCTTATCAGCAGTACTAATTCATGGCCAAACGCACGCATTAAAGTCCTCACCACCCTTTTGTCATAGACATAGTGTGTTTTTATTAAACAAGTGAATAAAATATAAGACAACGCACATTTTAACTACATCTGTGCAATCTTTTGTACATTCAACGGATAACAATCCGAAGGGGAGCCTGAATAAGCTCGTAGAGCCAGGATTCTGTTAACAGCTTGTGTTGGATGGAAAGCATCCCAGAAAACATACTGGTTTCTGTTAGCACACGGCACAGATAACGGCAGGCACGTTATCTGCCCTCGGTTTCTTCCAATTCCACAACACCCTCTGTCCGTTACATTAAAACCTGCAGAACATCATCAACTGCTGAATCATCTTAAAAGAGACGTAATTTGAAGAATGTAAATGGTCATGATTCTGACCATAATTCTTGGCATTGTTAATAATGTCAGTGAATGCTCCAAAGATATTGCCGTAGACAAAGACAGAGCCGTTGTTGTACTTGCTGTTTAGTTCGTCAACAAGCGACACGAGGCGCTTGTTGAACAAAGCCACTACATTGTTCGTATAGGCTACGCACTTTCCCGGTGGAGCAAACATTGTGGCTAGCTGATTTGGGATGCAACCAAGTGGCCCAATTCCTGCCAGAATGAATTTTCTCAGCCCTAAGCTATGAAGTGCCTGCAAGAATAGCCCATTAAGTATTGCATGTGGCTCATGATTTAGGTAGAAATATGTTCCATAACAGTGGTAATCTTGAAAAATATCATTTTCATTTTCTAATGAGAAAAGACGTTTTATGTTTACCCTTTAAAAAACACATTTTATGTCCATTAGTATTTCCTCCGTACGATGCATGAATTGTAATACATATTAGTTTTGGGGTTGGTAAATGATGGGATGCGGAGTTACCAAGATTTGGGTTGTGTAGCGATTTATGAGGAGGTCCGCGTAGTCTTTAGGGCTGTAGATATAGCTAGTGATGTAAAACGATGGCAGCAGATAGTTATTGATGTAGTCATTGCTACCAAGTGCCATTACAACTATTGCCTTGCCCAAATAACTGCTCAATTCCCCTTCTCCCTTTTCCTTCCTCAGCAGACTCAATGTTCTTTTGAAGTTGTCGATTTGTTCCGACAAGATGAACCTCTCGCCCTATCATTGATCACCACGCGATTATAAATCTAACTTATACTACTATAAAATAATTTATTTATTAATCATACCAGATGTCGTCCCGTTTCTTGAAGAATTCCTCCTGCAGCCGATGCATAATTCACTCCTTTAAGGATGTTGGTTCCGACAGCAAAAGGGCTTGTGTAAGGTGGTAGAACGGGAATCCCCAACAGATCTCCTGTGTTTATTGCCAAACCATGCACAGTGATGTATGGAAAAATATTGGAAAGAATTATTAAAGTCAAGGAGGGGAAGGTTACCAAGATAGTCTACGACAGTTTTTCCATTGCAGAATCTGCCGGAAGGGCCCTGGTAGAAATCGATCCCATAAGGGACGTAGTTGGCCTTTGCAAAGGAAGTCAAGTAGTTGTTGTTGCCGGGATCGATGAGGGAATCGCCAAAGGCGAATATGGCAGTGACCTGCGGCGGAGTTGCAACAATCTGCAGAGGGATGCCGGCTAACAATATCAGCGCCGTCGATGTCCATATGATGATGCATCCCATCCCCATAACTTTGATAAACATTTGTGGTCTGGATCTGTCAGAACTTAAATATACAAGGAGTAAGTAGAAAGTTGGAGGAAAAAGAGGCTAGAAGTAATGCTTTAGAAGCATGGAGTTCTTGCCATTCGCTTTTCATGTGCATGCATTTCAATGGTGTGACTAAAGAGCACATCGGAAAAAGATGTCATACCACCAGAAATCATTATCCTCAACAATCATTGCATAATCAACCATTCCTTATCTTTTTTTTATACTAAAATAATAAACTGCAATTAGGTACGCAACACCTTAGATTTTCAAATGCATGAAAAATGTTCTCTTCATTTTTTTTAATTTATTTTAGGAATTTTAAATTTATTTATTTTATGATGCACTTCATTTATTATTAAAAATATTAGCGAAAAATAATAATTATACGTAATATTTAAATTTATAATTTGAGTATTTGAGTATTAATTTATTTAAAAAATTAAAATAAAAAATGATCGATAATTTTTCATGTTTTTAGATGTACTGAATCTACTCTAAATCTAAATATTAATTTATTTAACGAATTTGAATATTGGTTGGAAACCTATTCTCTACAAGAAAAATGCTAATGGACAACGGATTTTTTCCGTTGTCTTTTTAAACTTAAGATTGTTGTTGAATCCACCGTTGTTAAAGATGATGCTAAAAGATAACAGATTTTTTCCGTTGTCTTTTACAATTTATGCCCATGAAGACAACACTTTAAACACAACGGTTCGTAACTGTTGTTTTTATTATAATTATTATAACCAAACTTTTAAAACAAAACGAATATATCCAAATTTATAAACTAATAAACATCGCTACAAAATGTTAGTCCACAAAAAATATCAACATAATTCTAAAAAATAAAAACAAAGTATCCAATTAACGATTACAATAGTTATTTCTAAAAGTCACAAACTAATTAAAGATAAATGTCACTGCAAATTATGATCTACTACTCCATATAGCTGCCACCACATCACAACCTGTCAAATGTACAAAACAAATCATATATTAATTATAAGTAAACTACTAAATAACAATTAATGATCTATGTAAAGTGATACATTTAACTACTCATATATATGTTCTTGAACTCATTCTGCCCATTAAGTACGGACTTCATCAATATCAATTAGAGAGTAGTACTCCTTCGTATGTGCGAACTGTGAGACAAAAAGTTATTAATTATAAGTAAACTGATGACTAATTTAGATATATCCAAATTTGTAAATAGACAAAAAATTATTACAATTGCCCGGAGCGAAATCATATCTGCATTTGCATCTTCATCAAGTAATTGTCTCATGTACCGCATTATATAAAAACCACATTGTTTGGAATTATATTGCATTGAGATCTACATTGGAGACATATAAATTAATGGTTAATAGAAAAAAGTTGGAACACTTATTAGTCACAATCTGAACATGGACGAGACATTGAATTGATATCATCTGAATTTTGCATTGCAAAATGCATGAAAGATTCTATTATAGGCTTGTATTCATCTGATAGTCTATTCATTAACATCCACTGTTTGTCCATTGCAAAATTTGCTAGGAAGTTATAACTGCAATAACTAAAAACAATATTGAACATGTGCCGTAAACAATTCTCTCGACTGACAGGACTATAAACAAATTCAAGAATTTTCAAAATTAATATCTTTTACGACATTCAAAAAGAGAAGTAAAAAATAGAGACTCAAAAAAGAATTAGAACATGCATAAGAGAAATATCGTAACCTTACAAGATAATGCATATTCCAAGACCTTCTTCTGAAATGCCGCAAGCTTTTGAAGTCTTTTTATGTCATCGTGATAGAATGACCTTGTCCAAAAAAAAAAATAACTTATAGGACATAATGAACACGAATATAAAACTATGAGATATATTAAAAAATGTTGGTCTATCTGTAATAGGGAATGCAAGGTATGTTTGACACTTCATCTTCTCATATCTCATAGCTTTATGTTTTAGAATATCACATCTAGTTCTTCTTCTATTAATTTATAAGATCTTACTATATATTGATTTGAGAAAAATAGTAAGTTAAATAATGGAAGACAAGTTTAAATAGGTCACGTAAGTGGGAAATCCATACCACCCCCATCATCCTAAATATACAAAAAATGAGAAGGCCTTTCTAGACCTATTTATATGGCACACATGAACAATAATACTCTTCTAATCATACCACCCATCATCCTAAAAATAATCTGCACAACATGAATGAAGAAAAATAGAGAATTACTCCCCCCCATTTTACAACAACCATTCAAGCTCTCCCCATCTTATCTCACTCATTAACCAAAAAAACCACACATTAATTAGGTAGTTAGCATTATCTATAGAGAAACCTCACAAAATTGGACAGATCAAAGCCAAGTGATTTGTTCAGACACAAACAATAACAGCGTAAACATACTTACAAAATATACTCAATGATTTAGTTTGAGAAAATAATACCAGCTCACTTTGTGTCATCTCTATTGTACAAGGTGATGTGAGGTTGGCAATGCTAGCCCTAGTGAAAGCCAAATTCAGCAATTATCTCTTCTTCACTTCCAAATTATTTCTGAAATTATCTAATGCTTCATGGAAAATGTCATGTTCAAACTAAGGAAGAAAAGACGTGAAAGAAACTATCTTCATAATGAAAATCTGATTGGATAATTCCATCAGCAATCCCAATAACCTTAGCAGTCACTATAAAAACCTCTGGTTTCTTTCTCTCTGCTTTAGCTTCACATAGAACAAAGAAAAAACTAAAGAAAAAAAAAATTACATAAAAGATATGACAGCGGGAGATGTATTCATGGAACAATTTGAAGAAATCCTCCCTCCGGTAGTTTTTGTGTGCTGTATGTGCGTGTATATATATATATACACACACAATCTAATCAAAGAGAAACTAACAATCAACGTATTGGTAATAAATTTTGGGAGATTTCATCTGAAGAGAAGCACGCCTACGTTCCGCTTGCACAAGATCTTGGCTTACGCTTGCAAATATGTATTCATATTTTAGGTTTGAAGATTTTAATTTTTTTTAATCAATTTTGGGGGAGAAGGTCAGCGATGGAGAAGTGGCTGAAAGGATAAAATTAAGATAAAATATTTATATGTATATAAATATTATGTTGAATCATATTCAATATGATGACTTAGAACTCTTTTTTTTTTTTTTTTTTTTTTCATTTTAAAATGCAGAACTCTTTAAATAATATTGAGAAATTTTTTAATAAAAAATTTAGGAGCTTGCTTTGATTTTTTTTTTGACATGAATTTTTATAAATTTTATTATAATTTGGAAATTTCTTAATCAAGTAAGTTTGTTTTAATTGAAGTTTATAAAATACTAAAATTAACTAAAACTAAAACATTACTAAATGTATAATATTTAATAAATTATATAAATTAATAAATAAAAAATTATTTAAAAACGACACAGTTTACAAAAGTGTTGTAAAAATCGTTGTCTTTTAATTATATAAAAAGTGAAAGATAACACTACCAAAAAGTGTTGTATTTTAGTGGTTCTTACACTAATAGACAACATATAAAACATAATTGTTGTAACAAATACGTTATCATTGTGCAAAAAAATGCATAAAGATAACAGTCAAATAAAAGTGTTGTCATTAAGGGATAAGCCGTTGTCGTTGTGCGTATATTTAAGCAAAAAGAGAACACTTTTATGAAAAATGTTGTAAAACATTAAATGACAATATAAATTACTAAAAACCATTGTCTTTATAACGTTGTTTATTATCATTTTTCTTGTAGTGATTTGTTTAAATAATTCAGATTATTGATTGAAAACCTATCAAATTCGCTGCAAATTTAGTATTAATAGCTAAAACTACATATTCAATCTTATTATCTAAATCAATCTATTTCTTAAACAATGATACAATGGATAATTTTTACATTATATTTTTTTGTATTATTAGCCAAATCAAATCTCATATTTTTTTTTTAAAAATATCTCTCAAATCTAATACTACACAACAATATTTGAGACATAGTTTTTAAAAATATATTTTATTATTTAAAAATTATAAACAGATTATGCAAAACTTAAGATTTTTCTTATTAGAGATATCGACAACAACCTAAGATTTGATCAAACATATTCTACATCTATAATATTATAGCTTACAAAAATAAAATAAAATTTAAGAAGTGCTATTGAACGAAAAATGAAAATAAAAATAATAACATTTTATCACATATATTACATTATATTTTCAATATAAAATTTGCACAAAATTCAAAATTTCATCGCTTGTGGAGTATTACTGAATTTGAATAATTAATATATTTTATTATATATATTTTTTATGCTACTAATGTTAATAGATTTTGATGAAAATATTAATATATTTTTATTTATATACCAAATAATTTGCTGCAAATATGAATATTATTTTATAATTTACAAAAATCAGGTCTTTCAAACATATTTAGTGCAAAAATGAAAACTAATAAATAAACTACATTTATTAGGCGGGAAAATAAAATTAGAAAAAAGTTATTTAACTTTTATATATAGATAACACCATAGTAAGCTAAAATAAAAGATAAGTTTTGATATTTTTTTTTTTGCTTTATGTGTGGGAGTGATTTTATTTTTGGGAAAAGGTATAAATTAGTCCCTCAATTAGTACTTTAGGTTTAAATTAGATCCTAAATTATTTTTTTGTACAAATAAGACCTCTAACTTTTAAAATATGTTAAGTAAAACCTTGAACTTTTAAAATAGGTCAAATAAACCCCTAAAATTTAAATATATGACAAACATGACCCTCTTAACTATTAAACTAACTAAATAAATTTTAAAAATATTAAATAAATCTAAAAATCTGCAATTTAAATCATAAATGTACTAAAATAAATCAATAAATTAATAAAGTAAAATTTAATAATAATTTAAATATAAAAAAGAGTTTGAGATGTGAAGATTTGTTATGATTTTTAGATATTCTATTTTTATTGTATTTAGATCATTTAAGGTCTTTTGATATTTTTTACGTATTAAATAACTTATATTTTATAATTTTATTTTTTAAATATTTTTTATTTAATCTAAATATTGTTTAGATTTATTTTGGTATTTAATTTATTAAAATAACTTATTTATTTGAAATAAGAAGTTCATTGGCTTATTTGACCCATTTATAAAGTTAAAGGTTCTATTTGTACAAAAAAATAGTTCAGGGTTCAAGTTTTAACTCAGGTACTAATTCAGGGTTAATTTGTATATTTTTCCCTAATTTTAATTTATAATCGTGTCATATTAATAAATTAGGCAAAATAGTATGTTTATTTAGATATTTATTTAAATGAAATATATATTTTAAGAAAAATAAGCTATTGAAATATTATGATTTTGAACACTCTTGAATTACATTATGCATCGTAGGTATACATAGATACAGATTTGGTTAAAGTTTAGGCCTTCCCGCCTAACGCAGCCCCTTCACCGCCCTATTTTGGTTTCTTTATTCTGAGCTGTTGACTGACTCATTATAAGTGTACCATCCACTCATCGATGCTTGCTTATTCTCCTCAATTAATATCTAATCCATTAATAACTAACTTACTCATCAAGACTTCCTCTGACCCCACAACATCTTTTTATTTTATTCATTTACACGCAATTTAATTTAATTTGAAATATACGCACTATCTTAACTTGCTATTCAAATTGACAATTGCAATTAATATTTTTATATATATATATATATATATATATGTACCGACTTAATTTTTCACGATAACCGAGGGGAATTGTGATTGAACTTACAAATAATATAAAAGTACTAAAAAATCCCCGATATCTCACACAAACCCTAATTTCTCCCTCTCGAACTACTTTCCGCTTTTCCCTCCCTCTCCTCTCCGTCTCCCTTCTGTGTTTCGCCTCCGGTTTCTTTTCCTACGTTTCTTCTTCTTCCACCTTTCCTTGGTTCTTTTTTTTTTTTTTAAACCAAATTATTTTCGTTGTTTCTTGTAATCTTCTCTGCCTTATAATATTGGCCCTCCGGTCTGTAATCGATCCAGATCTGAGACGAAATTCCTGATTTTTGACCTCACGCGCCGAGATCTGACGGAAGAATCATGGTGGTGAACGGGAGGCCCACCAAGAGGCTGGTTAAGAGGCGAGTCACTGCCGACCTCAGTGATTTCCTCACGTTCCCGACCGCCGGCGATCTACCCTCGCCGGCAGCCGCTAAGCCTTTTAGGACAACCGTCAGGGCTTTTCTGACAAAGCACGCGCTCCTCCCTCCCCCTTCCTCTCTCTTCCCTCATTTGCTCACCTGGCAGATCCTCTTCCGGGTCGGCGACCTCGCCGAAGACGATGGCGGTCCCGCTGTCGTCTGTCTGGATGTCGTGGAGGAGGACGTTGCTAGATCCAGATCCGTTTATTGCGACCAGTGTCGTGTCGTTGGTGAGTTCTCAACACCGAGTCAGACGCGCTAACTCAGTTGATTTTAAACTGTTGTGCTTTCCAGAAAATTTCAGTTATTTTTTTTAAAAATAAATATATAATTGGTTTAAGTGATCGTTCTGTAGAGAATGCGTTGTTATTGAGGTCTCGATATACGTTTAACACCAAATATAATTTTCCTGTATTTTGGTGGGATGAAGTCTCAAGTATCTCGCCCATTTCAGTGGACTGTTAGCGAATTTTTGTCCATCATGCGGTGGTGATACACGACACTATGCGAATTTGTGATTTCGTTTTTTCCGGAAAGATATTTTAATACGCCCTATGTTCAGAAAACTAAAACTGAGAGCTAGGAAAATTCAGTTGATTAGATGGATGTGGACTGATCTGTCTGCTTGCATAGGTGGAAAGCTGAGCTGAAACCCATTCTTTGGACCCCCAAACTTAAAGAAAGTTAAAGTCCACAAATAAAGAGTAAAGGGGGAAAAAGAAAAAAAAAGAAAAGGGAAAAGACGTGGGGGTGGGCCCCGCTGTCGTTGTGAGCTGCACTCTCTTTCACGTAGAAAAGTGCCTTGTAGGCTGTTTAGTGTCCCCTTTTCCTGAACTACCCCTGACTAGGAAATTGCCATGGGGTCCATGCACGTGCTCTGGGAGGTTCGACATGTCTTTTGGAAATTATTATAATTGCGGAGACCTTCCTATCCTACCAGAACAAGATATCGCGAGCTTCCTTATAAACAATTTCAATTGTTGGCTTTTATATGCGTTGCTAAAACACGCTCCATTTGTTTTTTTTTTTTTTTTTTAATAAATTGAATTGGCCTTTATTTGGTGATTAATTAATTAATAAATAAGGCAGCCTGTCCAAGAAGATTATTTTCTGCGATCAAGTACAACTGCCTTGATTAATGTGCTCTTTGCCATTGGGTTCTCTTTAGGATGGAGTAGTAATCCTGTAAGTGCAAAGCGCTACCATTTCATAATTAAGGCTGATGGCAATTCTATTGCTGGCTATAATAAGACGTGTGCTGGCTGTGGTGATGCCCTTCATATGACTGATTCCAGGTGAAAATAGCTGTATCCTGTATTTTATTTTTGGGTTATCTTAATCATTTCAGAAACTTAATTACGTGTTTGCATATTGGATTCCTAAGCAATGGTTGCTGATCATTCTTCTCCTGGAATTAAAAACAACACCTGTTAAGCCTCAACATTTTTCCTCAACAAATGGATATGTAAGTAGACTAATGCAGCATATATGCTGTTTCTGTTTAAAATGTATGATAGTAATTTTGTAACTAATCATCAGTTGCTGTAGTATTTGATTGAGCAAATGTCTACCTGCACTGGTATGTTTGGTGTTGCCAAGGCCTTTGATATAGTTGCTTGTTCTGCTTTCTGGGTGATGGTTATGGCCAACAACGGGCATGTTATGTGGTGATGCATTATAGTTACTTGTAATAAAGATCTTTTTAGATGAACGTGGCAAATAGATTTGATAGATGCTGCTGTGTATGTCTTTACTAATGAAGATTCATGTTAGAATTCTTTAGGTGCTGTAAGTATTGGTTGAAGAGTACCTGCATTTTTACTGTGCTGTTGACTGCAAGTTCTTCCATTCACTTGCTAGCTTCTGTTATAGGTTGATGATTCTTGTGGAAATGGGAAATATGCTGTGGTTGTACAAGATATTGACCTGATTTTCTGAATTGTTTCCACAGGTGCAAGTCATGCAACCATGTGATGACTACAGAAGATGTTGAAGATTGGATGTATCAACAGCTCGACAATACCACACATCTGTTGCATGGTGTGATTCATGCAAATGGTTATGGTCATCTTCTTAGAGTCAACGGTAGAGAAGGTGGATCCAAGATTCTTTCTGGACGTCATATTATGAACTTTTGGGATCGGCTCTGCAGAATGCTTGGAGTCAGGTTAGTATATTCATTTTGTTTTGCTCATGCTGCCTCTATGATTGATTTTTTTTCTGCTTCTTTAACTATTAGTTTAATTGGTGCTGTACAATGTGTTAAAAACTTTAGCTTGTTCAACTCTGTTCCAACAGGAAGGTCAGTGTGATGGACGTGTCAAAGAAGGCTGGATTGGATTTCCGACTGCTTCATGCTGTTGTGAAAGGCCATCCATGGTATGGTGAGTGGGGCTATCAGTTTGGTGCGGGCAGTTTTTCTCTGACTCTTGATGACTATGTAATGGCCGTAGAAAACCTTTCTTCTTTGCCATTGTCCTTGTTTCAATCTCAAGGAAGGAAGCCTCGTACGCGGCTGCAGGATTTAATTTCATATTATCAGTCCATCTCAGAGCGTGAGCTTGTAAACATCAGGGATATCTTCTGTTTCCTTATGAGTTTGATTCATGATGCCAATCATTCTCCCCTTAGGGTTGATGATTCTCCTTGTAAGAAAATTAAGACAAATGACTCAAGGGCCTTGTGTTCTTGGACTATCTATGACATTAAGCGTGTGGAGGATGCAATGTTCAAGGTATTGCGTGCTGTTAGTGGGTCCACCTGGGTGAGTTGGCGTGCTCTTAGAGGTGCCGTTTGCAGAGTAGGGACTCCTGAGCTTTTGGATTACTGCCTTAAAGAACTCAAGGGGAAAGAGGCAGCTCCAGGCATGGTTGTTGCTGCTAGGTGCATTTCTGATTCTGGTGCCATGGAGTATAGGTAGGTAGCTTATACAAATTTGTTCACTCTTTCTTTTTTTATAGTTCATTATTGAACTATAATATGCACTTTTGTACAGACTTGAGCCAGGAAGCGCATCCATACAGAGCAGTACCTCTTTGAACATCTTCCCTATGGCAAGCCACCCATCAAAAGAACGCCTCTTGGGGGATCTTAAATATTTTTATGAGTGCATGCTTCATCCAGAAACAATGGTGCTCAACGTTCCTCCATCGAAGAGAAATCTAGCTGTTTCCTCAGCCACAAAAATTCTCGACTGCAAGCAGTTTATGAAAGACTACCTACCTGGGCATTTTCTATCTGTTCCCAAGGAAAATGCTGTACAGGTCCTCTGTGAGGTTGATCTCACGGAACTACCTGATGAATACAACCATAACCCTCCACCAGAGTTACTTGTGCTTTCACCAGATGCTACCATTGCTGACCTCAAGCATGAAGCAATGAGGGCTCTCCAAGATGTTTATTTGATGTTCAGAAGGTTCCAAGTTGACGAGCTGGTGGGCTATGATGGTGTTGATGAGACCACCCAAATAAGGCTCTTGTTGGGATCAAAGGAATATGTCCGTATACGGGGTCGGTTTCTGGGAAAGAACGGGCTGGGCAGGTTTAGAAGGGAGAGGGGAATGGAAAGATGGATTGTGGATTGCTTTTGTGGAGCAAAAGATGATGATGGGGAGAGAATGTTGGCTTGTGATGTTTGTGGCATATGGCAGCACACCAGATGTTCTGGGATTCCGGATTCTGAGGGTGCCCCCGTCAAGTTTTTTTGCAACCGATGCAGACGGGTATCCCAGACGAGGAGGAATGGGCAGTGCAGGGAAGAAGTGATGGATAATGTTTTTGTTGATGTCGGTAGCAGCTTGGGTATGAGCTTGACAAACGCTGGGGTTCTGTAATTGTAAATGGTTTTTTTTAAATTTTGTTTATTTGTTTTTTAATGGGCAAGGTCTGATGAGATGTGCATGTATATGAACAGGGCCTTAAAATGATTCCCAGTGGATGTTGGCATTTTCCAGTTGCATTAACGGCAGTGGCTTCGTAAATAAAGCTTGTGTATATTTATTCTCTCGTGTTTCTTCAACCTTAGACACCTCTATGCCATAGGATCACTTGAATCATTTTTTCTTAACAGGGTTGTACAAATCTATCTCCCCCTACCGAGTTAAATAAAATAAAATTTGTTACTCTTGTAAGTATTTACGAACACTGGATAATTTCAAATTAATTTTCTTTCCATTTTGATAAATATTGATGTTAATATTAAGCCTTATATTGATCAATATTGTCTTATCCCCGAAAAGGATTTAAAAAAAAAAAAAGAAGCAAGCTGGAATGTATGCCAAGGTTAATGCTAAATTTTGGTATGTTTTAAATGTTGGTCGATGTAAATTTAAGTTTATACAAGAATTTTTTTTTGTATAAACTGTTGTGTTAAGATCTGTATGATATATTATTACGGTAAATTTATCCAATATATGTTAATATTTGTGATTGATTTGATATATATATATATATATTATATATGTATGTCGATGAACATTTATTCAATATATGTTAATATTTGTGATTGATTTGGTGTGTATATATATATATGTATGTCGATGAACATTTATTCAATATATGTTAATATTTGTGATTGATTTGATATATATATATATATGTCGATGTGTGTAAATTAAAGGTAAAAGAAAATAATAAAATTAGAAGATATATAAATAATGGGTGTGTATGCGCGTTGGGTAGGACTTGGGAGGAGTAAGTGGGTGTGATTGATTAATGTTTGAAACGAGTTATCCCCACTTCCATATTATATGTGGGAACCAGCTCAGCTGCCTCTCCGTGCATCTTCCTTCCCCACTTTCATCTTTTCTTCTTTGCCTTTTCCTATTTTTCTCCAGAAACCACTTCTTTAACTTGATAACAAAAAAACAAGAGCAAAGTTAATCTAGAACACACACTCTCTCACTCTCTCTCTCTCTCTCTCACTCTCTCTCTCCATTTAGTGCATGGTTTACTTTCAAATCTGCACTTTTAACCACTCCACTTCATCATATGTCAAAGCAGAATGAGTAAACCCACATTTTATTTCTGGGAATTATTAACTGAGAGTAGTGCAAAGGATATTGGACGCCCACTGAAGGTTTAATACGTCATGTTCCATGCAATTTCACGTCTTAAACAATTAACAAGAGTTTATGGCCCATTATTTTCTCCTCGCTTTTCACTTCCCCCAATCATTCTACTACATACGTACCTTTGTTTGCTAATTAATCAGCCACCCTAATTATCCGAATTTGGTTTTGTCGACCTCAAAATTTATAAAACCAATTGTCTAGGGCCCACAAAATAGTGCACTACCTATACACATGATAATCCTTTTATCTTGATTAGCTTAAACTTTTCACATGCATGTGCACTATAAATATACATGCATGTGAAGTCCCTATTTCTGTAATTCGATATCTCTTCCAAATATTTGTTCGAAGATGGGCGGTCTGAATATGCTTGCTGTTATATTGGTAATGAAATATATGATAGTGAGTGGATGGAAATATGGAGTGGCAAATGGGCTGAGCATGAACTATTACATAATGGCATGCCCATTTGCTGATGGCATTATAACGAACACTGTGAATAGGGCTTTGCAGTCTGATCCAACTCTTGCTGCTGCACTTGTTAGGATGCATTTCCATGACTGCTTTGTTGAGGTACTATCATCTTCTTCTTCTCTCTCTCTCTCTCTCTCTCTCTTTCTAGTGTAACCTTTTTGGTTACATGTATGTGCAGGGATGTGATGGATCAATACTGATCGACTCAACGAAAGATAACACGGCGGAGAAAGACTCCCCAGCTAATCTAAGCCTGAGGGGCTATGAAATCATTGATGATGCCAAGGATGCACTGGAGAAACAGTGCCCAGGTGTTGTTTCCTGTGCTGATATTCTGGGAATGGCAGCAAGAGATGCTGTCTTCTTTGTAAGAATTATTATTATTGTTTCATGATCTGAGTGTGGTTTAACTTTGTACATTGACAAGATTCATGTTCTTGTTGTGTAATGATGGTGTTTGTTCAGGCTGGTGGTCCATATTACGACATACCTAAAGGTAGAAAAGATGGAAGAAGATCGAAGATTGAGGACACCATTAATCTGCCCGCACCCACCTTAAACAGTTCGGAGCTAATCAGTTTTTTCGGACAGCGTGGCTTCACTGCCCAAGAAATGGTCGCCTTATCTGGTAAACTAGACTGCCTCTTTAATTTCAGCCACCCTTCTCAGAGAATATTACTCCAAACTCATGTATTAATGATAATATGGGGTCTGATTCTTGCAGGGGGGCACACACTGGGAGTGGCAAGATGTTCGTCGTTCAAGCATCGATTGAGCAACTTTGACTCCACACACGATCTTGATCCGAGTTTGGACACACAGTTTGCAAGGACACTGACAAAGACATGCAGTGCAGGGGACAGCGGTGAGCAGCCGTTTGATTCGACCAGGAATACCTTTGACAACAATTACTTCAACGGCCTCCAAAGGAGGGCCGGGGTGCTCTTCTCGGACCAGACACTGTTTGAAAGCCCCATAACTCGAGGAATTGTGAATGGCTATTCCTTTAACCAGGCTATGTTCTTCATCCATTTCCAGCAGGCTATGGTGAAGATGGGAGTGATGAACGTCAAAGAAGGCACCAAGGGAGAAGTGAGAAACAGCTGTCGTGTGATCAACTGATATAATGTATTTTTGCTTGCATACCTGCTACTTCTGATGTTGCCTCCTGTTTGTATAATCAGATTTATGTCACAAGGAATCCTTTTTTTTTTTTTTTTTTCCCTGAGTGTCTCCCAATTAGATATATGTTGTGTAATAAATAAGATACATAATTAAGATGAGATTTCTGCATTTGAGAATGCCCCATTCAGTCTTATATTTACTCAACTCTATAACCATAAATTAAGCTCTAAAAAAAAACAGAAATAAAAGTTGACAGCCACAAAATAAAAAACACAGAGATCCATCAATAGCTCAAAGAAACTGCATTACATTTTCAAGTAGCAAGTAGCTTTTATAATTACATGTAGCCGAGTCATTTCAACTAAGTAATGTTTATCATAACTACTTGAAGAAACTTGCTATATTCTTTATCATTCAAAAACATATCATACAACACATGAGCAGCAACAGGTTACTGAAGAATGGTGCACAAGTAGCTCTAGTACCCATAGGAGGTTCTCCTCATCATCCTCATGAATTCCTCAGCACTTACTTCGCCATCACCTGCACATTTCACGTAATTCGTAAAACTGCTTCAACATACTGGAAATAGAGGTAGGAGCAGGCATCCAAAATATTAGTTGCAATTTTTCCAATACCATTTTCTGTATGCAAAATTTCAACTTAGGCATGAACCAACAGACCAAAGTTTAAACCTTGAGGTGATGTGAAAGCATTTCCCCATTTTCCCCTTGTTATTATGCACATAGATAGTCAGTCGAGGAGCTCAGGAGCGGGGGGATAATAACATGACATGCAACAGTGATCGTTCTTTGATTGTAATATCATTACTTTCTCGAAAATAATAATAATAAGAACAGATAAAGCAAAAACACTGGTCTTTCCAAATCATAGGTGGAGCCTATTACTGAAGTTCAAAGTCCAACAAGCACAGGATTACCAACAGTGTATAACCGTTACCATGTCTTTGCCTGTGACTGCTGTTAGCCAACTTTTTAAATCAGGTTTTTGTATCAAATAAGTTGCTGTTTTTAATAATTTCACCATCAATTCTGCTTGCAGCAATTCAACAAAGTCTAAAGTTTTGGTAAAAATAGTGTCTAAAGTTGTTTATATAAATGGGGTCAGCACTTGGGTAACAGTTAAAACGAGCCCCAACAAATTCAGTGGCACAAAGAAAATAGAGCAAACTTACGATCACGATCTGCTTCATCAATCATATCTTGAATTTCTTTTTCTGTGAAATTTTCACCCAACTCCTTTGCTATGCGTTGAATATCTGCAGCAGAAATCTTTCCCTACACCCATATGACGTAATAGTGATTAAACTGAAGAGGATTACCAAAGTAAATGACACAAGAAACTCACATTATTATCTTGGTCAATTATGTTAAAAGCCTTCATGAGCTCTTCTTTGGTATCCCTTTCTCCAAATTTGGCAGTCAACATGTGACAAAATTCATCAAAGTCAATTGCACCACTGCCATCTTTGTCCACTTCACGTATCATTCGGTCAATTTCCTGTAGCAAGTAATTCAGGATGTTCGGCCCAAATGACCATTTTCATAAGATAGAGGTACAGTAACATGATGAATATCAGAATGCACCCAGCTAGAAGTACCAGCAATTGTTAAGTAGCTACGAACAAAATTTTAGAAGATTAAAAGAACCATCAATTTGACGAAAGAAAGAATAATAAACAAGCAATGACATTTTGTTGCAGCTTAGTGGCTGCGCAGACGACACATCCAGATAAAACGATATCTACCTTGTCCAACAATCAGTAGCATACTCTCTACTTACATAGACATGCTACTTGCTCAGATCACATGCAGCAACCAACTGAAAAATCAAGACCTCAGTAGGTGGTTGGATGTCCTATAATAAAAAATGATAACTTAGCAATTGCTATTTACTTATGATTTGCACTCATTTGTCAGGTAAAATAATAACTATCCTAAACTAAATATGACACCGAAATTATAGTAGATCAGGGGTTCATCAGGAAATGTAAATCAACTTTTAGACACTTGAGTAAAATGCTTTATCATAGTCCATGAGTATGATGTATCTAAATCAACTCTGCACTATTCGTCAACTTCCTGTGACGTAACTATGGGCGACTCCACAATATTCTAGAAAATCATTGGGCTTTCCGGAGAACACAAACACTGTACACATAGATTTCTCATCAAACACCTTTATATATTTATTTCTTTATAGTCAGCTAATGCTGTTAAGCAATTTTGACTTCTTGGTTAAGATGATGATTTTGTAGGAATGCAAATGCCTCACTTAAGGGCAATAAAATGAACTTAAGATATCAGTGTATAAGCAAATTGCACTTGTGGAAGTTAAACAGCAGCATAGTTTGTTGTATAAGTAATTACCTCTTCAGACATTTCAAAACCAAGAGCCCTGCAAAGCAAGGAGATCACATTAAGTAATAGCTAACCATATCTAAATCCTTCAAATAGCTTTTACAGAAAGTAAAAATCAATTAATAATTAAAATATACCTCATTGCAACATTCATCTCTTTGGCATCGATAGTCCCTGCACGCAATTGATTGAAGAAAAATACCTTATTAAAAAGACAATACTGCACAGGTATCTAATGCATTTATAATAGATTCATTTCAATACCAGATCCATCAGTATCAAACAGATCAAAAGCTTCTCTTATCTCCTGCTTTTTCTGTTGGCTCAGGCCATGAGGGCGGCCTCTTTGTTTGTCTTTCATCCCTCTGTACAGAGTTGACTGCAAAAGATAATGTCAAAAGAAATTGTACAAAAGTTTACAGAAGAACTAAACCAAACCTAGGTTGCTCAGACTCTTCAAAAACGGAGTACTTGTGTCTCAGGGTACGACACAGGTATGGGTGTGAGATATGGATGGACAGGAAAGGAGACGTCTTCGTGTCCAGAAAAGAGAAGAAGAAAATGCAAAGAAGATAAAAAGTGTGGAGAAATGGAATACGCGACAGAATGAAATAAAGACAACCCTAATAGAAGTGAAATTGGGCTTGTTGATTAATTGATTACAATGGACCTTTACCCTGTCTCCTACCACATATTGCATATTATCTCATCTCATACATGCTTAAATTCATGAACTTCAGTGAACTCTTTTCACCAGTGGAATCAGTTTACTTTTCCTTATGATTGTCGGATGACAAAGCTAAAGTACAATATACTACTTCAGACGACACTGATAGCTTAAAATTTTCTTCCTTGTTGTATTTTCAGTCTTCTAATTGTATTCTTATTCAGAAGCTTGCCTCACCCCACTGATGTAGACAATAACTACATGAATGTCATGGCTACAGAATAAGTCAGCTTTAATCATACAAAGATCAAATAAACAAGGAGCGAAATACATTAATCAACTACATATCAGCACAAGCATGACACTGAGACTGGGAGGACCAAGAGAAAGAAATTGAAAGAGAATAGAAAGTAACATCTTAAGTTAAGATGAAAATTTTGAAAATAGCCAAAAGGAACTGCAAAAAACCATGGGTCCATGACAAGGCTCACAGTAAGTTTAAGGAAGAATCCAATCATTCAAACATAATTATCAAATGGTTACAAACCAAAAGTATAAACATATTTTGGACTTTATATCATAATGGAATACAAATTTTATATATATTCACAATTTTGTATTCAGTTAAAAGAAAGATTCCAACTCCAGACCTCCATCCAGTGTGTGTGTATATATATATATATTGATGAGGAACGGGGTCAAGAGATGCTAGAAAAACCTTTCCTTCCAGTAACCATTTGACCGGAAAATCTAGGGTTCGTAATGAAATCTTTCAGAGAAGTAAAAATCTTGACTTGGTTGACCTCAATAGCATTAGATGCTCATATCATAGAAACCCAGACCAATAAGCTTTACCATTTTTATCACACTACTTCTTAAGTGTAGCTCCAAAGAAATCGAAAAAGATTAGATCTTGTTTCATAGAAAAAGCCTGACTTATTAAAAGAAAATGCAAAACAAACAATTCAACAAAATAGAATCGGATGGTTGCAATACAGGGAAAAGCATAAAATTGAGATGCTATTCTTCAACAAATGGAACTGAACTACTACCATACAATCGGGAGGGGGAAAAAACCAATTACACAAAAGCAGAAAGATCGGCAAGTAAGGAAAATAGATTGGATCAAAACGAGGCAATAAGAATTGTATTGCTATTTTACCATATCGATCTGCAGCAAGAAGGCACTCTCTGCGTGAGTGAGCACACAGGTTATGAGAAGAAGGTGAGGCTTTGCAGGGAATTGGGGGAAGACAAGAGGGAGGGAAGGAGAGAGAGTATTCAATTAGAATTAGGACGTGTTTGTGTCGCGTACGTCATCCTATATTGTACTTGAGTCACACTGTTAAACGCACGTTCATACGAAGACGTGTTTTGTTTTAGGGAGCTGCTATACACACCACCAAAAATGCTAAACACACCACACCACCAAAAATGACCAAAAAGGACATTAACAAAATTACCAAAATAACCCTCAGGGCGTTCGGCCAACACTGGCCGAACGGATCACAATACGTTCGGCCAGTGCTGGCCGAACACACTATACCATGTTCGGCCAGTGCTGGCCGAACGCACTATACCATGTTCGGCTAGCACTGGCCGAACGTATTGTGATCCGCTCGGCCAGTGTTGGCCGAACGCCCTGAAACTTCGTGTTATACATTCTGTTTTTTTGGGTTTCTGTTTTTTTCGGGTTATGTATTTTGTACGTTAAGTTTTTTTTTTAACGAATGCAAAAATCAAGCTTAGTGTAGGCAAACAGAGTATCGAGCAAACATTAAAATTATAATTTAAAAATATTATGGACACCGAATAAAATAATAATTTAACATTCAAATGTAGAAAATTTTAATGTCATACATATATGTTTACAAAATCACTACTCTACTCATCGGAGTCACCCCCCTCATCTACCGTGAGACCCTCGGGTATTCTTGTAGCCTCCTCAACTCTAGTCATCACGTAATCCATCGATAGCTGCGGATCCTGGGCTGTCCACATGCGAACCAGTGGGTGAACCTCGCAGTCTGTTCGGCCAGTGCAGGCCGAACGCCTATCAGGATGTTCGGCCAGTGCTGGCCGAACGCCTAGCAGGCTGTTCGGCCAATGCAGACCGAACTTTGTTTGCTACGTTCGGCCTGTTCTCACCGAACGCCCTGCAGGCTGTTCGGTGAACCAGCGCCGAACGCATTGCGATTTTATAGAAAAAGAGGGCGACAGAAATTACCTGGAGTCACGTTACTTTTGCGTTCGGCGTCCATGTCCTTCGAAGGGTTCGACGGTGGAGGGGGAGAGAGTAGTTCGGCGCGGTGGGTTTGGGGATGGGGATGTGTTCGGCTCTTGCGGTGGGTTGGGGGGGAAGCTGTTCGGCCTTGCGGTGGGTTCGGGAGGTAGGGTTTGGGTAGTTCTTTTTTTTTTTTTTTTTTTTTTTTTTTTTTTTTTTGGGTTTAAGGGTATAATAGGTATTTTTGTGGTGTGTTTAGTAATTTTGAATTTTTAAATATAATTTTATGTGGTGTATTTAGTAAATGTGGTGTGTTTAGAAATTTTTGTGGTGTGTATAGAATATGCCTTGTTTTATTGCCGGGTTAAAAGGAAGGAAGTACAAAATGTAGGGGCAAGAGTTTGAATATGTAAAAGTTAAGGGCTTATTTGGGGCTTTTACAATTCTGGAGGGTCTTAATGAAATTTCATCCTACAAAGTTTGGAGTCGAAGCTAACTATTTAGCTCATCTCTATCGAATTGCTCTGATCCCCACCAAACGCCTAACTTATGAATTTCAGATCTACCAGAAAACAGTAATATAATTGAAAATAAGAAAGGAAAAAGAAGGGAGAGGTGTAGAAAATGGAAAAGATGAACCAGGCATTTGAGAAGATGAAAATGCTGGTAGGGATGGATGTTGAAGATGAAGAACTGCAGCCAGAATCTTCCTTCTTCGATGATTTTAATCGCAACTGCACTTTATCCACCAAACAGGTATAAGATCAATTTTACCTGTTCACGGAGAACGCGGGTAACATTTTTCTTGAATTTGCAATTATTCGCGTTCTAATGCGCGGAATTGTTGTGGGATTTCAGTGTGATTTATACTTTGAGGACTGAAATTTTTATGAAGGAGTTTTCTCTTTTACTAAAGTTCCTATTTTGCCATGTTTAATGAGCTCCTGCCCTTTCTATTTCTTTTGGCAGAGACTGTATGGTTTTGCCATTTGCTTATCTGCTGGTATAACTTGCACGCTCTTGGTAAGTTGCCGTTGATTTTCTGAATTGAAGATGAAGAAGCTAATTATGTTTGGGGTTCACTTGCACATTTTTTCATTTCAATTGTGATGAATGGAGAGTGATGCTTATTCTAGAACTTGCAAATGGTACCACTGAATTGACCTACTTGTATTTGTATTTTCTGTCTGACAGTCAATGCTTGTTTTCTTCCATCCCATCAAATTTGGGATAACATTCTCCTTTGGCAATCTACTTGCTCTTGGAAGGTTCGTTTTTTGGATAACACTTCTAGTTGCCTCCTCTAGCATTCGTGATTTTAACAATATATATTCTCCTTTATGGAAACGTTATCATATTTCATATAAGTAAAATAGTAAACGGAATGTTTCTTGTTGCACTCTCATTCTAGGCACATCTATCAAGTATTATCAAGCATTTTGCTTTAATTACACTCTATTGACAAAGAAAGTTATGTTCCTGAGTTTCCATCTAGTTTACTGCATTGGAAAAATAATATTGAGATTCATTGATTGTCAAGGTTTGGTGGGCTCAGGTTTGATCAAATGGGTTACTTGAATTGGATCTCCCCCTAAAATGTTTCGGGTAGTTATTCCCAATATTACCTATCTTTCTGAATAAAGCCACTGCAGGTTAACTAGAAAGCCTTTTAGAACTGACCAGATGCGTGTTCTTCAGTGCTTCTAGTAGTCGTATTGTAAAGTTTGTCCATTAACATATCTGGTCACTAAGTCTGTGGTTCCTGCCATACTGCATGTTAGAGAGTTGCCTTCTTTCTTTCATTGTGTTTTATCAATCCTTGTGGGTATATCATTTGACAATCTCAAGCAAAATGCATGTATTTCCGCAGTTTTTGGAACCCTTGATGTCATCAGTATGAACCTCACTTTTTCTGTCAACTCATTTTGATTGTAACTGTCCTTTGTTCTTGTTATCTGCTTGCTTTTTATCATATAACCAAGCAGAAAATTGTTTGACATTGCTAACTTGGGTGCTATTCTGTGGCAGCACAGCATTCCTTATTGGCCCTAAAAGACAAGTGACAATGATGCTTGACCCAGTTCGGATATATGCCACGGCAATATATCTTTCTAGCATCATAATTGCTCTTTTTTGTGCCGTATATGTGAGTGCATTATGATGATCAATTTGTCTTTTGATTTGACCACTTCCTTTATCCTTCCTTTTTGCTCATGCCTAAAAACTTTGCTCAAATATGTTAGGTCCGGAACAAGCTATTGACACTTCTCGCAATTGTGCTGGAATTTGGTGCCCTCATCTGGTATGTCCTGATGCACTTGTAAAATTTCTTATAATTGGTTTCTCATTGAAGTCTAAACTTTACATTTTTGCTGGGTTTGGAAGTTTGAAATTATTGGGTTGCCTGAGTATGTAGTTTGCAGGGTAGGCTAAGGAACAATATCTCTTGACCATAATGAATGCGTACTCTTCTGAAGTGATAGTGTCACTCAATACTTTTTCATACTTTTTGTTATGCTATCAGTTTCAGTACTTCATCAGTAATTAAAAGATTCAGTCATTGCAAATGGTTTGTTAAGAGAGTATGAGAAATGTATACATAAAGAAACAGGTATAGGGATGTATTTGCCCCAAAGGTTAGGCCAAATGTACAAATTTAGCCCCAAAATAATTTGTAATACCAAAATTTGCCCTAATCTATCATTTTATCAGGAAGTTATTTGAGTGTTAACGCTATACAGTTATCCAAAAGAACTAAACACTATTGTAGTAAAAGACCTTAAACCAAACCTTTAGGGTAATCGTGACCTTTACCCTTAATGAAAAAGAAACAAGTATAAAAAAAAAAAAAAAAAAACTATTAGATTTATGAAACTGTGAAGATCTCAGATCTTTTCAAACATGACTTGCTTAGTTCTCTCCATAGATATTGATAGATAAGTGGAGAGTTAGAGTAGAGATACTTCTCACGTTTTTGTGCTGCAACATACATTCTTTTCTTCTTTTCAAACAGATGAATGCCCCTTTTTTAGCCTCAAAAGGATTTGTACTGATCCATCCACTGAGCTGGCATCCTCAAAATTATCTTCACTTTTTTTATTGCTTCTCTATTCTATCCACTTTGGCTCCTCGGATTCTTGTAATTCAATTAGGCAACAATTTGTCCCCCATGTGAAAAAAATCTCTATCATGCTCTTCTCGGAATTAGAGACCATTGCCTCCAAATGCTTGGCACTAATGGATCACTCAAATATGTTCGTGCTGTAGCATTATGCAATCTCTCTTTTACGTAAAGCCTTCATGCCTTGTTTTCAAGTTTCTAAGATTTCGGTGTTCTCTTTTCTTCATTAAGTATGCAGCTTCCCGTTTTGTTATGTACAGGTATAGCTTAAGCTACATTCCCTTTGCGAGGTCCATGGTTTCAAAGATTATGACAGCATGTTTTGATACTGAATTTTGAGGCAGGCTGACTCACAACTTGCAACTACAGAAATGAGGGTTTCACCTGTCGCACCGAGCAGCTGTGTTTCTTGAGGTTGTTTTGACCACTCCTTTGCTAGTTAGAGATAGAATGTGTGATGGGGCTGATTATTGACTCTTTTTCTTTGATGTTGTATCGGCTGCTTGCTGCCTTGTAATCACCTACATGAGTTTTGCAGTATCGACAGTATCACGCTAATACTTTGCAGTCTGATCTTAAATGTTAATGAAATTGAATTTTTGGCTGCTCCCCTTGTTATTTACATTATATTCTTAGCACATTTTGAAGGAATCAATCATTATCGGTAATGTAGATCTCTCTCTCTCTTATCTATCTATCTCTAGCTTACTTTGGATGCGAAAAGTTCTACAAATGTGCAGTACAGTAATAGCATTGCGTGCTATCTTTCCCATACTTGTTTCATATCTCTTATTTCTTTTTTCTTTTTTTTTTCTTCTTCTAAACTTTTGAGGATGATTGCATGCTCATGCACAAATATTGGCAAGTACATGTAGCAAATCGGGCCAGCTCAAGATGCCCTCCGGGCCAAAATTCCATAGGTCAGCCCATATGCTACTTTTCTTAGTGCAAAGTTGTCCGGACACTTGGGTCCAGGGTCTGGCTGGAATATGCCAAATGGCCCTTCAGGTTGGCCCAAATAAGACCATTTTGTTTTCAGGTCATGAAATACAGAACTTAAGCCAGCCCAGTTGACAGATGGGCTGGCCAATTTTGTCAGCTTTGGTTGAGTTCAATAATTTGGCCTCAATGGCTAATTGTGCGCATCCGTCATTTGCCAAAGGAATAGAGAAGCTTGGACCAACACTATAGTTAAAAATATCTTCTTGCTTGCATTTAGTGAAAATCAGCTGTCGGGTTCCGGATCAGAATTCGAGAAAGGGTCTATGGATTATGAGTAAAGGCATCGTTTCTTTGTTAGGAAATGATAGTCTATTTAGTTCCTCAAACTTACTTTAGTCGAATGCTTAATCTTTAATTCAAAGTCGTAATCATATTAAGCATTTCTACATAGTGCATGGAAATGAAATCAAGGATGACTGATATGTGTACTTACAATGACAGATCTCCACAAGAAAAGGTGAAGTAGTCAAGCCACATAAAACATAGAATTAATGACAAGCTAATCCCAAACCCAAAAAAAACAGTTGGTTCTTCTGTCCCAACTCATCCCAAATGCTTCAAGTTCAACCATACTGTCCCTACCTATTCAAATAGGTATATTCTACTTTTATATATACTGTCCAAAAATTTGCACTGTCCAACTTATATTTCGAAAAATCCAAGAAAGACTGCTTTACTAACTCTGCATGCACTTTGACACCTGAAATCCAACACATCTCTGCACGGCCAAAACAATTGCACAAATATTCAACAACTGGCCCAGCCAGCTCCCCAAGAGCCGCAGAAACATGTTTTCAGTACCAGATTTCTATTTCCTTTAAAAAAAAAAAAAAGCTGAATATTTTCCTTCTGATCATGTATGTAAACAATTAAAATGAAATATCATAAGACAAATAAATTAACCAGCAAAGTAATAAACTAGTTGAGTTCAGCATTACCATCAGTACTTTAGTTTAATTTGGAACAGAAATTAGAAATCAGTCGATATATTTATATAATATATGTATCTGGTGGAGAAATTAAAGTAGTTAATGGGAGGTGGTTAAAGCAGCGACTGCGTTGGTTTTCTTGGCTAAGTGATATTTATTGTTGTGCATCCACACCTTGAGAACCTTCCTTTTTATCCCTATCTCTTGGCAAAAGCGCCGCACCTCGGAATCATCCATCTTTTGTATCTTCCACCCACCTTTCTCTGCAAATCCCAGCATCTTCTCTTTCTGCTCTTGGCTGAACTTTGTTCTGAACCTCTTTTTCATCACCTCCGCCTTCTGCTCCTCACCGCAGACAATGCCACCCCTCCTGATCATAACTCCAAAGGCCGCCTCGGCGATGTGCATTTTCCTGTGGAAGTTCCGGTGGCAGTTGCATGCAGAGCATATGAGGGCTTCAAGGGTGCCGTCTTTGCCGCCGGCCATGAACTCCCCGCAGCCATCGATGGCGTCTCCGCCAATGGCGGCTGCATGGTTCTTCTGGCACTCCATGTACTTGACCGCACCTGAGTTCTTGAACGGCCTCTTGGGGTCTAATTCTAGGGATCTTGGAGATTGTGAGTGGACATTAATAGGTGTGCCTGTGCGAGCAACAAGACTGCTGCAGATTACCGCTGGCTTGCCTGCTGCTGCTGCTCCTTGGCTGATTAGGGTGCTCATTGTAAATATGAAAGGAGTTTAGGGGGAGATCGGTGTGTTGTACATTTCTTCTATAGGGATAGAAAGAAAGGAAGGTTGGAGTAATAATGAGAAAAGCTGTGTAGCTATATACCCTTTCAGAGAATTGCATGCAAGCAAAGGTTGTTGCAGCTGCTTTATGATAAACCAGAGGCAGAAATAAAGGGTACCTATTTCCTAAGCGTACTTAAGAGGCGTGGTGAGTTTGCTTGCTTGAGAGAGAGAGAGAGAGAGAGAGAGAGAGGGTGTGTATGTGTGCAAACATTGAGGCATGGGGTGGATTTGTTTTTTGCTTGCTTTGCTTACACTATCAGCGGGACGGTTTCGATTCCTTTTTGTTCTTTTTCTGATTTAATACTAATTTCTTCTCAAGGCTAGAGAGAGAGAGAGAGGGGAGGAATAGTAGTATTCAAGTGATGCGGAAGTAAAGGTATCGGAAAGTAAAGCATATTAATTAGAGGTTGAAAGGCAGATTTACCTAAAGCTGCTACACATTGACAAGTAGACAATAGCAGTAGATAGCAAAAGAAACTACAATTAATTCACTCTAGCTACATTTTATTAACTAACTTGCTTAGAAATTAATTAAAAAGGGGGTGGTTTTGTTGGGTTGATCAGAAGGTTGTTGATTTTAATATATATATATATATATTTATTATATATTACATCCTGACACAGGGAGAAGAAGGATGAGGAAGAGGAGTTGCATTAATGCTAGCTTTGTTTGAATTTATCACACATATCAAGAATGGCAGCATAATCATATACATATGCATTGAAGCTCTTACCTGACATTTGTTCTAATTACCTTTTCCACCACAGCATGATTTATTTCGCATTGTTTTTGGCGATTCCTCATTGTGTTTGAATTTGATGGTTGGTCTTAAATATTTAAGAGATTTAATATACATAACAATTTTAAAATTGTATTGAATACAACAATTCTGAAACATAGTTTTGCATTTCTGATAGGTGTGTGTGTGTTTGTTGCTCTCTCACAGGAGCTACATCATTACTTGCAACTATACTTCTTCTGTACAAAGCTACGCAGTAAAACTCATCAACATTTTTCTTGTGCTCCAATTATCCCTTCGTCTCTCAACTATACCCCCTTTTCACAGAATCATTTGCAAGCATACAAATAGCTTCTCTTCACCCTATTATTCATTCATTGTTCTGTGCTCTATTGTTTTCTTGCTGGGGCTGTGGGGCTCCCGCATAAACTTGTCCTTGATCTCTCAAGTCCCGAAATATCGAGAGAAATGAGTTTAGGCTCTCCGAAGAAGCTCCCCCGAGGATCCACAACAAGAGCGAACTAAATGAACTCATGGCCCCAGGCCCAGCTGCATCAGGCTGACGAAGTACCGGCTGCCCTCCAATATCAAGAGGACCGCCTGGATTGTCATTACCAGGCTGTTCTTCAGGGCCAGATCCAGCTGCAACATTCCTGGGCATTCCTGTCTCAACGGCTCCACCTCGATCCGTGTTCACAGGCCCAGGATTCCTTGTGTTTAATCTTGTGATGCGTAAAGTTGAGGCGAGAATAGTGGAGGAAGTGATATGAAAATCTGGATGCTGCTGAAAATGTGAACGCCGATTTAGCATAAACCTCTGCAGTGCCGGAACCTGCCATGATTGTTGCTCATCAGTAACAAATCAATCTCCAGGCACAGTACTATAACTACTGTAAAAACAAGTAGGATAAAATGTGATACTTTTCTGCACTGCAGTTTTGGATAATTGTTCACTCACAACCAAAATCTGAAAGAGCGCTCACACCAGCTAGTTCACATTATATAAAAGTTTCCACAAATCGTAGGCATCATTCTCTATGGACATTCAAATTGCTTCTAATTTACAATTCGCTACCCCATAAGATGCACTAGTTGAAGAGAAGCCACAAGGCGGAGCATACAAAAGTCCTTATTTTGTTTTTTCCAAGACTAATTTCTTATTTTGGTTCTGTTAATTCCGAACAGTATAAGAGCCATCAAGGATACAAAAAGGCAATGGTTGTCGGCTCACACTACTTAGTTCCTCAGTTATTTCCAACCCTCAGACCTGAGAAACATGGGGACAGTTTGGTTATATGCAGAAAGCTCTGTGAAAGTTTTTCATTTTCTCTTCTTTTTTTTTCTCTATTTTATTCCTGAAATAAGTTCTTTAGAATGGTCATTTCCTGGTGAGAGTCGTGAGCGGCGAGACCATGTGTTGTAGATATGATAGATTTTAAAAGACGCGTCAGTATCCATCACCAACTCTTGCCAGACCTACGTAGTCAGAAATGCTCACATAACATTGACAGGCTAATTCTGGTACTCATACATCTGTTTTTAGATACTTCACACTTATCACTTAAAAAACATTACACGGATTGGTGTGTGTTGTACCTCAAATCTGTTCCAGAAATAGAGGATAAGGTGTTGCATAAATGCAGCAGAAGTTGAGAGAGCTAAATAAGAAAAGCCTGCATGCGATGCAGTGACATGTCAGAGGAAGATAATAGCTTAGATAATGCAACCATCAGAATCTGAGAAACCAAATAATTACCATATGTATAGGAGAAGAAATAAATGTGAAACACTAAAAAGTAGAGTAAAAAGAAGCGAGGAAAGAACTTCATCGATATTGGTGTGCGAACACTGCAAGAACAGGAACAACAATATCAGAAAAACGAATGCTCAGAAATTGGTTCAAATAATAAATCAAGGTTAAAATTATAGGTTATGGGTTTCATTTCTCGCATTTAATGCAAAAATGGTTCGGTATAAAAGGAATCAGCAGGCAGCAGTCAGTTTAGTATGTTATAAAGCTTTTGAGGCTTACAAGTTGTCCAATGTAGGGACACACACACACACACATATATGAGACAGTAGCATCGGGTGGCTTTCCTCGGGTAGCTGTTACATCTTACCCACAAAGTACCCCTTAGCTTGTCAGTTTGTACCAAGAAAGCATGGGACAAACACACAAGCAGTGTGAGTAATGATAGAACAGAAGGATGACTCAATTTCATGTCAGTAGTACATGACAAAGCAAAGGATAGACAGATCCTCATCAACCCCTGTGTGGCTTGGCTCTTCTTTTTATTGATTTTTAATACTACTCAATTTTGATAAGAAACAAAGCAGGCACTGTTGACATTTTCATGCTTTTTATCCTTTATGTCATTAGGTAGTGAGGAAGCTAAAGGAAGACGAATAACCTGATAAGCGTGAACAGTTCACAGATCCAGACAAGAATTAAAACCATAAACGCCAATAGCTGATCGTCATAAAACTCAAAGAGAAAAAATAGGATTCCAATCATGATCTGGGCACAAAATAAGCTGCCTATGTTAGTGAAACCATAAGAATTAGACCAAAATGGGGGAGAGTGGGATACAATGAGCCAAAGACAACAGTAAAAGAAGTTGCATCTAACCGGGACGAAAACAAGTGATTCAATCACATGCACAAAAATCAATTGAAATGTTGGAAGCCTATGTCGAGCATGATGCTGGAGCTGCACTGCAAGAATGGAGAGAAGGATATGACAATTAAAACAGTTAGATAAATAGACATGAATTACCCAACAAATAAAGTTTAAAAATCTAAGTACATTTTGAGAAAATAACATGTGCGTAGATTTATTTAAAACATAAAAATCTTTTGTGGTGACAGCACGGTGTAAGCCTCAATTCAGATTGATCTACTATCATGTACCAGTTTCAAATTCATGATGATGCACAAACATCGATGCATAAGTCGTGATGCAAAAAAAGTAATCAATGGTGCATGTAGTTTAAAGTAGTATAGCCTAACATACACAAAGATGAGGGCGACCATCATTTGTCAAAACAAACCTGTAAACTTCAGCATACGTGTCTGTGTCTCTCTCAATGTAAACGAAACTGACATTGTGGTAGTGAAGAAAACAAAAAGCGACATCATCAATACACCACACTTGGTGACAAGATAATCTGCAAAACACAGTGGCGAAAAGGCAAAGGTCATATTTTACCATCATCAGACATTTGGTTTTCAAAATATACAGCTTAGATATTGTTGAAGTATATGGCCACAAGCAATCCGGAACACTGATGCATAGCCAATACTAAAGCCAAATAATTTAAATATAATTAGAGTTTGCAAAACATGGCCACAGAGAGCAACCAACAACTGAAGTGGCGATGGCCACTCAGCATTCATTACCAGCAAGGTAACTAAAGGGGTAAAGTAACAAATCATTAAAACACCAGGTTTGAGGAGTAAAGTCATAAATCATTCCACATGAAATTTGGACTATTCCACCCACTGGTTGAACTATTCAACGGGTGCTAAAACAGTCAATAAGGTCAAAGTAATACTTCAAATATAAGTTTACACTGATTTGTTTTCCATATATAACTTTTTCCCAGTAAAGGACACTAAACCATTCTTTGGCCTTTAAACATCTACATTTTATCAAAACTTTTAGGAGTGCTGTAGCATGAGTGCATGCATTCACGGAACAATTCTTCTGATTATTTATTAGAAAGGTATACATGACTTGCACATGAAAATAAAATCTTAAATATATAACAGATAAATTTTGGTAAATAATTTTTTAACCAAAAGGAGCTGCAACTCCCAACTTAAGACATGTTCAATGTCTTCACTAATGAAGATGACGTCTCAGTAAGTGCCAAAACAATTTGCGTTCCTGCTGTATGCAATCATCTTATCCTTGCATTGAAAGTGTGTTTTGCAATACTCTCATGACAACAATTTCTCTTTCTCCACCCCACCCTAGGAAAATGCATATTATGCCTAAACAAAAAAGAAAATATAATATGCACGTCATGTATGTCCATCTAAACAAGCTTCATTCTCCATTATCATGTTAACTTAATTGCCAATGGTAAGCACCATGATAATGTGCAACAGGCAGAGATATCTGATGGGAAAAGCTTTAAAAGAAGCACAGACTAAACGGAAAACATGGTAGAGGAAAACTCAAACCTCCAAATTTTGCAGAACTTTCAGGTTGCTCGTGAGCATAGGTAAGATTATAGAACTCCTTCGTTTGGTAATTATAAAGGTAACCTGCGCAAGTTGCAATAACATTTATAACAATGATTGGAAGTTGGAACCACAGAACTAAAAGCAAACGACCCTAGCCTCTTGCCTTACGTGATTAAAAGTGCAAAATCATTAAGCATGTAGAAAATGTTACAACTCTTATGAGTTATGACTTATGAATAATACTATAAAGTGGCTGGCTTCCATAAAATCCAATGACAGGGAAAGGGGAGAAAAATTGTACATGAGCTATGTGTGATCCAAAATGGGGATGAATGGATGTTATACTATAAATATTATGGATTTAGATTAAAGAAATCCAAGGAGAATCACTCAAGCAATGATCAATAACCATACAATAGGACTGTGCAGGTTCTCCTGGAACACACACACACACACACACACACACACATAACTCCAAACTTGCCATAGAAAAACATTTAGGTATAAAATTGAAAACTAAAAAACACTTGATACCTTTTCCAGGAGAATTCAACAAACTATTCATCAAAATAGTGTCATACCCCACAAACCGGTTTATCAGCAGCTGCTGCCACCTGAACAAAAACCATATGAATTTAACATCATTAGCTAAAAATAAGAGGTAGATTGCCCTATTAATTAGAGATTGGATTTATGCCCAGTAGCTGGCGCCTTTATAGTGACGGCTGGGATGCCTCGTCCTTGGACTCTTTCTTTGCACATCTTTGTTTTATTTATATAATTTCTTGTTCCTTATCCAAAAATTTAAAAGAAAAATTAAACAAAACAAAACACTTTAAAGTCAGTCAAACATGCCCACTGAAACCGAAATAAACCTGAAGCTAATAATCTAAGAGAAATGATAAAGATATGCCTAACACATGGAAGCATAATCATTCGCGATGTTGATCCTGTATAGACTTCCATGTAAATAACAGGAAAACTCAGTGAGTTTCTGGAAAATACCCATGACTTTTCCAAGAAAACAAAATCCATTGGTGGGACTATCTCATCAGTCAGAGAGTAAACAGAGAAGAAGTATATTACCTGTTGCCAAAGCAACTATGCCGAGCTGAAATGCTGATATTAGTGGTACGAATTCCATGCTTTGATCTGGCTTCTTCAGGCAGCAAAAAGTAACCCTACAAGAGAAACTTACCATATGAATACTAGCTGAATACCAAAATGTTACTCATCAACATGGAATAGCTCACTGCAGAAGAGAAAACAAGTCAAAAACCACTAACACACACCTTTTCCATGGTATACAAATATGCCGGTTCAAACGCCTTGCTTCTCTTTTCCAGCCACTGTACTGAGATATCAATATCAAGATACATGAGAATGACAGAGATAATTAGAATACAAAAAGCCCACATCAAAAGTGAATAATCTAAAAGAACAGCCAAACTATTGGGTCTAAGCCTGATGGCAAAATCAAATCTAGAATCAAGAGATAAAAAAAACAAATTAGGTTCAGCATGATAAAGCTTTCATTCCTTACCTAAAAGTACACAATCATTATAGTCTTTCCTCATGTAAAAGCTATGGTATCAGAGATCAGTAAGGAGGGATTTTCTTGCAGTCATTTGAGTTCTCTCAATCAGAGATTTAATGCAAGGACACTGAGTTCCACCCGATTTATAAAAAGGTATGGAATCAGCATTATAATTGAGACCCATGACAGAACATAAGTGGCATGAGTTAACAAGTCGACACTTTTTGAGGCAATATGCAGGCAAGAAGAACATGTAGTGTCGGTAGTTTAACTTATTAATATCTAACAAAAGTTTGCTTATTAACAGTATAGCTGTTCGACTGAGATACATAGAACAGATTAATGAAATTCATCTTGTGGCCAAATCATTCAAAACAATAAATTGGTAGTCCAAAAGTGCGCTTAATGGAAATCTTCCAGGAGAACAGCCCTAAATATTTTACGAGACAACTCTGAAACAAAAGACATGCACTTATTTCAGAAGACCTATCAGATTGTGTTTATGTTAACAAGTGCCAAGATAACTGCCTATGAGGAATTTTTCAGGTTCACAGAAAAGGTTAGATCATGGAATAATAGACCAAAAGATCTATTGATCTCATTTAACCCATTTTATTCTGAAAAAAAAGGACATAGACCATGCAAAATAGACCAAAAAATTGTTCAGTAACAGAACAGGCAGAGATAGTATCTACCTGCAAAGGAGTTGAGCCTGTGTAAATGTAAGATTTTAAGCCACTTGGGAATATCAAAATTCAAATTTATACCAGCAATGTCCTGCATGAAAATAGAAACCTGGTTAATTAGAACTCTTTTGCAACATATTAAACAAAGTCACATAAGAGAGAGAAAAAAAAAAAAGGTTACATTCTGATATATCAGAAGCCATAGTACTAATTCACAGAAAGGGAAAGGAAGAAAGATAATCATATAATTCTGACCCATAAACCTCCAAGAATCCGCCTCGCTACTCTCAAGAAAAAAGATAACCGCCCATGCCACTTTTTGCCAATATGCAGTATTGCCGCTCTCAGAGACTCCTTTGGTGAAACAAAGAACCTACTGCGAGGCACATCTTTACTGGGTTTCACTACCAAATCATCAGATGCTGGCTTAAACCTTTCACTGCTGACAGAACCTTCACGTTGGGATTCCAAAGCATCATTCTCAGTCTTCCAAAATTCAAATCGAGATTTCACCATCCTCATATCCGAGCTTATCCAGCTTAACCACGATTTCACAGCCAAATGAAGTGAACCACCTCCATCCACATTAGTGGGTTTTTCATTTTCAGTTTCCATCTCTGCGTCATGAATATATATCTCATCATTCACGTGCTCATTATGCGACCACAATCCAGCACTAGTGATCTGCATTGAGATAAAGTATAATGGAGAAGCCAGCATAATCAGTTGAGGACAAACTGCACTATCACACAAGATATAGCAGCAGTTTATCAGCCAAATCGACTGCTCCAGGTCCAGCCATTCTAGCCCAGTTAAGGATCACCGTTCCGGGAATGTATGATTCCTATACAATAAAGGAAAGAGAAATTACAAAATACCTTGATCTGAATAAGCTGAGCATCGGCCATTTGGGCACTAGAGAACTCACTCGAACAGCCCGGCTGCACCACCATTCAATTATAAAGAAGAAGTTTTCATCAGAATTGTACAAGTAAAAAAAACAGAAAAAATAAATAAATGAAGCCTATCAGCCCTCAATTACAGCAAATAATTGGACAACTCAAAACCAAAGATCACTATCGAGATTGAAAAGCACAAGGGATTGAGCGGGAATCATGTATGAAAATAAAGGAATCCTGGGAAAAGACCTGTTGAACATAATTGGCGTGCATAACAACGAGAATACAGAAGAGGGTAATGGCCAATAATAGGAAAAAGTACTCGAGCTTGGCTCTGATTCTTGGGGTCAGCATCTCAGAAAATCGCTCCTGAACCCTTATAAACGTCTGCTCTGGATCCATTCTTAATTGCAGCTATTAGACATATATACACAGAGAGGAATTGAAAATGATAGAAAAGTCCGCAGAAGAAGAAGACGAGGGTCAAGAATCAGAATTCTAGCAAACCACAGCCGATATTCTGATTGTTGAATCTTTCGGCTATGGCCCGTACAGCACTACTGAAACAACATCTATCGCAACGACAGTGAGTTTGGGGATTTCTTTTCCAAACTCTTCTGTCGTGTATCTTGTTGCTGGTCAGAGATAAACCATGCTCCTGGTTCAGAATCAAGAAACTTAATCTGCCCAAAAATAAGAAATATAAACGGACAAATAATTACAAATGATACTCTTTTTCCTCCCAAAAAAAAAAAAAAACCATACTTATTTTAAGTTTTTTATTTCAAAATAATAAGTGATTGAATAAATTAAATAAAGGATGTTTCTAAACACATCACAAAATTACTATTCACACCACTTTAATTTTTTGAATAAATTTAAATATAATATAAATGACAAATATACCCTTATATATATATTTTAAGCAAAATTATAATATTGTTATTATTGTTATTCTTCATTTTTTACTATACCCTATATTCAAATTAATAAAATAAAATAAAAATATTTTATAAGTAATCAATAATAGACTATACAATATAAATTATATACAAAATATAATTATTATAAGAGTTACACAATTATTCGACTACAAATATTTCAACTTTTATTTTGATTCGTTTGAATATAAGCTTAATGTGTGATTGTGTTTTTAAGCAAAGAATGAATAATATCAATAATAAAAATATTAATGTTTATTTTTTTAAAGAAAATTATATAAGGATATATATGTCATTTATATTTTATTTAATTTTATTTACTAAATTAAAGTGGTGTGTAAAGTAATTTTGGTGGTGTGTTAAATAAATAATGGCAGATTAATAGATTATAAAATTTTGAAGAGAAAGGCCATAGGACTTGGAAATGAAATGTATGGATAGTGAATGTTATTTCTCATGTTTTTTATTTTTCTTTTCCTTATGGGCTTGGGCCAACGTTTCTCTTTCGAAGCCCAATGCTCATATGAGGCCCATCTGTGCCATCCAATTAATACTAATTATTAATTTTCAATGAATTATTTTTTATCCAAATATTTGGGGTAAATTTTATTAGCACATTCTATAGTCTATACATTTTAATGGTGGCTTATTTGTAATTTATGAAAAAGACTGGGGTAAAGTTTCTTCACCACTAATTATTTCTCATGTTTTTTAATTTTCTTTCATTATGGGCTTGGTCCAATGTTTCTCTCGCAAAGCCCAATGCTCATAAAGCCCATCTGCGCCATCCAATTCATATTAATACACACAAAAGAATATTAATTTGGGGGAAGAACGAGAATCCACAGCGAACTGTGCGCGAACTTGAAGGTGAGTCTTCTTTCCCTTGTTGATTCCTCCATCTCTGGTGTATTTGCCTGTCGTATCTCGTTTCTCCTTTTCAATTTCCGCCTTCAGAAGCTAGATTCCGGCGGAGTGCGTCGGAATATCGACCACATTTTTCATTTATATAAGTTTGAAATCTGTTTTTTTTTTTTTTTTTACCCATCCCATAAAAACTGCAGTGTACCTCACTGCTTCAGTAAATTAGACAAACGTCCCCTACGTGAAGGCAGGTTCCTTAATTATATCAACAAATTAATATTAAGAAGACAGTATTTTGGCTAAACGTAAGAACTCGGACGAAAATTTTACTATATCGTGTTGAATTTTAATAGCACGCATCATGATTGTAAATGGCGTGCCTCGCGTAGGATAATCACATCTTTTTTGCGCTTTGCGCCTATAGGGCTACAGGGCCTCTGCGATTGAGCGCGCTTATGCACCTGACTGCCTTGATTTTGACCAAGAAGCACTTTAACGTTTATTATGTATCCTTACTTTTGGTTTCTATGGGGGGTAAGCTAACACTTCTTTCCTTTTTCGAACTTGTAGGTGATTAATTTGATTAAATCATGAGTAATACTCCTAACAGAAGGCTTCACGAGGATGGTGGCAATGGCAGTGGCAGCGCTAGTGGCAGTGGCAATCACAGTCACCCCTCTGTTTTGAAATATACACATGATGACCAGGGAACATATTCTGGTATTGGTGGAAAGGTTGTGGTCTCATCCAGGCATGATTACCATGGTCCCTATGATATGAGCCAGGAAGGTCGCATGCCAAAGATTGGACCACGAAATGAGTCTCGTGACGCAGACAGGAGGTCACCGATGCTTCCCAATATGTTATTCAGGGCGTCGATGCCAAATGATTCACACTCTGATCACGTTGGTCCAGAGACCAGGATGGATTTCAGAGATGCAAAAGACAGCATCAAGGATATTAAGGCTGATAACCGCGATATGAAGCCTGAATCTAGGGAGTTGCCACAAACTGCTAAATCTGACAAATATGATAGCAGAACTGATGATAGTAAAGATTCAAAACATGAAAGAGATACACATGCTGACCCAAAAGGCAATGAGAAGCTGGATAAGGATTGTTATGGTGGATCTACCAGCCAGTTGAACTGGAAAGATTTGAAAGAACAGCACCGTGTAAAACAATATCCTGATGTCCCTGGAGGAAATGCAGAAACCTGGCATACATCGCGAACTAGCTTGCATGGGCCAGTTGATGCTGGTAAGGAAGGCTTACATGCTGAGGAGAGGAACTTCGCTGAAGTTCGTGAAGCAGTTGGGGAGAACAAAGTTGATATGAGGGGGGATGACAAATTCAAAGACAAAGATAGAAAGCGGAAAGAAACAAAACACTGGGATTGGGGAGAAAGGGATAAAGAAAGAAGTGATCGTAGAAACAATTTGCCACCTGGTAATAGCAGTAGTGAGAACAGAGAAGTAGTAAGGGAAGAAAGAGAGTCTGAGAGGTGGGGAAATGAAAAGAAAGAGCCTCAGAAAGAGAAGGAAAAACTAAATGAAAAGGAGAAGGATATTGTGAAGAAGGAATTGTGGAATGGTTTGGACAAAGAAGCTCCCCACAATGAGAAGGAATCAGCAGACATCCATAAATCCAACGAACAGGAAAATTCAACTCAAGAACTGAAGAAGAAAGATCATGATAACTGGAAGAATGTTGACAGGGAAGCAAGAGACAAGAAGAAGGAAAGGGATGCTGATGTAGAGCCTGAGAGACCTGAAAAACGCAGTAGGTATCATGAAAAGGAATCAGAGGAGGGGGCTATGCATGTTGAAGGAGGTACAGATCGGGAAAGAGAAGTTTTCAATTGTGGGGTTCAGCAGAGAAAGAGAATGCTGCGACCAAGGGGCAGTCCTCAAACGGGAACTCGTGAATTGCGTGTTAGGTCTGGTGCCAATGATAATGAAGGGTATAATTTTATTACTCTTTTTGTTTCACTTTGACAGCTTGAATTCTGAGTGCATTTGTCGCATGAAGCTGGGAGCTTTTGATTCCTTTATTTATACGTTTAGCTTGTGATATGCTTATGTGCTTCATTTCCACCTCAGTTTAGTCCCATTATCATTTCTGCATCTCTGCTCATCTTACCCTCCTTCCACCCCCAGTCTGATTGTGTCCCAAGTTTTTCTTTATATCATCAAGCCCTTTCAACAAACATGGTTTGGCATTAGTAAGTAAATATAGTGGTTATTTTTTATGACTTCCTTCTTCTTTTTGTTTACAATTTATTTGGGTGTTCATCTCCTGTATACATAGTTGCATGCTGTGATGTAGTGGACATTTTGCAAGATTTTGCTTGCAAAGATCTGCCTGACTTTCTTATGTTTTACTTCTGTGCAGGTCACAAGGTAAGCGCTCAAATTGCTTTTTTAAGCAGGAGTTCTCGATTGGTTTTACTGGACAGGAAGATTTTGCATCCTTTATACTGCATAATATTTTTTCTTGGAGTTTTTGTTTGCTTTTACGTTTACTTAGAGGAGAACTTCAAGAATGAGAGCAACATAAAAGATGAGCTGATCAAAGCATTTACTAATGGTGCTATATTTGTTTGCAATTGGTTTCGAATGAAACCTGTTTTGCAATTATTTCATATATATTTATGAAGCTGTGAATATGTCAGGCTGGTAAACTAAGACCTTGCTCTTGAAATAACCAACATATGGAACAATTTGGACTACCTAAGAGCATTTCTTTACCTTGGGCGTATTAATCATTTTCATATGTTCTTGTGTTTTGCTTTCTTTATTTTGGGATTCTTACCATTCTCAACCTTGTTGCATTATTCTGCCACTCTTTTTTGCATGCTTAATCGCCTTCACTGACTTCATTACCTTTGTTTGTAGTTACACGTACGCATCTACTCTTGCACATCACGTAGTGCTACTCATCTCATTCTTTATATGACATTTCATTTTGAAAGTTTCTATTTTTTTAAGCCATCAGAATCCTGGTATGTTTAGTTATGGGCCTTTCCGATAGGTTTGCTTGTTTGTAATCGTTTGGTGCTGCAGTTTCTTGGAAACTAGACTACTTATGACATCAACAGCACACTCTTTATTATCTAGGCTACTAAAAGTGTTCTTGAATTCTTGGTGTCTCTTTGCAGGTAAGGCTGTTGTTTACAAAATTGGTGAATGCATGCAAGAACTTATAAAATTATGGAAGGAATTTGAATTGTCTCAAGCTGATAAAGCATCTGAAGGTGCTCAAAATGGCCCTACTTTAGAAATTTGCATACCAGCTGAACATGTTACTGCTACGAACCGCCAGGTAAGAGGATTATATTCATATATCCTTGTTGCTCTTATTGTCAAACTTAAAGTTTTGATGTTTCCCTTCTATCCGTCTGAACTCTATATATTTTGTTTGGATTTTTGTATCCTTATGTGTGTAGGTGCATTTGCATACTGCATTCTACATGCCCTAAATTTCATCATGTTTTGCTCAAATCCTTTGTAAAGCACTCATTTCTCTGCTGTGAATTTTTTTTTTTTTTTTTTTTTTTAATCTATTGCTGTTTTACTTTGAGTTAACAAGTCACTTCATTCTAGCTTTATAGTCAAAATGTGAAGATGTCAATCTTTACTAGAAAACTGTATGTTAAACTAAAGTGGAGATGGTAAAGTTCATTATCTGACTCAGTCTGAACACTGAAGGTTGTTTAAGATTGAAAATAGTTATTAACTTTACACGTCTCTGTTGCGTGAATGGATACCGGAAGTCGTCTGCAGATTCTCTTTGTTTAACTCAATGTTGCAATGCTCTTCTTATATTCTGTCAGTTAATAGCAGATACATGTCTCATTCACTCAATCAAAAGGGAGAAATGTACATGACCTAGATCCAGCTGAAAACTTTAATTTCAGCAATGTTAAGTAGTGAAAATATGAATATGGGAATTTACATAGAGAAAAAAGGTGAGGTTGCAGATTTAAGGACATGGAGTTGGGTTGACCAGTTTCCTTGGTGTTATATCTTCATAGTGAAAACTGGAGTCTGAATCATTATTCAAAATCATACTCTCTTTTTCTGTGTACATGTGTGAGTATTAAATTATGCATAATGTCTTACGTGCTATGCTGACGAATAAAGATACTGAAAAATCTTTCTTACTATGTCTCCTCCTTTGTCATTATTTTGAGTTCTTATGTACTACCTCTGCAGGTTCGGGGTGGACAGCTATGGGGGACAGATGTATACACGGTTGACTCTGATTTGGTGGCTGGTATCTAGTCTCAAAAATCTGCAGTTTTCTTTTGACCCATACAACATAAATCACTTGATACACCATTGACTAACATAATGCACTACTGTTCAGTTCTTATGCACACAGGCTATTGTCGTCCGACTGCTTCTCCTCCTCCGTCTGCTGCTCAGGAGTTGAGGGCTACAATCAGAGTTTTGCCATCACAAGATTGTATGTTTGAGAATATTCAGTCATTACAGAAGTATCTACTGCTTATAAACAGATATCTGCTAGAGGTCATAACATTGAACAAGTAAATCTGATGCATGAAATGCTTGCCTATTCTTTCACACTGGGTTAGTATCAACTTACAATAAAGGTCATGGTTTCCCTTTGTATATGGCTCAACCAAGTTCAAAGGGAAAATGTTACATGAGGTTTATTACCTCAGAGCAGATAGGAGAGATGTAGGGATTTACTTTAGTTCTGTTCATGTGACAGTTTTGTTTGGTTCGGACAACAATGGGGCAATAATTTCCTGTGGATTCCATGACCTAAGCAACCTCATTATCTATTCTAGTTCAAAGGAATACATCTGAGGTTTTAATTTGGATTGATGTTTTTGTAAAATTCACCTGTTAGCATTCATTCATCCATTCCCTCAACTATAATAGATTATCACTATTCAACCTCACAATCCCAGAATTTCACATTCGGAGTTTCCACGACCCGCTTAAGCCTAGACCAAAGACCCCTCAGATCAGTGATAATTTTTCATTTTCATATTTTGGAATCCCGTTAGTGCTTTATCTATTCACTCGTAAGTACCCAGAATATGATACAGTTGCAGGCATTGCATGTCACAGGATTTGTTCAAGTCTGTCATGAAGTCTTATCATTATCTGTACCTTTTGATTAAGAACCTGATATTATGCTGCATTGTATCATTATCATGTTTGAAAGCATTACATCTTAGTTTGTGAATAGTATGAAGAAATTGAGTAATTTTTTACTGTATGGTGTGAATTTGAGTTGTCCTATCTGTATTTGACTCCATTTCGTTCAAAATTCTTAAGGTTATATTTCTACACTGAGGAATAATGTCCGTTCACGTGCATGGGGAGCTGCCATTGGTTGCAGTTATCGTGTCGAACGGTGCTGCATTGTGAAGGTTGTAGCTGTGTATTTCAAGTAGCACTTCATTGTCCCTTCAGCGCTCATATCGTTTTCATCTAGGCTTGCTTTATGTCAAGTTCTAAAAAGTTTACTTTCAATGCAATGCTTGTGCTTCTTTGGAAGGATATTTTATTTCTTCTTTTTGCTCACAGGTCACCCACCTGTTATTGGGCATAAAAATTCTCTCTTTGGATACATTCTGGTTCTTAAAATGTGAGGTGCTATTTACTGTCAAAATTTATTGACATCTATTAATCTTTGTATGTTTTCCAGAAAGGAGGTGGAATTATTGATCTTGAACCTTGTCTGACACATTCATCAACTATGGAGCCTACTTTAGCTCCAGTGGCTGTGGAACGCACAATGACTACAAGAGCTGCAGCTTCGGTAATTTTATTGTGATTCTGATTTTGTTTTTCCATGTAGCTGCAGACATGCATGGAAATCTAAATTCAAAGAAAGACACATCTGTAGCTGCCATATGCGGTTCACGTGTCATAAATTGTTAAAGATGCTTGACTTCTTACATTATTTGCTTCTCAAATTACTTACACTTTAGAAGTGACTCAAACGTAATATTTGTTGTTTATAATTGCCACACTTTTCTAAGCAATTGAAATTACACTTTCAGTTTGCATTCTGATTTATTCTCAATTTTCATTACTTGTTATTAGGTCCAAGACTGCCATACTTCCTTAGATGGTCCCCTGATTTTGTTATTTAGTTGGTTTGGCATATTGTATTTTTAAGACGCTTCAACCTTTTCTGATATTATAAATTCTATTATCACTATAATTTGAAGTTCAGCCCTATGTTTCTCTAGTTGATATAGGCATTTTTTTAAAGACAAGATATAGTCTTAGACTCTTAATTGTATGTTGCTGGGAAAACATTTTTTTAAAGGTTATTTCTCTTTCTGATTGGGTTTTACAGACTATGGAGCATTTGAATCCATACAGATCTCAGTGGGAGTATCGTGTGGTTGTGTGTCTGTCCTTGCTTTCATATGCTTTAGCGTGCTTGTTCTTTACTGCAGATGTCGTTTTGGAGAAAAAGATTTCATATACATAAAGGCTCTCCTTCTAATGTGTGCTAAAATTATTGAGTTTAATATCTTTGTTGTAGATATTAGTCAAGTATCAATAGAAATTTTACAGTAATTGAACTTCTTGCTGTGCAATCAATCTTTTGACTCCCTTTTTCTGACAGAAACACATGGTCTCACATACAGCAGTCTAGACATATGTGGACTTGCTTCATTTTCTGTGTTCTGATGATTATGGATGTTTAACTTTCTTATCTCGCTGTCGTTGAGTTGATGAGTTTGATCTAACAATCACCCCACCTCCCAATTTCTCCAGAATGCATTACGCCAGCAAAGGTTTGTGCGTGAAGTAACAATTCAATTCAACCTCTGTATGGAGCCTTGGTATGTCATGTATCTTTTAACAGAAATGTTGCCTAATTTTATTTCATGTTCATAATGTGTTAGTGATATTGATGTGTCCCGTAAGTTCAAACACGCTATGATTGTTTAATTCTGGATTCTTGTTCTGGGGCTCTGCATGCTTAGAGTTTGATTGTTAGCTTCACTGAATAAACATGCCCTGTCATCTTTCTGTAATATATGTATGTATATATATATATATATATGATGGGAAAATCTTCTTATATTGATATTATTCGATTAGGTCTCTGTTAATATGCACTTATTACACCATTTTATCCTACTTTCCTGTGGAGATTATCCTCGTCATAATGTGAAGCTATTACTCTTATGATTATTATAGTCAACAATCGTCCTGGTCAAATATCTTATAGGCAAAATTATTGGCTGCTGTAATATTCTAATATTTGTGCTTGCGGACTTCAGTTGTTTGTGTAATGACTGATGAGTAATACTACTAGACTACTAGTTGGTTTATTTTCCATGTCAACTTCGTTTTTGTTATTTTATAACTTCCATAATTCAGAATCTAGCAGATATGGAAGCTATTCGGTAAAATACTGAGAAAGGACCATGCCTTTTTAGCTTGTTATGTTGTAAAAACTATGCTAACACTGAAATGATTTGTTAAGGGAATAATTTTTGGTTTGACACAATTGGTTTTACTCAAATTGAATCTTCACCCCCCTGAGGAGATATCCTGACAATTACCTTCTTTCTAATAACAATTCAGCCGAAAATATGGCTTAGGTCTAACCAGATTCCAGAATGGGATCTCTCAGGTAAGAGTATCACATGAATGCTGTGCTGAGCTATGTTTGACTGCTTTATTATCCATCCGTGAAACTGAATTTTATTGGCACTAGTTTGTGTGCTTCTCTTCTTCTTATTCTTTTTGTTTCTCCCTTTATTTTAATTTTTATTTCTTGGAGCTAAATGTAGCCTAAAGTTGGTTATAGTTGAAAATACAAACCAGATTCCGAAATGGTGTCTCTCAAATGCTGTTAGTGCTGAGTTGCATTTGGCTCCATTGTTATTCATCATTGATAAACTTAATTTAAGGTCTCCATAGTTGTTACAGAATTTGAGAATTAAACGTATAACCAATGCTCTTTTACACTGCCAAACATTACCCTAGCCCCGATTATCTTCATTTTTACTTTTGATGTTTTCCCTTATTCTTGCTTTCTGGTTTGTTGTAGGCTGAAATACAGTATAAGTGCTGTTGCTGACAAAGGTCTCAAAAAGTCACTTTTTACTTCTGCACGCTTAAAGAAAGGAGAAGTACTATATGTAGAGACTCATTCCCGCAGGTAATATACTACTGTGAATTTTGTGTATAAACTTCTTAGAAATGCTATTCCTCCTAATTTGGTTGTTTTGCTAGAACATTTTTGTTTTTGAAGTGCATACTGATGCACTTGCTGCTTTGTTACTCTTAAATACTCCCCCCGTCCCAAAAAAGAGAACTATTGGAAAAACATTTTTGCCCCCTAAAAAGAGTCCTGTTTCGAAAGTTAAGGTCTCATTTTATTAATCAAAGTCAAAAATTGATTTTTATTATTTTATTTTTATTTCACAAACAAGTTATATATGATTGAATGAGTTAAATTAACAAATGAAAGGAGTCGTGTAAGTGTGAAATAATAGTTTTTAGGAAGTTGTACCTTCATCAAATTGACCAAAAATAAGAAGTTCTACTCTTCAGAAATAGGACCTTTTTTTTTGGGACGGAGGGAGTTTTACATATGCGAGCTTTTCAACTAATGAAAGCCATGGTAAGGGCTAATTTGTTCATCTTTGGAGATTTACATGTGCCTTGCTTAAAGCTAGTCCAGCATGTAGGCACTGTCCTAGATACGGTCGTTACATCTCATATTACTTCCTACTTCAATAACATTAATTAAGCAAAGTCGACATTTGTTTTATTTTCCATATCCATGTGTTTTTCTTTGTAAAAAGTAATAAATTTATTGAATGTTACGGGCTCTATGGCATCATTGTATTTGTCTACAAGGTTCTATAATCATTTTGTCAGGTTGTCTTCCGTTTAATAATTTTTGTAAACCAGTCGTTCAGGTTATAATATGATTGAAAAGCATTATCCATCATTTTCCTGGTTAAAGATTGGAATTATGTTCTATATTTTTTTGTGCTGTTGATAGGATTCCTTGTCCGTTGTATATTTAAAAATTTTCAATATACTTTTTGTTTATCAAGAAAGAAAAAGAAAAGCATGATACATCATTGCCCTCGTAATAGTGTAAGCTATCTCTAGGTACGAGCTTTGCTATATTGGAGAGAAGGTAATCAAGGCCTCAACTGCACCTCATGCGCACGGAGCAGAAACTGGAAGAACACCAACGTACAACTCGCATCTTACAACTAATGGCGATAGAAATGCTGTGGACGGTGAAAACACTGTTGTGGATATATTTCGATGGGCTCGTTGTAAGCGTCCTCTTCCTCAAAAAAGTATGCAGATTCTTGGGATTCCACTGCCTTATGAACAAGTAGAGGTAGTCTTATATCGTCCCCCGTAGCATTAAGCAACCTATTTAGTTTGTTAAAGTTGTTTCTCCCCTGTTTCTACATTCCATCATTTACCAGAATTTGATAGGAAAGTAGATTTAAGCATGGGACTCCATGATTCTTCTGGATCCTCCAATTGCATGGTTGATTAGAGTGTGAAGTGATCTTATGCTTTTGCTATACATATACATACAAACACACACATACACATGATATAGACATGGGCACGGTTCCGGTTCTGAACCGGAACCCGCGGTCAACGGTTCCGGTTTAACCGTTGACCCGGTTCTGGTTCGGAACCGAAACCGGAACCTAGCCGGTTCGGTTCCAGGATACCTGGTTCCAGGAACCGGCGGTTCCGGTTCCAAACTGGCGGTTCCGGTTCCAGAACCGGCGGTTTCGGTTCCAAGTGTGAATTTTTTATAAAAAAAAAGAACCGGGAACCAGAACCGTGGAACCGGGGGTTCCGGAATCGGCTATATGCCGGTTCGGTTTCGGTTCCACCCCTACCGATTCCAGGAACCGGCTGTTCCGGAACCGAAACCAGAACCGGCGGAACCGTGCCCATGTCTACACATGATACATATATATGTATATAGGCATGCATATTTATATATATCTACGAGTTTTATGGAGATATGCCATCATATTGCTATTCGCTCAAGTCCTATTGAAAAGCTCTATTGAATTTGACCAGGTTTTGGAGGATGATCTAGAATGGGACGACATATCATGGTCACAAACTGGTGCATGGATTGGCGGGAGAGAATATCATCTTGCTAGAGCACATTTTCTGGACAGGTGTTGACTTTGGGGCTGTTAATTGGTGGTGTCCTGCGATGGGGCAAAAAATGCAGCCTGGCCTTTTCTGTTTGTTGTTGGGTATTTATAATAGAAAACCTAATGATGTTGAGACTGGTAACTTGACTAGACTATACATACTTGGAGAATGGAGGGATCTGAGAGACTTAATATGCTTGTATCTGTGTTGGTCAAAACGGCTGCATTGCTTTCAACCATCTCTTCAAAATTCTACTCTTGACATGAGTAATGCAGGCCACTTGAAGCTTAGTTTGTTAAAAAAAAAAACTAGAACATGATTTAAAGAGATCTTTTATGTGTACATATATTTATTTATTGCTTTTCGTGCTTGTGAATTTTGTTGCATATCCAAGTGCACTCTTTCCATCCAAATATATAGCATATTTATTTCGTTTTGGGATGTCTGAATTATATAGCACGTTTCCTCATTTGATATGTTTCCATTCATAAGGCTGCTATTGGCGTTTCTCTTTTTCTTGTTGTTCTCACGGTAGTGCTATCGAGTACTTGTATTATTTATCTAATTTGTGCTTAAAAATTTGTATGGCTTTAACTAAATCTGAAAACTCATCTTTTCGTGGCGCAGGTATCGACTTAATGTAAGAGTTTAGGCTATTGAGCTCCCGAGCTGTTTTAGTTAATGAGCTCTTAAAACTTTTGTTTGGGCGCTAGTTGCCCCGACCTTGTACCGTTGGGCGATGCAAGGGAGGGTAGGCTTGGAGCTAAGCAAGTTAGTACACATGCTAGGAATGCCATGGACTACATGTCTACATATCTACCAATCAAGTATAGTATAGTATAGCGGTAGAGCTCTTTTTGGGCGAAGGGGATCACCACCTCCAATGGTATTGGGCTCTACGTCCCCACTTCATCACCTTAGAAGAAAGGGGTTAAGCCCCCTAGCCTAGCAGCCCTCATCAATTTCGTAAATTCTTGGGAACGGTTTGTGCCTACTTATCTTATTCGTGCAACTAGTGGGGATTCCATCCTTGGAGTTTATCCTTAGCATGCAAATAAGGTTCACATATACAAAATTAGTTTGCCACCGACTTGGAACTTTAACCTGAAGTGTCACGCAGCGAACCTGGGTAAGCAAGCGAGTGATTCTCTATTAGTGTAGGAAGCTAATAGGGAAGTGAGATGTAAATCGGCCAGGGAGGTATTAGCAACTTAATGTAAGAATTTAGGAAGCTACTGAGCTATATGAGCTCTCCAAACTCTGTTCTTTTTTAATAATATTTTAGAAACTAGTTGTCCTGACCTGTACCAATACGGGAGAGGGAGGGGGTGAGGCTTGGAGCTAAGCTAGGTAAAAGAAGCTATTCTTTTGGTAACTAAGTACATTTAAGGGTGTATATAGTGAGCTTAGATAAGCGAGTTATTTGTCCCTACAACTAATCTTATAAATTGTTGTGTTTCATCGTGTCATTTGTCTCTACAACCAATCTTGTAATAGTTTCGTGTTTTGCTATTTGAGACCCTAATTGTGAACTGCTACCCAATACTATTTCATAGTGCCATTCAAATTTCAATATAGTTGCAACAATGAGTCCTGTGCGTGTTGGTATGTAACACGACACATCTCTCTCACATATGAAATGCATGACGTTCTACAAAAAAAGAATTCAGGTTTTGGATTTGAATTGAAGGATTTAAAATTTTACGAAAGTTAAGAATTAAATTAATGAATTTTAAATGCATGTCGATCCTAATAAAGGATTTGCTATTATGAAATTCAAATCCATTCTAAAATTCTTCAATCCAAATAGAGCCCCATCATTGAAATTCTATCATAAAGCAGACTCAGCTGTTATACAAGTACAATAGTGTTGACCAATAACAAACTACAACCTCCTCATTCTCAGGCCCATTACATGTCATAGTCGCCCATACCATTTGATGAATCTTTATGAAGATATTACAACATGGGCATGAAATATACAACGCCAGTAATTCCGTTGGATCAACACCAGCTCATAGATTTTGAGAAGAAGCAATGTTAAATCTGAGTGACAACACTATTAAATCTTAATGCATACTCATAGTATCTTTTGTCCACAAAATCAAACTAAGTACCGGGCCCAAGTTCTGTAAACCTCACTAGAGTAAATACACAAAAAAATTTAAATAAATAAAATAAAATTCCTCAGGTTGCTGAAGTTGAGGAGGCTCTAAATTTGCCCTGCATCCATGCTAACCGCCTTTCAGACTTCAGCGAGACAAAAGTTTCTCTTGCGGAGGGGTTTTCGAATAAATCCAAAGCATAGAAGTAGAGAGTTTGATCAACACCTTGCATCTCATCCAATATTCTTATGCATTTGCTGATAGTGAAACGATCCTCATTTCTCATGATAGCAGCAGCCCTCATTTTTGAAGCTGCAGCTATTTCTAACATAGCATCAACAATAGCATCACCTGTTGCCTTACGGCTTCTCTTGTGGCGGCCTGAATGAGGGGTCACATTTTGATGCTTATTGTGGCCATCTAACATGTTTGCATCCTCTCCTGATCCAGAAGAAGCGTCCCCATCCATGAAAGCTCGATCACCAGACATGCTTTGAGTATTAGCACATAACAAATGGGAGAGAATTACAACCTATCCTGCACCATTCAGAAGTCAAAGCACACATTGAGATAAACGTGCTAAATATTGCAGTTAGAAGGGAAAAGATATTTAATGCATATTACGGAAATATATCTTCTGCCGCATAATAATGGAATGATCTAATACATATGAAAAGCCAACTTATGAAGCAATGAATGTAAGCTAGAGTGTCGCAAAAGATAATTTTAGCAGTGAAATTTGCAAAGGGTCTCAATAAACATGCAATGCAAGATGCAAGAGCTAAATTGTATGAGCACGGCATTCTAACTAATCAAGACATCTTATAGTGATGAAAAGTTTCAAGATAAAATATTCCTCATATAAGGTTAATCTTGCAGTTTCCTGTAGAAGGTTCTCATGTTGTGGGCTTATGTGAGGAAAACATTTCTTGGCAAGAATGGGGACTACAAAAACATAGCGAGCCATTGGTCTATGCAGTCTGAGAAACTAGCACAACTGAATATGAAGCCAGACAAAATTTTGAATAATTGTGAGTCTAATTTCTTATTTTGTTCCTGATAATGTTAACAATAACAAGAAAAGCACCATCATCCACAATAATAATAAAATATGAAAAAATAAAAAAGCAGGTAGCCAAGACTTTCTGCAGTTGTGTTTTCCTTCCAACGGTAGTTGACTCCAATTCAAAGAAAGTTGAAACCAAATCCTTAGGGCAGCTCTTCAATAGAATATGCGCACACACAAGCTCATATACATACACATTACATATTCGTCATACATGAAAAATTGAGAAGAAATCGAAAGCTGAATATGCAGAATGAAGAATTGGGTAATAAAATTCATCCATAAAAAAGTTAATTGGAGGGACGAGTACATACATACACAGACGTGATCACATAAAATGAAGCGACAATTGAGTAAAACAGAAAAAGGGAATAGTTTGACAGAAATTCAAAAAGCAGGGCATGAAAGGAATACCTGAGAAGCGAAAAAGAGGGGAGCGGGAAGAGAGGTAGAAGATGGAAAGGGTTTATTGAAAATAAATAAATAAATAAATAAAATGGTAAGAGAGGAAGGAAGACAGGGGGAGGGGAAGACGAAGACGAATAGCGTGGGCCTTTAAACAGTTTTGTTATTATTAATTGAGGAGAATGTGAAAACAAGGGCGGCCCAGGTTTATTATTTGGTGAAGCTGAGGCCCAATTACGTGGCCCATATTAGAACAGAGCAGTATTGGGCTGGGTTAGTATTGAAATGCAAATGTCTATTTTTCACTGTGTATTAATTTTGTCCTGGACCAAGAAAGAAAGAAGCTCAATATGCAATTAATAAACAAGAAGGCAGATGCAATTATTTTTAGCAGAAAAATAGATGTATGGTGTTCATACATACATACATTCATACATATATATACATGCTACCAAAAATTGAGAGAGAGAGAGAGAGAGAGATGGAAATTACATGATGGATATATTGAAACTATATACAGGAAATATTTATTTATTTATGGTGAGGATGGAAATGGAAGGGAAGGTTGTGGAGGAAAAAGAATGATGTGGAAAGTAGAATGAAAAAGAATGGTGGAGATTGAAGAGAATATTAATCATGGATTTGGTGACCGTAGAATGAATCATTACTACATCCCCCCACTTTATTGTTTAGGAATGGGAACTGTATTATAGTTTCCTTGATTTTGTGATCCCACAGCCACCCCAATTTTATTTTCTACCTACCTACCTACTCACTCTTCTCCTCACTTCTTTTAGGAAAAATGTATAATTTAATTTTCATTTAGGGTTTAGAAGCTTGGAAATTATTGAATTAAGAGCACATAATTTTTGTAGTAGTCGGTGGGACTATACTAATTGTATCAAGTATTAGTTTTATAATAATTTTATTAATTGTATATTTATATTTTCAAAAAAAAAATAGGCATGCACGACAAGTTAATTATTCATCATTATGAATAGGCTTAATGGAAGATATGATCCATCTGCATCTCCTTTTTTACTTTAAATCCTCACCTCCAAATTCTGTTTCCATTTGATTTTGTGATACTTTGGGCTGTTTCGGGCCGGCCCGGTAAAGAAGAAGAAGTGAATTGCATGGGCCTACGCTTCTGGATTTGCTGTTTCAAGGTCCACTCCACTCACACACTTACTTTCAAACGTCCTTCTTCTTCCATCATTATGCAAACACACATATATTTCGATAATGACACCCACTGCCTCTTGTCCTCAGTTCATTTTTATTTCCTTTTTTTTTCCTAATTAACTAATTCATGTTTTCTCTCCTTAATCACGAATTAGTGTCTGTGAGTTACCCAAGGTGCAACCTCCATATGGATTCGTGACACACGCATTATTAAAAAGGAAAAAAAAAAATGCACACGTGGTGGTAAACTTGGGGGTATGGTATTCCATGGCATGTGCCTGTGCTGGCGGGGATCCAATCATAACACGACTTTTGCCTTGCAAATTAAGAAGAGGCATCAAACTAGCATGTAATCACCACTATCATTAATTTAAGCGCCCCAATAAAGGTATTTTCTTGAAATTTATAATACACTCATCTTGGAACGAAGCATCCTCACATCTTCCCACATACTGACCTGTTTCTGTGCTTTAATTTCAGTTATATGGGTTTGTAGCATGCATGCAGGCAGCCTTAATATATTTAAAGCAGACATGAATCTCTACTAGTACAAGACATTTTGAGGAATTCAAATCTAGAACATACCATATCGTACAAATTTAGATATTGGAGTCCAACCTTGAACCAACAATAAATGTGTTAATGAATACTAAGAGAAATTCCACATTACATTAACCAATTAGAGTTGGAAATTAGGTTAATGAATCAAACCAGTAAAGTTTAAGAAAGCTATATATAATTAATGAAAAGATAAAGGTAATGAGGATACAGGGCATCTAATGAATGTTGCTTAAACGGACTAGCCGGCATCTTGCCGGATTCCATTGGACTAAAAACTTAAAGCAACTTGTAACAACCATATTTGGAAAAAATGAGTTGTTACACAAAAATAGAGATTCCCATCTTATATCCTTAATACAACCATTCTTTACATAAGTTTACTTCAATTAAGTGCAAACTGTGTGGAAAGTGGTTGGCTAAAGAGCCCAGGTGAGTAGAATTTTTGTATTACCAATGATTGATCTTATTAATACAATATATTTCCTTAAAGAAAATGATGAGACATTTCATTATAAGTGTAGATGATGAATGAAAGAAAGAAAGATAGATGAGGGGCGAAATTTAAGGAAAGTTGATCCATAGCTATAGCTACCTAGTGCCATGCTTCACAAACACAATTGAGATGTGAAAATAAATATATGGCCATCGAATTAGTGGGTCCTCCATTTTTTGGAGGTGTGCCCTTTTTCAAGGAATAAAACAAAGTGAAACAATTTGGAAGTTGCATCATGTGTTACAAACACGAAAATCGTTATTTGTTATTTCTACTATTAAGATAATATTATATAACTAACTATTAAAATTATTATTATTATTATTATTATTATTATTATGATGGGACCGGAGCAGAAGAAAGTCAGTTTGTTACGATACCCATACCAATATATTGGATCCAAATTGTATAGTCTAATCCTGGTTCCTTGAAGGTAATAAATTATTGTAATTGGTAGGGGTCAGTGCTATTTTTTGTGGTTATAAACATACATACCTTCTATTCTCATACGTAATACTCTAATTATCAAGCTTAGTTGGGCGCCAATTTTATTTTGCTTCCAGTTTCACTGTAATTTGTAACCTAAATAGGTAATCAGTTGTCTAATAATTTACAGTTTAATCAGTCAGGTTATATATTCATTTTTGGCTTTGGTTGAACTTAAGTTTGTTTTTATCTAACTCTAGTATTTAAAGAAGCTGATTCCAGCAATGGACCTCAAACTCCATACTAGTTTGAAATCAATTTACAGAGTTGGAATATGATTGGTTGAACTGCGGGTCCTATGAAATGAGAGAACATTATAATTAAACTGTAGATGATAGGGGACGACAAGAGTGATGAGGGGGTGGGGCTGAATAAAATAAATCAAAAGAAGTTGAGAAAATAAGTAATAATGCAAAAGGTAGGATATAATAATACAATCTGCCTGGCCTGGGCATTGACTTTTTTTTTTTTTCTTTTTCTTTTATCAGTATGCCCCCCCCCCCCCCCTGTCTTTTGTTCTATTTAATTTAATTAATAATTCAACGATGAACACCCCCTTGCTTTCTCCCTCCTTATATTCTTCACTATTAAACTCCTGCTGATTGCACATTCCCAACCACTCCTATTCCTCTTCTTCGTTTTCACTTGTCTCAATATTCATAATCTTCATCTTCATCTTCTTCATCCTGGATTCCCCGCTCCGATTCTCCATTCCTTAATCACAATTTTATAAAAACCCTTCCCAGCATGTAATATCATCTACTCTTAACTTCTTCTTTCCCAAATTAAACACCTACTCGTACAATTTTCTCTTCTCCTCTATTTTCATATATGCATACCATTTGATTTCTATATATCTTAGATTAAGCTGGATATTTTAGATTTGCATATTCCGTAGCTGCACCTTTATAAAAATCTAGAAAGCATGTAACTTGACCAGCCTTCAGTAAATTCATAGAAAAAAAACAAAAAACAAAAAAAAAAGATATAGTTTGCATGAATGCACCTTATGTTTGAATAGGAAGAGAGGCGATCAGGTGATCGATCTGGATACGGTTCGGAATCTCACGTAGCAGCAACATAAAAAAAGGCCTGCAGATCATGTAATTGTATCCATATCCACCCCCTCTCCCTCTTCATTGATTTTACCTTTAAAAAAAAAAAAAAAAAAAGAGATCGATCGAGTCGTACTGAGTGAGGAATGGCGGACTATGAGATGGGGACGCCGACGATGTCGGCACCGGCGACGCCGGGGACACCGACGCCGCTGATAGCTTCGTCGCTGCGGGTGGACTCACTGTCGTTCGATCGGAAGTCAATGCCTCGGTGCAAGTGCTTGCCAGTTGACGCGCCCACTTGGGGTGCGCCTCACACATGCCTCACCGACTTCTCTGTCCCTGATATCTCACTCACTCGCAAGGTACCTTTATTCTCTCTCTCTCTCTCAAAGTCTCCTCTCCAGTTTTAGATTGATTGCTTTCATCATTCTGTATCATGTGGGACCGCTCTTTAGTCAGACTTTTGCTCCACAAGCACCGCATTACTGCACTGCATTCACTGGAGAAATAAACTTTTGTAATTTTGAATGCATATCTGAATTTGTCCTATTTATTTATTATGCTGTTATTTTTAAAGCTTTTATCTAATGTTTAACATTATTTTTAAGTTTATCTCATTAACAAAAGCATAGAATATCCCCATTGCTCAACTAAAAGCTCTAAGAGTACATCAAACTCGAATTGAAAAAAAAAAAAAAAACAGAAAAAAAAATTCTAATACCTGGAATGGCTCGTAAAATCACTTATTATTACTTGAGGGATATAGTCAAACATTTTTGAAATATATAGTTTTAAATTTTGATAATCAGAAAGCATATTAGCGGTGGGTGCATGATGAAGCTTTTGATACTGTGGAGCATGTGCATGTTGATATACAACTGAAACCCATGCAATCGGTAATTATTGGTGTGTATGTACCCTAATAATTGATGACAGAGTTTAGACGGTGGAGCATCTTGGGATGGCAATTATTTGATTAAATAATGTGATGTGATTTGATTGATACAAGCTTGTCACGCCCCTTTTTGACTCGACTGCCCTAGACATACATTTCATCAAAAGAGCTCAATCAAACTTTTATTAATCTAGCTTCTAAGGGCCCGTTTACTTTCGTTGTTAGGATTAGTTGGGATATGATAGAAATTGGGACTAAATGTGGGATAAGGATAATTTCTTATTTTTAATCCCGTGTTTACTTCGTAGGATAACTGTAGGTTTTCGAAGTGTAATCATATCCTATCAGCTGTTTACATTGTGGGATAAAGTTGGATAACTCTGAAATTACTGAATTGCCCTTAATATATGGTATTACAAACCCTCAGCAAAAATAAGATATATATATTTGGACAGTTTTGTAATAACAAATTTTCAGAGGGATAAAATCGTCATTTGCTTTTCCTTATCCCATGTGATAATTTTTATCCCTGGGTATATGGCCGGATTACAATCTACCATTTTATCCCGAGATTAGTCATTTATCCCGGATCGACTGGATTGATCCGGGATATAATCCTACAAAGTAAACGCCGGATAAATCATGACTAATTCCAGTAATCCAGGTTTATCCGGCCAAGTAAACAGGCCCTAAGAGTTAACTAGATTATATGGATATCCGTGTATGCAATTTCCACACCAACACCTACCCCTCCTTCTTCAGGAAATTAATTTTCTTGTTTTTTAATAAATCAAGGAGTGTAAGTACTACCTATACATTGGAGTCAAAAGCATTACCATGAATTGTTGCGCATGAATTTTAATTGACAAATAAGTTTAACTTGTTTGGTGGCACTTAAGTAAAAAATCACACTCCTGCCCCCTTGGGAAAACTTGTCATGCGACCATGCATGAGAGAGAGAACAAAATAAGCTTATTGAAAGGGGATCATGAATGGATTTAGGGGGTGAAAAATTACGAACAATGTCACTAATATTAATTACGAGGGTTGTCTGCAAAGTAAGTTGATTGTGAGTGATTTACAATATACAGCTGGGAGCAGAGTTTGTGGGAACATTCATCCTCATATTTGCGGCAACGGCCGGGCCCATAGTGAACCAGAAGTACAATGGAGCTGAATCCCTCATCGGAAACGCCGCCTGCGCTGGCCTCGCGGTGATGATAGTGATCCTGTCCACAGGCCACATCTCTGGAGCTCATCTTAACCCCTCACTCACCATAGCCTTTGCGGCTCTTCGCCACTTCCCCTGGGTTCACGTCCCCGCCTACATCGCCGCCCAGGTCTCCGCTTCTATCTGTGCGTCCTTTGCTCTCAAAGGCGTCTTCCATCCTTTCATGTCCGGCGGAGTCACTGTTCCATCCGTCAGCACTGCCCAGGCTTTTGCCCTCGAGTTCCTCATCACCTTTAATCTCCTCTTCGTTGTCACTGCCGTTGCCACTGATACCAAGGCCGTAAGTCAAATTATCCGCTCAATCACTCTCATTACTGGTTAATAATTATTTGAAAAATAATAAGCTGTTTCTGATACTTGATTAAAAATTGATTGTCCATGTGATGTGTACAGGTTGGTGAACTAGCAGGAATAGCGGTTGGAGCTACGGTTATGCTGAACATTCTTGTTGCTGGGTGAGTATAAACTCTAAATATGATTATCAATCACAACAAATTATAATTTTCTTGTTTGGCTAGCTTGATTAAAGGGTAATTAATAATAAGTGATGGATGGCGGTGATGAATAATGCAGGCCATCTAGCGGTGCTTCGATGAATCCAGTGAGGACGCTAGGGCCAGCAGTGGCTGCAGGGAATTACAAGTCATTATGGATATATCTGGTGGCACCCACCTTAGGGGCAGTTGCAGGGGCAGCTATCTACACACTGGTCAAGCTCCGTGGAGATGAAGAACCAGAGGCACCCCGCCAGGCCAGGAGCTTCCGCCGCTAGCCTCTGTTGATACCACTACTACTACTACTACTGGTATTGTATTTTGCATTTGGTGTTTGAATAAATGCCAACAGAGGGACGAGTCGTTATAGGTTATCGCCCTTGGTGGCAAATTTGAATAAAATAGTGCTTTGGACTTGATGGGGTTGTTTCTTCCAGGCACTTTATGAAGAGACTCCTTTTCTGCTTCCCCCTTGTGGTATATCTTCAGGGGAGGCACACATTTGGGTGTATTGTGTACGTGTGATATAAAGACAATGAAGCAACTATTTCCTTGTTAACTAATTATTGTGTGGTAGATGTTATAGGTGCCTTTATCTTCTAGGCTTTTTCACTTTTAAGCAGCAAATGGTCATGCCCAACTTACACTCTACGGTGTAGTGTACAAGTTGCTTGATTACATAGAAAACTTCGACAGAGTCAAATCATGGAGTAGTGATCAAACAATCCTAATCTGACCCTTCTTCTTGCCTCATTCTCTAAACTATTAATGTGAGAATCATTCTGGCTCAGCTCTGAGTAGCATAAACAAAATCCCCGGAAATTGTTTTGTCACATACCTGGTGAAGGTCGACAATTCAGAGGCTAGTACTCATGAATGTTACAAGCTCGCCACTGCTTGACACATGAGTCCAGTTCATTAGGGAGAGCAGCAGACCAGGTAGTCAAATCTGGCAAAGATCCAGTCAGAGCCAGATAGTTTTCTCCTGCACTCTTTGGCATCTTCTTCCAATTTACCTGATATGGACAACTGTGACCTTAGACCAACAAGTCAAGCCAAATAATAAGCAATCACAATCGATTCCAGGTGCATGCATTATTAATCTATTATCTTCTACTAAAACTGATCGGGCGAATAGGTTACAATTATTTTAATTGGTTGCTTCAGCCTTGACTCAAGAAATATAAGTGGAACATAGAAAGAACCCTACTTGTCCAGGAAATGCTTCACATAGAGCCCTAATGGTAGCATTTAGTTTCCAAGAGCCATCTGTTGATGAGCCATCATTTGTAGCAGGCAATGCATTTTCACCAGCACCACAGTTCACCATTAAGCGCCCCCCAGGCATCAATTTACCATAGAGTTCCAACCAAGTGTTAGCCTGATTGAGAACAGAAAATCCTAAGCATTGCATGTAATTTAAGAAATGCAGGGAATACGTGCGATTCTTTTGATCATTGTCATAAAGTGTCGTGCATCTAAGTAGATGTAAAGTCTGATAGGGAATTAGTTACTCATTACTAATATATGTTTTTCCTACTTTCTGACTCTTCTGAGCTGGAATGATTGAATGATACAATAGATTGAGACTAGAAAGAGTTCAACTTGTAAAAGCTCATCAATAGATCAAAAGAGCTACATAGAGGAACTCTAATGTTGACTGCGGATCTATAAAAATCATATCTTGATAATTTGCTGAGCATCATGGTCCATGAATTCCCAAAAAAGAAAAAAAGAAAAAAAGGTTCCAGTGGCCAATAAATATCACCTGCTCTAATTGTGGCAAAACTTTCCCTTCGGCAAACAAATCAACTACGATCCCTGCAGTTTGTACAACAGATATTATATGATCAGGACAGCATATATATATTCTTCAGCAATTGTACATACTTTGCAGTGATCCACATGCTGTGCAGAGATGGGCCATTACCAGCTAACAGAATTATAAGAAGATACATTCTGTCAAAGAAATTCATGCATTCAAACCTCAATCATCTATTTGAAATAATAACTGCTGCGACTCGAATATATTGATGCAAATATATAAAGTTTACCACATAAAATTTTACCAGCATACCCTCCAGAGATAGCAGCTTCTGGAGAAAAAACATCACCAATGTGAATATTAAGCACTCCACCATCCACAGTTTGTTTCTCAAGGTCACATAGCCCAAAATAGTCTCTTGATTTATCAATTAACTGACACAAATACATGTGGATATTAAAATAGACACAACAAAATTAAATATTTTGACGTACGTGTTCTTATCATTTAATAATTGAGTATCAACAATCATTGGTGAAACACACACAAAATATTACTACATTTTCACTGCCTTATATATGGGAGAAAGTGAAGAACTAAATAGGAAGGGGAAATATAGCAGCAATCAGTAGAGTCTCAAGGTAATACAAGAAGAATTTAGGATTATTACGATCTCGTCTATTTCCCAGCCTTCTAGCTGCAACGAAGGCCATAGATCAAGCATTAAATGAGCTGCTGTTCCTCCACCCTGAAAATGTAGTCATTTCATTCTGTAATGTAACAATTTGGGTAGAGATCTTTTTGCAAGTTCAACTATAATATTCCATCAAACAGTATGAGAATCACCTTAAAAGATTAGAGCAAAAACAGTTGTATTACCAAGCCAAAGATTGCAATTGGACCCCTTGGAACAACAGGTGGCAATGCAGCAAATTCATCCTGCGCAATGAATTTGATTACAATCTGAAGAACCTAATGTAAGACAATTACTTTCTGGCTCATTTATGAAATGATTAAAGCTTTTTTTTTTTCCGTCAACATTGAAATAACTCATTTAGTCAGTCATACCCAATACGAACCAGTCCATTTGCTCTCTTTGTTAAGCATGCTATGGACATTATCTGTACCATGAAAAATAAAATGAAACAAGCTCATTTAACAGAAAATGGAGGAGAATATGAGCATAATTAGATTGAGACGAGAATGGGGACAGAATGAAATTGAATGGGTGCGTGCGTACGTACGGGTGGCGTCAAGAAGCAGAAGCCTTGATTTGGGAGTGTCCAGGATTATAACATGGTTATACTTGCTCTGAACAGCTGTCAGCACCTGGAAATCTTCTTCTTCTTCTCCTTCCTCTGGTTTCCGGGCTGCTGCAGACTGCAACGCAGCCTTTAATTTTTTGCTATATCTGCGTAATATTTTGCCTCTCTTGCGAGCAGCGGTAGAATCACAGTGTCTTGCAAGTGGTGGAGCTGCCGCTGCCGCTGCCGCTGCCGCTGATGGCAGTAAATATGAATAGCAGCTAACGGCCGGAGGCGGCCAACGGAATTTTGACGCGCAGGTAATCATGCTTACTCAGCTACCTTAACTATATGGTGATGATTCTTCTGATTGTGTTTTGGGAGGAGAGACGATTCTTCTGACGAGGAAGATAGGACCAATGAATTCAAGTGGAGATAACGGGTGGATATTATGAAGCGTGGGCTTTTTCCCAGAAAATATTCGGCCCAGCCCAATTGGTAAACCCAGCCCATTTTGCATCAAATGGGCTTTAATCATAATAATTTACTACTACAAAGCATCCGGGCTTTTCCACAATGAATCCACAGGTCGGTATTGTGTTTTGTGCCCTACTACCAGCTACAGACTCAAGCTTCATCTCCTCCGCCCGGAAAATACAATTGCTAATAGGTGAGTTCTCCCTTCGGTCCGCTCTCAATAGTTAAAGTGTCTGCAGCACCGTACTGAATTCTGAGTTCATTATGGGGTCGGAGGAGAGAAAGAAGCAAAAGAAGATGAAGAAAAACAGTAACGGAAAGAGTAGTGCGAAAGGGAAGGAGGAGAAACCGGAAATGATTACCGATGATCGATTTGCGTCGGCACAGACGGACCCGCGCTTTATGGAAGCTCCGAAAAAGCGGTCCAAAGTGGTAATTGATTCTCGCTTCGGCCGTGTGTTTACAGACCGCAGCTTCACGTCCTCCAATGCTCCCGTAGACAAGCGAGGCAAACCTAAGAACAATCAAAAAGCTGCTGACTCTCTCAGTCATTACTATCGACTCGCACCTCCAGATGATGGCAATGAAGAGTCTCTAATCGTTAAAAAAGAAGATGCAGACAGCGATGCTGAAAGTGATCAAACTGGTCATCGAAGCGAACATGAAAACGAAACACTGAATGAGACCCTTGAGGAGGAGGATGATGACGACGACGACGATGATGTGCAGAGTCTCGATGATTCATCTTCTACCAGTAGTACAGATTCAGATGACCAGTATGTGGATGAAGAGGAGGAAGACACCTTAATGCAACCGGTTAGAATCTCTTTCTCGTTTGTTTTTGTTTTCTTTTTCTAAACACGTGAAGTTGTAATTGGTGTGCTTGTAAGAGATAGAGGATTCAAAATTACAACTTTTCATCTATTTCATCTCCCTGGTATGTGCAGGACGACAGCGTACCTGATATTGATAAGGAAACACGAAGGCTAGCTGTTGTTAATTTGGACTGGACTCAAGTGAGGGTGTGTATAACAATTGTTTTCCTTGGAATTCCTTTTCAAGTTTATTGTATATGTCTCTGTCTGCTCGCACTTCAGTCCGCTTGCAAGTTAGAGTTTTCTGCTGCTATAACCTGCAATTTGTTTTCATAATTTAATATGTCTATTTCACTATCTGTTATCCTCTTGTATCAGTTATGTTCTCTCAGTATCATGGCTGTATTTCTAGATTCTGCATATTACTGTGTTGCATTGATTTCCAATATTGAGGGTTTTCCGATTAGTCATCCCTAAATTGAACTTGATTGAAAATGGGTTTTGGGGGGGGGGGGGGGTTCATGTAATAATATTGATATCTTGCTTACCACATTGAAGACACACAGAACGGTGCAAACGGACTGCTTGAACAGTCCAACAATAATCAAATCTTAAGAGTACTTGGAAGAGCACTAAGCGGTAAAATCAAATGCTACTTTGAAAATTGGTTTTGAATTGTGTGTGCTTTCTTTGGACTTTGTCTTGGCGTTGGATTGGTAGTATAGGGGCTTATCTTTCCTGCATATATGATAAACTCTTAGATATCTCATTTCGTGTTCTGTTATAAACAATGTTCAATCATATGAGCTCTCCTTTTTACATCTGCACATGGTAACTCATTGTTGTCAATGTCTCCCTCCCTCAACATGAAGTACTTTGTCAGTCTAACTGGGAGAATCTTTTAACTGCAGGCTGTTGACCTGTATGTCTTGCTTAGTTCGTTTCTTCCTAAAGGTGGTCAATTGCTGTCTGTATCTGTCTATCCATCCGACTTTGGTGTCAAGCGCATGGAAGAGGAGGCTATCCGTGGTCCTGTTGGATTATTTGATGATGAGGAAAAACAAGATGATGACGATGATGATGAAATTGATAAAAATAAGCTGCGTGCTTATGAATTAAGTAGACTAAGGTATAACTTCATATCCTTGTCGGGTCTACTGTTTATATAATATATGGTTCTCTTCGATGTTAACTTAATTATAAATAAGATTGATTTCTAGGCTAAGTTCGTTAAATTGCTGAACCATCTCCATGAATGGACAATGTTTTGGTGATCTCTTGTATTTGGAAATTTACAATTCCACTCTTCTTGTATGTATGTTAACATACATGAATATATGCATTTTCTGGTGCATAATATGTGATAGCATCCTGAAAGCAGAGGACAAAGATTTCATTAATATTGTCTTAATTAAATTAAAAGGCAAAAGTTATTATCGACCACCTCTTTGTGATAGTCTTGCTCATTTGTGGTATGTTAAATGCAAAATATATCATATACGAAAAATTAGCATGAGCTATCATTACATTACTTAATACGCCTGGAAGGCTTTCTTTTTCCGGTCTTGAATCTTTACATGCTTGTCAACCACTTCTATTGTGTTTTGTTGTGTCTTTCTGTCTTAGGTATTATTATGCTGTTGTGGAATGTGATTCAATTGCTACGGCAGATTACCTTTATAAAACTTGTGATGGAGTAGAGTTCGAAAGATCAGCAAATAAGTTGGATTTGAGATTTATCCCAGATTCCATGGAGTTTAAGCATCAGCCACGTGATGTTGCCTCTGAGGTAATCTCTGCGTTTTGAAGACTTTATCTGGTTTTTCTTTCATTTTATTCTTCCATAAGTTTCTGGAATTTCAACCATTAAACCAGGAACTAGTTTTCACTCTCCTAATCTGCTTTTATCAAAGATCTTCTAATGTGCTTTGAATAAGCTTTGTAGCTTTTAATGGAAGCTTAATTTGGCATTTTATTAAGAATAATCTCATGTGAATGGTAAACATGAAAGAAAAGTAATTTAATGCATTTGAATAGTGTGTTTGATGAAACAAATATTTTGTTGGAAGGTTATACGTATCAGTTACCCAATATTATAGCCAATGGTGTGCCTACTTATGGCCATGTTCTTTCAGTTTTGTTCCTAACAGTTTTATAAGGTTTTGAAATCCAATGCATCTTCGATTTTGTATATGTATTATTGTTGTTGTTGACGTCATCATCATTCATTATAATCATTTGTTAGTTAAGCTAGAAGGTTATTCTTAATTATGAGGTCAGCTTTTCCTTGTGTAGTTTTAGTTTTGAATTCCCAGGAACTCGTCTTTCCCTGCTATTTTGTATGAAAATATGAATGAATCTTGTAACATTGACTGCTACCAATGATTCTGATTCTCTTGTATTTAGGCACCGGAAGATTATGAAGGTTTGGATTTTCAAACTCGAGCATTGCAACATAGCAACATTCAACTCACGTGGGATGAAGATGAACCACAACGGGTGAAGACCTTGAAGAGAAAACTCAATGATGAGCAGGTTGGTTTTGTGTGGTAATATTTAGTTGTGTTTGTACTAATGAGGTGTCTTCATGCACATTTCCCAATGTATGACAGGTCATCCAAAACATTGATTTAAAACACAAGTGATCCTGATTTTGTCTTTACACCCAAGTTAATGAATGAGAATCTGCATTACATTTCATTGCATATGAACACACTATCTGGATGCAGAAGAGGGCATTAAAAAATTCACAAGGAGTGCATGCCAAATTGTTGTATTATAGTTATCTGCTTATTGAAATTAGTTAGAATTGTGCATGCAAATAATACTTAAATGGGCAATGCACGGTCAGAACTAGAATTATAGAGTAATAAGTTATCAAAGTTTTGGTTGATAAGTCTTTTTTGGTTTATTTTGATTTAAATTGACATGTTCTATATTTTGTAAAAGCATCATGATGAATGAATAGGTGTGGTGATTGCCACCTTTCTATATGCATTGCTCTGTTGAATTATACATGTGAAATATGATTGTTGGTTTCTAGTGGAACATTTCAGCCCCCAACCTCATCTGTCCTGTATAGTACTTACAAAATTTTCCTCCCCTTGCAGATTGCTGAATTGGAACTGAAAGAGTTCTTGGCATCTGACGAGAGTGAAACAGATGATGAGGGCGAGGAAGACAAATCTGCAAAAAATTGCAAGAAGCGAGATAAGTACCGTGCTCTAATTCAGTCAGCAGGGGATGATGGGTCAGATGAAGATGATAATGCCCAGGACATGGAGGTTACTTTCAGCACTGGCTTAGAAGATATAAGCAAACGCATTTTAGAAAAGAAGAACAAGCAATCAGAAACTGTTTGGGAGGCTTATCTCAGAAAGAGGAAAGAGAAAAAGAAAGCATCAAAGAAAGGGTCCAAAAATTGGTCAGAGGATGAGAGTAGTGGTAGCGATGGCGGGGAACCTGCAGAAGAAGTTGACGACTTTTTTGTTGAAGAGCCTTCAGCTACGGAAGACAAGGGCAGAAGGAAAAAATTAAAGAAGTCCAGTGTGGAAACAGTGCAAGAAAGGGAAGCAAGCAGAGCAGAGCTGGAGTTATTAGTTGGTGATGACAAGGGTGAGGATACAAATGTAAAGGGCTACAACTTAAAGCCTAAGAAGAAGAAGAAGAAAGGGAAGGGAATTTCGGATGAGGGAAAAATACCAACAGCCGACTATGAAGATCCACGTTTTTCTGCTGTATTTAAGTCACCGCTCTTTGCTCTGGATCCAACCGATCCTCAATTCAAAAGGTACGTACCATAATAAGATGTGATTGTAATTTGGGTTTGTGATTTGGTGCTGATAAGATGAATGACAAATGTGTTTTACAGGAGTGCAGCTTATGCCCGGCAGCAGATGACACAGAAACAGAAGAGAAGGGAGAGCCGCAGATCCTCTTAAAATGGTATCTTATTGTACTGTATTGTTCCATAGATGGACCAACCAATGTTATGCTGTCCACCATTTTTGGGGTAACTCTTAATAGTTTATTGATAATTGTGTAGGTTGCTTCTTAACTTATAAGTCACAGCCGTAATTTCCTTTTTGCTTCTGATTCTTCTCTCACCCACACTTTGGGTAAAGCATTAATGATTCACCAAACCTTTAACAAACTTGTGGATATATTTTAATCAATTATGTTGACATGCAATATCAAGATAATTCTTAATCTATAATTGTATCAAAATGAAATAAATAGAATGATCAGCTATTTAATATTTATCAGACATTGTATCTTTTATTGAATGCAAATAATATAATTCTATTTTTTGGGTCGATTAAATTTTATAATTCTAATAAGTTATGAAGAGATGACGAGAAAACTCATGCTTTATCATTCAATGAAATAAAAAATAATAAAATGGTGAAGAATGACGAGTGGAGCATCCCCGGCAGCATATTAAAGATGATTGAACTCCCAACTGCACTTCACCCGCTTTCTAACAAGTAGATAGATTGATTGTCCATATTTACTGCACCCATCTGTCGATCTGTACAGTAGTTCAGCCCTGGGATAAGATTTTTTTTTTATTTTTTTTTTTCATGTAATTGAAGCGAATTATTAAAATTGTACGTAATAGCAATGTGGAAAAACATCGGGCATCGGGACACTAAACATTTATATCAAAATTTCAGTGTCCAGCTAGCGGGGCATAAGAGGAAAGGTAGTGAACCTTGTCGCATTCCATCTACTCCACCCTTCGACATCATTTGCCTCTGCTCTGCATATCATATGGCCAACCACACGCCGGGAACCCAACAACCTCTGATACTCCCATGGAAGACCCGCGCTTCTCTCTTCCTTCTCAATGCCTTCACCGACGCCTCCCTTCGCCCCGACGGCACCGTCAACCGCAGTCTTTTCAGCTTCGTCAACTCCTTCACCGCCCTCAAGCTCCCTTCCGACCCCAATCCCCGCAACGGCGTCAAAACCCTCGACGTCACCATCGACGCCTCTCGCGACCTCTGGTTCCGCCTCTTCCTCCCTACCAATTCCGATCCCCACCTCCCCCTCATTGTCTTCTTCCACGGCGGCGGCTTCGTCTATCTCTCTCCCGATTTCCAGGCCTACGACCGCGTTTGCCGCCGTTTTGCTCGCAAGCTCCCCGCCGTCGTTGTCTCCGTCAACTATCGTCTGGCACCCGAGCACCGCTACCCCGCCCAATACGAGGACGGCTTCGACGTTCTCAAATTCCTGGACCATCAGACCGCTATCCTGCCGGAAAATGCTGATGTATCGCGTTGTTTTCTGGTCGGAGACAGTGCCGGAGCTAATCTGGCTCACCACGTGGCTAAACGCGCCTCCGAGTCAAAGTTTGATCACCTCAAGGCAAGTTATCTATACCCCACACGCACCAATAATTCAATTTATTGTTACTGAACCACTCCATTCTTTCATTACATGCATACCCATGCTGTTATAGGTTAGTTTAATATATAGAAGAAACCATTAATTTATGTTTTGAATGAAAAAAACTTAGGACCCACAAAATTTAGGATCATCCATGTATGAAATTCGATTGCCCTCAACAATTCACAAGAAAGAATGCTTTTTGGAATTACTATTAAGCACTTGATCTTTGTTTGTTCAACAACTGCATCTGTTGAAGACAATGACTGAAAAGCGGTTGTTGTGAAGGTAATTGGAGTGGCGGCGATACAGCCGTTTTTTGGAGGAGAAGAACGGACCAAGTCAGAAATAGAACTGGAAGGGGTGGATGTAATCGTGTCGATGAAGAGAACGGATTGGATGTGGAAAGCGTTCATTCCGCCGGAGTCGGGCATGGACCGGGACCACCCGGTGATCAATGTTAGCGGGCCCAACGCGGAGGACATATCGAAGCTAGATTTTCCCGCGACGGTGGTGGTGGTGGCTGGGTTCGACTCGCTCAAGGACTGGCAAAGGAGGTACTACGAGTGGCTGAAGAAGTCGGGGAAAGAAGCGTATCTGCTGGAGTACCCAAACATGATTCATGCGTTTTATGGGTTTCCGGAACTTCCAGAGTCCGGCCACCTTATTTCTGAGATAAAAAACTTCATCCACAAACAGTGTTCCAAAGCTGCTTAAACTTCTGGAATCACAGTTGTAGCAGACCACATGGTTGGATATATGACTATTATTTTTCTCTCTTGTCTGAAAGAGATTTAGTTTTGTGGTTTTCTTCTGCATCAATTAATATGCAAGAAACCCCTGTTTTCAACACTGGGGTTTCCTTGAAATGGAAAAAAGGAAATAACAGAGCAAGAGCTACACATTCATCATTTTATGTTTCATCTTTAATAATCTAAGCAATTATCATAAAATCTCATTTTCCAGATATACCATTCAATTCTACTTTTAAAATATTAAAAGAAATTTTATTTTAATCTTTCTACCCAAAAAATCATTTTTATTAAAGTGAGTTCTTGAGTGTCCGACATTTTATGCAATCGATTTATAATATTATTTATTTAACTAAAAAATATTAATACTGATAAAATAATAAATTAGTAATAATATATTTTAATTAAATAAATAATATTATATAAGTTTTTTGGATTTTTCTGAAGTTTGAATTCTCATTAATGGTTCTTATAGCGTGTTGTATGATAACCATACAATTAAATTGGTTTGGTGGCGTGGCAGTAAGCGCATTTTATATCCATACGGAAATACAGAATGCGTGGGCCCCATCTAATCCCAGATTCAACAAGGAGGAGGAGGAAGAAGACAAAACTCTCTTTACATCCGCCTCTCTTCTCTATTCGTCGTCGTCGGCTTTATGGATTTCAGGTTCGATTACCTTTCTCTTTCTTCCGCCGCCGCTGTTGCTCTCTATAATTCCGCTTTTCCATCTCCTCATATCATCTCTATTCACGCCCTCGCGCTTTCGGTATGCCCATCCCGTCCTTACCGTTCCCTAAAAGGTAATCTATGTCGTACAAAAATACTCCTGTTTCGATTTTTATTTTTTTTAATTCGTCTTTATTTTACGCAGTTTGATGTACTATTAGTCCTGGTTGTTCAAGATTCGTCAAATATATTTCACCTCCGAGCCAGCAGGTCCTCCTACATGCTACAAGAACCAATCAAATCCGGGAAGCGGTTCCCTGTGATTAATACTATTATACATATATATAATATATTTACATGAAATCATATTACGGATATCCAGTCTTTTAGCGGCTAGATTATTGTGGGTGTGCTGCATCTGTTTATGAAGAGAAACAGGATGAGCACGTCCGCTGGTGAAAGCGGCAGTATGGCTAAAGCTAAAAGCATTACGGGTTGGACAGCTTTTGACCTTAAGCAAAGAAGGAAGCAACAAGGTCTTGAATCTGACGGTGGTACTGAGTCTTATCCCTCCTTATCTGGCCTAAGTGCCCCCCAAAGGCTGTTTGAAAAAGATGGAGCGCTAGCAGAGAAGCCTTTTTCTTCTGTAGTTGTAGCTTCAATGAATTTTCCTTCCTTAACCGATGTAAAAAATAGCAACTTCCAAACGCAAGAACCAGCTAGCAGTTCCTGTTTGGGTACAATTCAGAACACTTACACCATTGAGGCTTATTGGAAGCTTAATCGTCTTCACCCTTGGGCGGACAAAAGCTTGATTCAGGATGTCTTGGCTGGTGTAAACAACAATGTTGATGAGGCTTTGTCAATAATGGAAGCAATGCTTATCTGTGGGAATGAAGATGATAAGAACAAGGACGTCAGCTCAAATGGAAATAACCTTGCATCCTTTGACAGCAAAGGTACTCCTGTAGGGGAAAAAGAATGTAGAAGCTTTACAAATGATCCTTTGAATGACAGTTATAAACAATCCAAGGATGAGGCATCTCCAATACAATTACTGGCTGCTTCCAAGTCTTTACCCATTATATCTGAGCCTGAGTGGGAAGAGGATGATATTTATCTAATCCATCGAAAAGATGCAATAAGGATGATAAGGTATAATGTGACCTTGAATTTTCTTTATTCATCTTTATCTCTTGTTTTTTTTTTTTTTTTTTTTTTTTTTGTGTGTGTGCGTGTGTGCGTGTGTGTGGGTGGGTGTTGTAAAAACTGATTTCAACTGAGAATCCATTGCTTGCGTAACTATCATTTTATAAATCAAGGACACTTCTCTTGTGACTGCCTTCGAGTTTGGAATATGATTTAGAGTTATTGTTCCATCTGAAATATTACGCATGGAGCGCCACTCTCAGCAATTTGATTCAATTGCTTTTTTTTGTGTTCTCCTTTTCCTGTGATTTGTGCACAAATGTTGCTGGACATTCGTTATTTTGTTGACCCTATTATTGCAATTGAACTCCTTTAGCGTACTACTGAACTGTAAGGCTTGTGACTTGTTGAAAAAACCAGAATCGCTCCAAAATTAGTTTAAAATGAGAGCGATGGATCTCAAGTCCATTTATAGAATGAATTCACCCAAACAACCTCATGGATTTATTATGGATTTCAAATCCATTTTCTATATTCATTAATCCAAATCCAAATGCAACCTTAATATTTCTCCATTCTTCAGCCTTTTGATACTTCTATCCGTTCATCTCCAACTAGTTGAGTGATTTATTCAAAAACATAAATGTGTAATGCATGCGATAAAGTGTGATGAACGGTTTGCCCATGTAATTTCATCAAAGTCCTATGGAAATAGGTTCATCAGCTCTTAATCTTTTCTTGTCTCTAAATATTTGCTTCTTATTTGATCAGATCAGCATCTCGTTTCTCTAAAGCTGCCAATGATGCATACATAAGAGGCGACCATACAGCTGCACGTCTTTTCTCACTTAAAGCTCAACAGGAATGGAACGCTGCTGAAAAACTCAATGCCAAGGCTGCCAAAGCAATTCTGGATCTCAGGAATTACAAAAATGATCTTTGGACTTTGGATTTGCATGGCCTTCATGCAGCAGAAGCAGTTGAAGCATTAGGTGAACGTTTACAGACTGTTGAATCCTTGGTGTCACAAAATTGTGTGGCTACACAGAACGGAATCCTAAAGGAATCGGGCATGTTGCTTGCTCCATCTGAGCAATCTACAAGTCTGTTTGAGATGGAAAAGGTTGGGAGACAGCAGCTGCCAACATCTAGGCTGAGGACAACAACATTACAAGTCATAACAGGTATGGCATATCGTAATACTATATTACTATCACATGCACGGGATGTTAAAGAAAATATTCAACCATTTCTAAGCACTAAGCCCCGTAATTATTTCGTTGTGTTTCATCAAGCTCTTCAACTATTTTTAATTTCGGTTTCATCAAGCCCTTTCATGTCTAGTTTTGTCTATATCAAGCCCTTTTTTAACATATAACTAACTGTATAAAAGGAAAAGATGGATTTTGCTAATTATTAGAACTATGGTACAAATTGATATGTTCATTATAGTTGGTTGTCGTTCAGTTGTTTGTTTACACTTAGACTGGGGAAATATGATTTTATACACAAATTCACATGTTTGTACCTTCCCACAGGGAAAGGTAATCATAGCCGGGAAGCAGCTGCACTCCCATCAGCTATCAGAAACTTTCTTAATGAGAAAGGGTAAGCTTGTGCCTTATTCTATTTGGCAAAGAAAATTTTCATATATTATTGAGCTGTATTAGATTTTATACTGTTCACTGCAGGTATCGTTTTGATGACACTAGGCTTGGGATCATCATGATACAGCCCAAATTTCGGCTATGGTGAGCTACTAGTGTTCCCAGTTTCCGGAATTCAAACTGCTATGTATTCTTCTTGTGTGCAACTCGACTAATTGAACTTGGTTTGGTGTAACTGAAATTTGTTGTGTAAAACCAAAAACCATATCTTTGTTTGGCGACTGGTTGAATAAACATTTTTTGAGAGAGCAGCTTGTTGGATGGCGTAGACTTGTTATGAAGCACTCTTAAATGAAGGGTAGTTTTAGCTGTAGGATTAGAAGTTAGGTATAGTTGTAGAGGATATATGCCCACTTGTTGCACTGCAATAGACTCTGAGAAATCTAAAGCCCACGGAGGTAAATCTTGGTGATATTTAGCTTGAAATATTTTAACCTTAAAAGCAGTTAAATAATAATGTCAAATATGATAGAAAGAGGTGGACAAGCACATCAACATATGGAGACAATTACAAAACGATAAATAAAGCAATGTAGAAGAGCCTCCTGATACAAAACTAGAGAGAGAGAGAGAGAGAGAGAGAGAGAGTTGGTTTTCACATTAAAGTTCGGAGAGAATGGCAGGGATGTAATGGGACAATTCTGCAGTTAGTGACTGAAAGCCGTTGACCAGCTGCGTGTGAAATTCCTGATCTTCCTCCCCAATTAATCGAAAGTGCACTCGGATAGCACGCTTGCAAACAGCCATAAATTCAAGAAGCGCTGCAATTAGCTGCTGCAACTCCTGTGACCGCAGCCTCGTTGCAGGTTCACCGGAGAGGAATGCTGTACAAACACTCAGGACTCCACTGTTCACCTGTGGAGTTAATATGCATATGATAAGGTAACAAACAATAGGGAACTATATACACTCACACAATAATTACCAAAGGGAAAGATGCTCACTTGAACAGCAACAGAGCCTTGGAGTATCCTCTGCAGACTCTGGAGACGTGGGAGTTGATCACCTTCTGAGCTGCGTGGTTCCTCGAGTTCATTTCTTAGTGCTGCAGTCCTAGTCTCAATCATCCCTATCGCATTCTCCACAGGTGAGAATTCTAGTGACTCCGATTTGATTACCTGGAGGCGATTTACTAGGGCAGGGAAAGAACCCTCCGTCTCTAGTACCGTGCGCCTTTTCCACTGGTCTTCCAACCCACCTTGAGTCTTCCCATTTTTTGTGAAAGGAGTATCGAACAAAAATCGGTCAAAAACCCGTGCACGCACACTCCCAGTAGAGAGAGAGAATATTCTCTCTCTTCTGCTTCCTAAGTCCTCATCTTCCATAACTGGATCCACAGCAGTAATCTGCAGGTAGCAAACTTCTGACTGCAGCTCATCAGCCTTGACCTGTCTAGAGTCTGGGATTATGTGCAACGTCGTACCATCCATTCTAGACTCGTATATATGACTTAGTTTCTCCATTATATCACCCAACCTTACATCGCGAGGTTCTCTATATACGTACTCCTTTCTATCAAGCTTCCCAAAATTTTCACCATAAAATCCCACTCTATAATACGTTGCATCTGCAAAAGGTATGGGGCTGGATTCCTGCTCGAGAATGGATTCGTATATATTGGTCAGCATTGTGTGGCACTTGGCCAGCTGCCCATATGCCCTTCTGCTCTTATACACTGGAATAACAAGTTCAAGGATACTGGCACAGAAATGGTGGAGCTCAGCTTGGGAGAAAAGCTTATTTGCAAGCTGCAGGTACTTAACCGCAGAGTCAACAGTAAGTTTCGAAGCACCGTATCCTTCTACCTCTGCTGCTGAAGCCTCGGAAGGTATCTCACCACTGACCATGGGGCATATTTTGCGGAGTGCGCACACATGATCAGAGCTCCATACTCCATCATTTCTACTTACAAGGGCCTACGAAAATATACAGGATTATCATGCATATTTCTTGCCTTCATGTCAAAACTATTTCAAGCCATGATAAGCAAACTAGTAAGATGCAAGATTTTTAATCTTAAAACCATGGATGTGTTGTTTTTTATATGCCCTATTATATGTGTCGTAAGTTAATTAACTAACAGAAATTACATGAATAAACGGGCTTACCAAATTTTATGTATGATACATTGCTTGTGCTAGCAAACTTCTTGTTATTCCCAAAACATGTAAAAGTTGGCAGCATAAATTCTTCATCTATTTGAGTATAAATCCATGTATATGAAAGTAGACTTTAAGAGCCCCAATAGTTATTTAAGCTACAAATTTACTGGGGACTAAGCAAGTCTACTTATGGGATATACTGGCAAATCTGCATACTCAACAACTCACAGTACAAATTTAAGGCCATATTACTTTTTTACTTTATTTACGCCTCATTAGAAGTTTCCAAAGAGCTAATCTTGCTAAACAAGTTCGGGAACACTAAGAGATTATATTTATATACAATCTTCGTTCTGGTGAACTACTGCTAGCAGTTTTATTGATCAACCTCAATCTTAGAGAATATTTTTTAACCAAAAGGGGTTAGACATGAATGCAAGATCATGGCATCCTTTTTGCCTGCCTGTTTCATTAAACAAAAGGATTACTACATCTTCGTTCTGGTGAACTACTGCTATTGATCAACCTCAATCCTAGAGAATATTTTTTAACCAAAAGGGGTTAGACATGAATGCAAGATCATGGCATCCTTTCTGCCTGCCTGTTTCATTAAACAAAAGGATTACTACATCTTCGTTCTGGTGAACTACTGCTATTGATCAACCTCAATCCTAGAGAATATTTTTTAACCAAAAGGGGTTAGACATGAATGCAAGATCATGGCATCCTTTCTGCCTGCCTGTTTCATTAAACAAAAGGATTACTACAAAAGGAAGTAATCTTACCTGCATCACTACACCAGCAACAGCAACAGCACACTGAGCTGCTTCAGCCCAGGACTGCATCTCCTGATGCGCATCACACAGATGCAATAACCACATTATGTGAAGATCTGGAACTGGAGCAAATGCCATTGCTAGTTTGTAAAAGCTCTCTGCAGCCGCATATCTATCCAGTGTCATCACAGACGCCTAAAAGAAAGTTCAAATGAATGCCATGGAATTATTATTCAAGGGAGGTCAAGTTCACAAAGTCAAAACATGTCAAGAGCAGCTATTGGTGTTGTCAGGATGTACCAGAAGTGCATGTTCCAGGCTGGCATCAAGAGCCAAAAGAAGGCTGTCAGAGAGGACTTTAACTTCTGACCAGGAAAAGTTCTGAGGCAATTGTTCAGTACTGGCGAGAAGAGCCTTTTCTGGAAGACCACACTCTTTGAGCACAGCGGAGCTCCTAGATTCATCTGCCATTTCCTCCAACGATTTTCGAAGACGACGTGCTTCACCAGTTTCTTCCAGAGATCCATCAGCTTTCATATGTGTAACTTGGACTTCGGACATCAACTCGGACAATGTAATAGTGAGGACAACCCGCAATCTTGCTGTCTGCAAAAAGTACGAGAAAGAGCTCTGCACAATGGGGGCAGTTAGTGTTAGCTAGCTGAAAAAAGATCATATGAACTCGGTAAGGTACAATGATATGCCTGCCTACCCGAACAAGTATCTGAAGCCCAATAACAGCTCTCTTCCTAATGTTCTCATTCCGGAAAACTGCAAGCCGAAGAATATGGAAAGCAATTTGCTTTAGAAAACGATCATTTTCCCTTGACATTAGTGTTGCTCCGTGAAGCTCAAAGACACTATTGAACACTGGAAAGAGAGCCTTCCAGAAAGCCAGCGGTTGGTTGTGTGAGAAGATTATCATAAATATTGATGTAATGCAATCAAGTTTTCCATAATCGGTAGCAATGGTATGGGATGCTACAGCCCCTGAAAACTTCTCAATTATTTCCAGAACTTGAAGACTGACAGCAGCAGTCAGGTTCTCTTCCCAAAGTTCCTGAACATAAATGCATCAGATATCAACGATGACAAAAATGATTGATCACATCATATCATCATAAGCAATTAGAGATGATATCCATTGCAGTTAAAGAGTATTTTTTTTTGCAATCATACCAGTTTTTGCCTCAATATTGGGTGCAAAGATTCTCTTAACGCTTGGGTTGAAGCTCCAATTCTAGAAGATTGGGCCTGAGCAAGAGCTTCCCTCAGGGAATATGGCTGACTTGGGGAGCTTATCTGGGAGTTGACTCTTTGCCACAAATACCCATTCTCAGGCGTTCCCTGTGGCTGCACCAGTTAAGCTCTTTAGTACTTAGCACTTAAACTATAAGAGACATGCATTTCAAAAAGCATGACCAAGTTAGATGTCATGACATACTCCAACTTCTTGGCGTGCTGCCTCCAAAAGATAGTGATTTATTGCAGGAGAAAGTCTCTCAGAATACTTTGATGAGAAGGGCTTATCTCCTAAAGGACTGCGAGAACTGCTGCCCATAAGCATGGTATCATCAGGTTTCTTGTGCTGCTCAATATGGAAATTGACATCAGGATAAAATTAGATTATGTAATCCAGCACGAGAATAGTAATTTGTAGAAAGCCAGAAAAGCTATCGCATGAGCATCTAAAGAGAAAAAATTATTGACTTAATGACTGGAAGTGAACTTTACCTAACCATGGTTTGAAAAACTAATACATTAGGTTAAATCAAATCGTGGATATGATTTGACATGACCAAATAAAATAACAAAATGCTAGTGTTCCGTAGAGGTACAAAAAAACATAGCACAAGCTAATTGAATAACAGTGTTCTCCTAACATAATTAACCTATCAGAAAAACCAACTAATGGTGTTGAAGAAAAACAGCAGAGGGTATTATATGCAAAGCCATGTGTCCCTGTCTGTATAAGCTGTCAAGTCTCCCCTCGCCTGGGGTCTCCTATCCAATGAAAGGGGGTGCCTCCATGAGACCACACCTCTCTCATGGAATCACAGTTAAAACTAACACACAGGTGAGATGATATGACAAATTTGTATGAAAAAATTTAAACAATAGATGCTTCGTTGATTTAACTTTAAATTGTAACAATGAAACGAAGTTATCATGTGGAACATTATCATTCAATTCATTCCTAAAACTAATGACTTAAATATTTACACGTGTAAGTAAATCAACAAGTACAAAAAACTTCACGGCAACATACACTAGCAGGAACTAACTTAAAGTTTATGCTAAAATAGAAAGCTTTGCAGCAAAGTTCTGGGGCAGAAGGCTTCAGTAATCTAAATATACAGGGAGAAAGTACTATTGTCATTCTCTGTAAGCTATTTATCAGGAGGCAACTTTAAGTGATTGACACATGGAAAGAACAAACGATGTAAAGAAGAAAGTGGGCGGGGCAGAAGGTAGTTGCTTCAGACTTACCCAAAACAGGGTGGATCAATATTAATCTTTCCCTATCAAGTTCTATAATTTGACCATTACATTCTTAATCCAAATCAAGATCGAGAAATTCATGTAGAAGAAAAAGGAATGCAAATTATTACATTACCTCAAAATTAATTAGACATTCCTCCAAAAGTTTGAAAAATAATCTGGTACGAGCAATGCTTTGCTGCCAAGCTTTAATAAGAGAAGCATCATCCAGATTGCGTATGATTTGCAAAATAGTGATCAGGACCTCACGCTTCTCACTTGAACTCAAATTGTAGAAAACAGGCATTTCATCTAGTATCTGCAAGAATGCTAAAACAACTAAGCAACTGACAAGAAACAGGAAGCCAATGCAGGGCGTCTAATAGAGATATGCCCGTCTACAAATGATCTAGTCTGTCTATCAAATAGGCATAATGTCCATAAACCAATTACCAAATAAACTAGCTTGAATTTGCATCATAATTCCACTTTCAAGGGTGAAAGAAAAGTTTTCACCAAGTAAATGATGAGGATTAGAGTTTCAGATTTCTAAAGGCGAAGATAAAGTTTGAGAAATTTATGATAACAAGAGAAAAAGGCATTTGCTAGAGCATAACAGAATTATCAGCAACCTCTAATAAGTAGACAAATGATGAAATATGCATTGCATGTTATTTAAAGGTCACAATTTCTCCACCATATTCCCATTTGAAAGTAAACTTTCAACTCACACGAGATCTTTCAAATTCTAAAAATTAGATTCAGTTGATAATTGCCAGTCATTATTAACTCTACCATCATCATCATCTTGCATAAAGATATACTCTAGATGGATCATGGCATTCTTTTTCCTTCTAACGGACTATAACATCCAGCTCTATCTAGAAAGGAATATCAAGGATTACATTCGGCTTCTCCTAGAATGATCAATATTCCATGCAAAGGGAAAAGCCTGCAAGTGAAAACTTCTTATGATTGGCCACGAAAGTCAAGGAACTGCGATGAGCCTATGCACCGCCTAGTATGGATCCTCCCCTCAACCTTACAGGTATTGTTTCTAAAACCACAAAATAACCAACCCTGCCTATCATAGCTTCACATCATGCAGAAAAGAATGCATAAACCACATATAGTTGATCAACTTAAGATCCACTTATGAGAAGTAAATTTCATAAACAAAATGTAAACATTATAAATTTGTTGACAAGCTTTAAATTGAACATGGAGAAAGAAAATAAGTTACACACCTGGCCAACAAGGGGGAAGTATAATTGAGCTATATAAAGTTTATCTTCCAACTTTTGGTAGCGTACATCAAACTCATGCTTGCACAATAGAACCACCAAAATTCTAGCTGCCTACAAGTAATCAAATGAAGATGTTACAAGGTTTTGGGTAACTACACAGATTATTGAGGGCAATAAACGAATGTGTTTATCAAGGAAAAAAAATTATAAAATTCTAGTCATTGTGTTCACTCACCTTTGCTCGCATAGATATATCTTCATGGTCCCAAGTGAGAAAAATCTCTTGTATAAGAATAGATGAGAGGTAATTCCTGTGATAAAGAAGCACCGAATCAGACAGCTGAACATGAGAAGGAAGTCAGGTTTGACTGAAGGACGAATATCATGCCAAACACAACAAATTTAATCATGAAAAAACATAATCTGCACAGGAAAATGGGCTCAAAAGAAATCAACTAAAGTGACAATTATGAACCGAAAGGAATCCTCTCAAGGCTCACGAATTTCACTCAGGGCAGAGGCATCTTATAGCTTAGGAGGGCAGAAGCACCCCCCCCCCCCATTTCTCCCCGTTAAGACCTTTTAGAACAACTCAATCTAATCATTAACACATAGAGCCCACTCACTACAGACACCCCACCAAAGATGAAGTCAATTAGAAGAACTCGAAGAAAAAAGAATAAAAAAATAATAATAATAAATAAAAAAGACAAGATTAAAAAAGGGAAGAAGCCTCATTTCAAATGAATTTAGTGAGAACTATCTAGTAACAACTCCATATACAGGCATAAGTGTTGGTGAAATTATGACATTGTGTGCATTAAAATTTATACAAAAAAAGTTCAATATTTACATGCTAAATCTCAAGTTTAAAGAACTTCCGCGAGAAGACTTTTCCACGGATGCAACCATGGTGGGGACCGTCAACCATTGGGTATGACCCTTTTAAGCTAGCATTCACAGTATGACAGAACAATAGCAATCAAGCACTCAAAAGATATACAGACTATGACATTCAGAATTCCAGTTTTACCTATCAGAAGGGTCTCTCCCAGGCATTTCCACAAAAAGATCATGATCACATAAAATCTGCAAAAATGTAAGCTTGCAATCATGCAGCACTGATTGACACACCCCAGAGAACTTATCGAGGTACAAAGACACCTACAACACAATAAAAACTCAGAGTCCAGTCAGAGATGCAATTGTCTAAAGAGTACATGCAGAAGGCCCACTCTTGTGAGCAACATAAAGAATGGAAAATGTGTGGAGAACAAATTAGCGTTTTAGGAACACCAATGAAGTAGTAGGCATACCAGTTCAAAAACCTGGCGAGGCTCTATCGTAGACAGAAGATCATAGCAAAAAAAAGCCAAACTACTATTTAGATATTTGGCCAAACCCAGACCTTTTTTGCAACGCTCATGAACTTCTGTTAACAGACAATCATACAATTGCATGACACATCTAAAGACACCTTCTTTCAACTGCATTGGAGGAACATCTTCTCCTACACCAAAAAAATAAAAACGGAACATTTTGACAATTAGTGCAGGATCTCAGGGGTATCAAACTGACTTAAACAAGAATATTTAATGTTGATTGTTTTTAGGATACAGATAGGCCAATATTGACTAATACTCGAGCCATTGTGGTTGCACATTACAGTATCAACCCTTTCAGATTGGTGTTTGGGGTGCTACACCATAATATTAACTTCATCCAATATTTCGATCACGTTGCACTAATAGATTCCAGCATAGAGAATTTTAATTTTCAACAATACATCTCCTTCTAAGGTTGAATGTCAGTAATATCATCTTGAGATATTTGGGGAGATATATCTTCTTACAGTAGGCATTCTTTGGTTAAAAGTACATATGTGAAGATCCATGCGAGACAAAAAGATGCTAGAATATTACTCAGGGAAGTAAAACAAAAGCTGTAATTGGTGTCATTTTAACTGTCACCTAAATCTCAATGCCACTTCAAATGGGCAATCAAGGGCTGGATGAAACAACTGCAGCTAGAGCAACAGGACTAAGATAATGGACATCCATAACCACAAAAGAATAGTTAACTTTAAGGGGAAAAGTATGACCGGGTAGACTAATACAAAAGAAAGCACATGTAAGATGATGAGTTGAGTGCATTTCCAATATTTATTATGAGGAAGATGGCAAGAATGACAATTCAGAGTGATATTTTCATATTCATGAATAAGAAAATATTACTATAGGGAAAATCACCCATAATTGTCAGTTTATTCAGCTTGTACATCACTAATTTTGACAAAATTTTCATCGCGCCATAATTGCACTTTCAAAATTATGGCTGAATTCATAAGTTTGAAAGGATTTGCTAAAATTGCACTTAAACACAAAGGTTCAACTTTCTCTTGTCATTAGGCCACATTTTTATTGAGATATCTGCATGCAATAAGGAACACTGTATAATTCAACTAAAGCAAAATAAATTTATCAAAAAGTTGATCCATTAGTGAACTTTGAGTGATGCTTTTGGAATTACATCCGCATGACTGCTTAATAATGGATCCATGATAATGTGTCAATGTTCTTTTGGGAGTCCATTATCTCTAGAAAGAATTTTATTATTAAGAAAAGTGAATCGAACATGGTGCATAAAGAAGAGGGGCACTTTCACCCAAAACAATTTTGGTCAACTTCAAGGAATACAAGGCTTTTAGTAAGCAATTACCTGAAGGAAGATTGTGATAGAACAATCGTGTCTGCTCTAAGGCCATGGATTTGACAATTAGTTCGAGAAAAAACCAAGCCATAGCGAGTACATCATCGTAAACTGGCCCAACACGATAACCTTTGGCCTAAATTTCAGTCAGCAATGAGCATCATTCCCATACCAAAAGACAAAGACTTCAGATTGAGTAACATTTTATAAGTTAACTTAGTAGATAACTTGAAAGAAAGCATCAAGTGATAGTTCATTTCATCATCTTAGGGAACTAAATTATCCAACAAAGCCTGCACTCCCACCCTGAAAGAATGTGCCATAATAAAATTTGTACATTTCACGATCAAGCTCACAAGATTCAATTGTACCACTGGAATGGCAAGACATTACTTCATTTATGATTTACAGTATCATGGCATAAGGTAATTCGTAATAGGACGTCACAAGTTTCAACCAACAATGAACATACTCATTTCTTACAAATATGTTTCAAAATCCACATTCCAAGCACCTAACCAGGCTAAAATTCAGTTGGCAACAAACACTCATTAAACATTTCAATTGTATTACTATAATTACAGACAAAGTAGCATCTTAAATCCTAAATTACTTAAAACACATAAAAACAAACTTTATTCTTTTAAGCCGAGACCAGCCAGCGTACTCACTGTTGAACCAATTTTTCTTATTGGGGCCGAAACGTTGACTAGCAACTCAAGTAGCCCATGCCATTTGATGGTATAGTGGGCAAGAGAATGTGTACATATATTGGATTTTGAATGTCATTGTCTTTACTTAGCTTACTACAAACAGACTCCTATCCAATTTTGTTCTTCATGCTTTTCTTCGACTTGGTTTATTATGTATTTCTAAAGCAAAATCTCAGCTACAATACCTTACTGCGGGCCAGACTTCCCCAAACTGTGGATAAACCTGGGTAAACTGGTGGTTGACGGCCACCAAAATCATCGAAAGCAAAGTCAACATAGTTCACCAGAAAAAGATTTCTTTCGCCATCATCTACTGATTCTTGCTGTACCCTGTGAAACACAACACTCTATCAACAAAGATGTTGATGATGGACGCCAAGGATACACATCGAACAAAGTGTGTTCATATGACAATCAAACTGCAGGTGATAACTACACCAAAACTTCACAACAATGTAGAAAATTACTTGGGATATTTATAAGCAGAATCATACCGTGTTAAAATATTGACCATAGCTCTGAAGGCAGCGACCTGAATGGTGAAAAAATTACAGTAAATAAAATATTATACTTCACAAACTTATGAAACACATCAATGAAACAACTGCAGCAATATTTCTCAGGATGTAAAAAAAAATATTTTAATAAAATAAAATTGTGGGAAGAAAAATCAAGCAAGTTCCGTTCTATTTATTCACCTGCAGAGTCTCTCCACCGTTGCCAATGAGATGGAGAAGCATGTTTAAGATTGGCTGAAGAAACTGAAGTAAAGCTGTTGAATCAACATTCTTCAGACTGTTTATTGCCTGCAGAAAATTCAGAAAACATAAATATTACAGTAGCACAAAGTAGATCCACTGTTGAAATATAATGCTAAGATTTCTCCATGGCAAATAACTAATGATGCAAATACGAGTGCAACTAAAAGTTCTTTTTCATCATTTCAGCCATTCAGTGAATGTTAGCCACGACAATATTTTTTATATCAACTCTTCAGTGACTTTTGAACGGTGACAGGAAGTATACTGTCATCCATTCAAGGCATCTTCAACTAAAGATGCAAATACACTTAGTTTTTGGAATAAAAGAGCTTAAACATAACTTCTCTTTTAGTTACCTAAGTTCATTTGGCACGGAAGCAATAACCAATGTAAAGAAGGTCAGTCTAAGAGGTATAATAGAATAAAAGACAATTAAACTCAGTGGCTTTGAAACTGGAAAGTAGTTAAATGTAAGTCATTGCACATTTTCTCAAGAGAGGACTCAAGTATAAGAGTTACACAATATTAAACCTCAAGAAGCTCAGATCCCCAAGGTGGACTTGTTCGAAGAATATGCCTATCATACTCAAGAAAGAAGTCTCTGATCCGTTCACTTATTGGGTACAATGACGAACATAAGCGTAGACGGAGTCTAAATACATTTTTACCATCCTCCAAGTAATCCACTCTCTCCTGCATAAGAAGAAAAGAGTCAGTGAGAAATTCAGATAAAACCTACAATCAAACAACACAACAATTCAATTTAGGGAAATAATAATGACATAATCTGTAGAATATTCACTTGAAAGACATCAAACTCGCATTCAATATAACTATATCTTGAAATCAATCATCTGCCCAACAAACTCATTATCAGCAACAATCTGGTACAAAAACCGAAACTAAAAAGGGAACACCGATCATGAACAATGGGAAACATTAATAGATTAAACTGTTTCCCGATCTTCAAATAGTTAGCAAAAGTTGAAACTACCCTGTTCAGCCTTGTCTAGAAAAAACCAACTGCATTCTCACCTATGTATTTGGATAGTTCAGGTGCTTTTTATTTCCTAGCAGTAAGGTAATGTCAAATGTCACTGGCAATGATGTTACCACTTCCAATTTCTCTATTAATAGCACCATGGCATTGTGCTCAAGGAAGCACAAGGTCACAAAAGCAACAGTAGAGTGTTAAGGCTAGGGCATGATGGTGGAAAGCTTTGGCTCAAAGAAAGGTAAAAATATGCAACCTTGCGACTGTTTGACAGATATATTTTGCATGTGGAGGTTGTGGATGACTTATCCAAGGTAACTGCCTGAACAAACCACTTAATGAGTCATGGCTCTTGTCAATCGGTGGCACACAACAAACAAGCAAATCAAAAACTGCTATCAACCATAATCCTCTTAATTAAAACAAAATGGCATATGTAACAGTAAACCTGGCTTTACCAAAAGAATAGAACCAGCAGTAATTGGGATGGAAACAATTCAAACAGGTTTGCTAATCACAATGCAAACAACTACAACAACAAAAGCATAAACTCCATAGCTGTCCCTCCTAACAACAACCTTTTTGCTACATTCACATGTCTATTCTTTCTTCTTTTAACACTTTCTCTTATTAGGTTACAGACAAAATTATTGCCAACCCTAACTCAGCATGAAACCAAAGCAGCACACATGTCAATGCCTGGAAATGAACAGCCCATGAACAATATTTTAATGGTTCATTGTTCATTGTACTTCAAGAAACTTGGGTGCACTTAGTCCAGATGGTCAAAGTGCAAAAAAAATGGTGCTAGTCTGGCAGCAATAAACTCAACAAGAGGTTGTTCCAGAAAAATTATTGGTGACAAGAGACAAGCACATATCAGGAGAATTGTGAGGCTAGTGGAAATTAAGATATCAATCAATTAAAATAATGAAGACAGATAAATGATAAAGGGCGCAAAATCCAGATTAATTATGCTGAAATCATAAATCCTTAGCTTTTAATAATTGTATTAACCTTTATTTTATTTACTAGTTCAGATTTCTATTTCATTTAGTTAGAACCATTCCATCATTCACTTATCCAAATAAAGACGGGTTACCGGAATTTTTCTAGCCATCAAGGAATAAAGTTAGAATTTATTAATTTGTTAGTTCTTGGTTTCAGTCTAAATCCTTTTCCTAGCAGAAATCATCGATGAATAACTATTTTATTAATCTACACACTTCGTTCAATTATAACACTTAGAGAATCAATATTGAGTTCATGAAGATGTCTTCCAACTCGTGCGAGTGCTTTTCCCGCGCTCTCTCTAATTCGTGCTCCTGTTCTTTGTCTCTACTCTCTGCACAATGATCCTTTAAAGTTCAGTTATTGTTTTTTATGCTTGATTTTCAAGTATTATGAATGCCTTCTCTCTCTCTCTGTCTCTCTTCTTTTTTTCTTTTTTTTTAATATTATGACTTGTTTGATGCTTATTTTAGCTTAAAATGAAAGATTTCTCTTTATTTTTAGTTACACATTATGTTTTTTTTTTTTTGGAATTTTTTTGTGTCCGAGAGGCGCACGCCTTGGGTGCTAGAACACCCCTTGCGCCACCAAGTATGATTGTTTAATATAGGAGAAAATACTGACAGATAATAAAATTCAAGTTATGTCAGCATACCCTGCTGCTATCTTGCAGATAGTGTGGAACCAACTCTCTCATAAGAGGCAGAGAAATCTCTGACTTCGACCTGCAACAGTTAATCAGTATATGATGTTATGTTTAATCTCATTTTTTCTTTGTTGAATATAAATTACAAAAAAGGCTATACAAGCATCCTATCTTTGCATAACTTAAAGAGCTTAATCCAATAATTTCATAATACAAATTATAAGATGAAAACATGATGTTGAATCACTAAAGAGATACAAGCATGTCTGTAAAGGAAAGAGCTTGCAGACTCCCTACTTTTTTGTGCCTCCATTGTGTAGCAGAATGTAAGTCAAGGCAACATGATCTGAATGCAATAAGACAAATTACTAAAATGCTAAACTTCAACACATCAACTAGCTATTGCTCTTTAGTTTCAAGTTGGAACTGTATCGTGGACTATGATGTTGGCAGTCCAACATAAAAGATCTTTTGAGATTTTAGGCCTACCATGTAAAGATATAGGTTGGGAGTTATCCCCTTCATATATGTTGTGAGTCTATTCCATCCTAGCATTCAATCGCAAATAAACTTTTGCTAATTTATAGCAGGAAAATCCAATACATAACATTATCACACATATATCCATAATTTAATGACAAATAGAGTAATTCATGGTTAGGACAGGCCATATCAGATGCATAGATAAATAAGGTTGGAGGACTTCCATTCTAAAACATAGTTCTATCATAAACTATGAAGAGTCATTCTTCTGATTATGGTGTCAAAATCCCATTGAGGTTGATCATGTCAATGTCTTCGTTTTCAGTTAAAGCTTGTTCAATTCAAGTTGCCGCATACACAAAAAATAAAACATTTTTTATAAAATTCTGATGAGTATAGGATACATAATATGATGTATGTAAGCCATGTCCATAATTATGTTACTATACATCTTAATTTGTATTTTTTGTATATTTTCAGCACGTTTCAATGCCATGTAAATAAGTTGTATTGGCATCCACTAAATATGCGGATTGTTTCAAGCATTATCTTTACTCACAACTTACAAGGAAAAAGATCATCTTTAAAAAAATTAATAATTAAAAAAAAAAAGGAGCAAGATCATCTCGGTCTCTATGTATGTATTATAAGATCCTTCCAATCACATTACTACATGGACAGCCTTATCAGTACGAAATGAATAAGAATCATTATAATTGTTTCAATTGTTTTCTTGTCATTTGACACGTGTTCTCATAGTTCAATCATAAGGTGTACTTGTTCTCATAAACATGTCGGTAACCGCATCAGCAAAATAAACTTTAAACTTACTTTTTCAATTATTTAAATCGATGGATATCATACACAATGAAAGATCACCCAACACAGAACATATTAGCAGTTTTAGTTAGTTAGTTATTACAATCACCTATATAATGAGCTATTAACAGAAGTAGACCATCAGAAGTAAGAACACAGGAAGGACTCAAGTTAATCTTTGTGAAATGATAGCAATAAGAACCAGAGAACATCCAAGCACATACTGGGCATAAGACGATAAAGGAAGTGCAGCATATCCTACAACAACCTGCAAAGAATGCATGAAGTAGCTTCGAATGAGAAGACGTTATAATAGAAGAATACAAACAGAAAAAACAGTTACACAAGATGAAATGGACAAGATACTGAAACAGAAAAAAATAAAAAGTTGGCTTTGCCAGTGCCACTCCAAAAGGAAGAAGATTACAAATGCTACTTAATGAAGTTCATAGCACTTACAGGCTTGGGAGCTTCAATTTTTGTTTGAAGGTCAACATGAAAGAAAGTGAACAAAAGGTGGTGCATTGGGGTCCAAATTGCAGGCAACGAAACTTTGATTTCATCATGATAGCAGGCAACCCTAGCTCCAACAGCAACTTGAGTATCAACCGTTTTCTGAAGTGCAGAACCTGGCTCCCTTGGATGCATCACCTGCTGAATAATAACCATATACTACAGATCTATTCTAACAAATAAAAAGCTTGAGCAGCATGTAATAATTGCTCTCACCTCTAATGGGGGTTTCCGGATATCTCCATCATCCTTTCTCAGTTCAATTCGTATAAACAAATTTCTTTTTCTACTCATACTGACACTCAAAGGATACACATAAAGACAATGGAAAAGCTGTAAGAAAGGCTCATTCCTCGAAGTTATCCGAAAGTCAAAAGCCTGGAACTGTGAACAAAGAAAATGTGGCTCAACCTTGATGTGTAGAAAAAAATAGCTTCGGAAAAAAATAGATACATGAAATTCATGAACCAGCAGCAACATTTAAAATCTTTTAAAAGAAATGACAAGAAGCAATTCCATAAACTAGTATTTCTCCCGTGCGTTCCACGATTTATAATATAATAATGTAATAAAAAAAATAGTAATATAATTTTTAAAATAAAATAATAATTATATAAAATATGTTTTTAATAAAAAATGTTTAAAATAAAAATATCTCACAATATAAAAATATAGTAAATATTAAAATATACCACAATTAATCTATGAAAATTTAATTAAAATTAATATTTCCTTTTTATAAATGCAATATGGATATCAAATTGAAGATCATGAAAAGATGATTAATTTGATATATTTTTCATAAAAAATGGAGTTGAGATGAAAAAGTTATATACATTTGAAAATTAGAGTGAAAAAACAAAAAAAAACAAAAAATATGATTGGATAGTATACTTTCTAACAATAGAAAAGAGATATATACAGGAAAATGCCAATCTTGTAAGTATTCCCAACTATCCTGCTATTATATAGATATAGATGTGATATGATTATTCACAGCGGCTTAATGAATCTCCCACAAATAAAAGTATTTAATCTTAGAAGAGCAAAGTTCTATACTTACATCATTAGTAGCATTATCTGCCATACCATGAGATACAGATCCATTTCGATCCAACTCTATCCTATCTGAGAAATGTGAATCCAGATGGGCATTCTGTCGTCCATCAGTTCTGTAACTGGGACATTTTGTGAAAAGTGTATCGGAAACATTCAGATGACCAGCCGACTCACCATTTATACTTCTGGTTTCAAAAGATTTTTCAGACTCGAATAGGCCAGATTGGAGTTTTTCGATCTCCAGTCTTAAGATACCCTTCACCGGTTTATGAATCTTTCGCTTAGGATCCTAACATTCAGAGAAAATAAACCCGTGAGAAACATGTAAGAGCTTAAGTGTAAAATCAAGGGATTGAATAGCAGGAAAAAAAAACACAAATACACACACACACACACTGTTGGCACCCTGAGACAGAGAAAGAGAGAGAGAGAGAGAGAGAGAGAGAGGCAGATAAAACATAGCCTTTTTTTGTTAAATGAAAGGAAAGAAAATTGGAGGGAGGGGGAGAGGGTAGGGGGTTGAAACTTGCTTTACATAGGAAAATAATATATTTCTTCAAGTTGTTTGCTATGGCCAAATAAAAATTAAATCCAAACATAATTTTCCAATCATAAAAAAAAAAAAAAAAATTAAATAAATAAATAAATAAAAAAGATACATCTACCAGGCTTGGTATAATAAAACAAAATGGATATCGAAGCCTCATCATTCTAGTTTTACCAGTTTCGCATTCTCGTTTTATTCTGGGTCTAGATAATTGTAAGCAAACTATAAGAATAAGTTTAATTACTATAAAAATTATTCAGAAACATTTAACTAGGAAGCAAAAACTACGAAGAAAAGAAATATTTTTTGGATTCCATTACAGGTGTTGATATGTTGGGGCTCTTGGATTGATAGTGGTGGTGTCACTTGCTTTTGTTTCATTGTATGACACCACTAAAAGGAGGAGAGACAAATATTATAGATAACAAAGCTAGAGATTGAATTTTCATTAAATATTAGTTTAAAGTAATTATGAAATGGGACTTAACCAGCAGTGAATCCTCAGTATAGCCTTCTTTAACTTTGCTCAGATTAGAAACTTCCACTATAATAGAATTTCCACTAGAATAGCCGAGCTTTCCATCTAATGTGATCTTCGCAACCGGTTCAGCAGCAGCCTCTTGAGAACTTGAGCCTGAAATACTAGTAATAAGTGGACTGCTGGGGGAAGAAGACCCACCAGAAGCAGAAGTCACGCCACTATCAAAAAGCGGGATGATTGCCCAGGCAAAGGACTCTCTGTAAGGCATGATCCGGGACCAGACTTGCAGTTTTTGTTTCTCCCTCTCAGTCAGATGAACCTGTTTATTCAAGGGAGGAAAGCAGAGGGCAGGAGTAAATTATAGAACATTGCACATGGATTAATTCATTATATAAAAACAAGTGTTTTAAGGGTACTCAACAAAGTTCTGGATTAATTATATAACAAGTCTCTTCCAATCAATGGCAAACCTAGGAAGCTCAAAATATCATTATCTTTCTGCAATAAGATAAATCTCTTCATCTGTCCTCTCTTTCATGTCTATCAAATATAACTAGGTGATATACTTTTAAGCTTACAGATGTAGCAAAATACTTACTGGTTCTTTACGTGAATAAACTGATGAAGTCACTCCACCTTCTTCAGTAGCAGGCTTTTCTAACTGGACTAGCAAACAAACTGATGCTGACGGCACATCCACGCGGAAGATTCCACGAGCCTCAGTCGACTCGCTTGTCTGAATGAGTTATACATGAAAATAAGGAAATACTGTATTTTCTGAAAATTAATTTGGTATCAATCTCACCAGTACAAATGATAAGTACAGGTGTATCATGATAGAAGATGCGAGAAAGAAAGAACATATTCCGTTCTTTTTTAATCTTCAACTGTGAGGAAAATGAAGAAGCAGAAACCCTGAACAACTTACGTTTTGAACTTCAGCTGGTAACGTGCGGAAAACAAAATCCTCGGACAGTTTTTCCCTTCTCTCCCTATTATATAAACAAATAGTGCCATAAAATGGCTCTACAAGAGAACTTCTATGTTTCAGCTTCGGAACTAGGCTTGAAGCTCAAAAACTCCAAGTAACAAAGGAAATAGAAGAAATGTAATATCACTCAATAAAAATACAAGCTCACCGACAAAACCAGCTTGAAATGACAAGGACAGGACTTTCACTGCAATCCTTAGACCACTACAAGAAAAACATAATACATTAAAAAAAGGAAGGAAGAGACAAGAGAAATGAAGTAACGTAAAATTAGGAAAGAAAAAGAGTAAAAATTCACACACACAAGAGACAGACCTGGTGTACTGAAATATGTTGGTAGAAGGAATTCTTTGACCAAATATCGTGGATCTCTCATTATCCCAATCAAAAACAGGTTCATATGCTGGTAGCGGTGATTCCCCAAAATGCTGCAAGCCATTTATTATAGTTTGAAAAGGGGTTTTAACTATATTATCAAAAGATTGTGGTGAAAAGTGCCGTACACAGAGCTTGGGAATCTCTCCATTTGATGAATCATGTAAATTTGATCCTGAAAAATGACTTCCAGATGTACTTGCCATTTCTTCCTCGGTTGACACTATCCTAGTCCTTCTGGCATTAGCCAGGTCCATCTCTGCAACGCAGCCAGAAAAGCATCCTTGAGTAATGACTGTCCCCATTGATATAATATGAAAAAACTAAATTAAGGTTGTAGAATTGCAATAACTTCAGTTAGAAGGGTATTTCATGTAAAAGGAAGAATTTGTGATTTTATCAGTTCCATATAAAGAAACTCTAACTTTCACGATAGACAGGAGGGATTTTGTAACAGGACAATCTTGGCAACAAGTCCTCAAGTAAACCTTATTACAGTACATAGCTAGTTTGGATTCAAAAGCTAACAATTTAGAAGTTATTGAATGAATTGCCAACATCAACCAGAGCAATAGTTTCCAGCAAGAGGATGAGACAAAGTGCTCACTTCTGTCCTTTTACTTACAAAGGTTTCTTCAGACAAAGGAATTGAACAATAACCATTATTGTCAACAAACCTGTTTCGAAATCAGTATCCGGCCCCTCAAATATCTGGTTGTGAAATGCAATTGGCCCAATGCTTTCATAGTGTCCGTACTTGTGTTCATCTTTCACCCAGTCAGCCCCATAGCTTTGAACAAGCTCATTTAGATGTGGCCATTGCTCCAAGTTTTCATCAAGCTAGAAAAGAGCAACGAAACAAATCAAAGAGGGGTCCAGTTGACTCCAGTATAAGTTACAGATACTCTTCACAAGCAATCGGCAATGAACAAGTCCATGCACCAGCATCAACCCATTGTAGAACCACTTTCGGAACTTGGTTGTAATACATGCAGGAGAGCAGCTATTAACTAGAACGCAAATAGTATTTTAATTGAATGTTTCATTGTGAACCAACAAAGCAGGGGAGCAGCTATAAATATTGACTGTTTCGTTCTGAACAAGCAGTGCGGGCAATTGCTTCTTGTATTCAACAATCTAAACAGCAGATTAATCAATGTATAAAAACCATCATAAACCAAAACTCACCAATGGGTCCATCTGAAAGCAATTAGAAAAGGACTGGCGTGGAATCCTTCGGAAACGAAGCCCGCTAGCAGACCCAGTCTCCATGAGAGACGCAAATGTCAAAACCTAAAACCAACATGAAATAGAGAATCCATTAATAACACGGCACGTCGGAAATGGCAATGTGCAGCGTCGAAAACATGCTAGCTCGGACATAACTTCAGGCGCCGTCAAAAATTTGAGAAAAATTATAATGACAGCAAATTTAAAGAGGCTTATAGATGCATTTCGATCCATCTTAAATTATAAAATAAAAGAAGTAAAACCAAGCATACCCAGAAAATGCAGATCTGAATTTGTTTCTTTCCCTCCCTGTTTCTCTGTTGAATCCACGAATGGCCGTATCAATAACTTAAAAATGCCAGGCAAGAAGCGCTGGAGGCGGGACCCGCATGAGGGTTTGTGCTTGTGAGTCCTTGTGTCCAAATGTTGTAGCAGGTAGGTATGATGGATGATGGCCGTATGAACAGCCGGTAGGTGTAGGCCGAGTCGAACTACGGCCGCTTCGGATCCGTAACAATGGGTGATGAGGACTCTTCCTGCCAATCTTTCTTTTCAAGACAGATTATTCCAACTCTCTTCTTTCCCCAACAAATTTAAGGCGTGTCCCTGTTTATTTAAGGCATCTCACGACACACTTCGCTATACGTTTTTCCCACTCGAACGCTGTTCGTTTTGGACATTCAGATCTACAATTGAACTGAATTCTTTTCCAAGAGTAGTAGATTTTTCTTATAAGAAATTCAATTCTTCATCACCAAAATGATAATTCAATTTTCGCTCTGTAATAAAAATGTACAAAAACATGGCTCATTATATTTGGAGGGAGACAATCCTCGCCCCAAATTTGTAACACATTCACATATTCAGTATTTTATATGGTAATTTTTATTACACATTTAAAGCTGCTTATGAACCAAATGTTCGATAATAATTTTTATTACACATTTAGGGCTGCTTATGAACCAAATGTTCGATATAAAGCCTAGTATTCAAAATTGGTCAACGTTCGTTCGTATTAGTTTAATTAATAAATGAAGAAAGTTTGAACAAACTTCTTCTGTTGTTTTATAAATTAACATAGCTTCAACAAATTTCTTTAGAGTAAAAAAAATTGTCAAATATTCTTACTTACTTACACATTTTTCAAGTTTATTTTATCAATAATCATAACAAAAAATTAATTAAAGTTAAAAAAATCAAGGTTTAACATGTTATTTTACAGGTCTCAAATTTTTTATAATTTTCAAAAGGATAAATAACAGTTTTTATTAAATTTATAATTATCAAATATGTTTCTTACATATACATTTTTCAAAATTAGTTTATTCTGAATTACAACACAAATTAATTAAAAGTAAATGAATCAAAGTTTAACATACTATTTGACAATACTCCATTTTCTTGGAATTTTTTCAAAGGGGTGCATAACAATTTTTGTAAATTCTTAATCCTTGAACATTGTCAAATATTTACTGACAAAAATATTGTTCAATTATAATTTACTAGGGATTACAATACAAATTAATTAAAGTTGATGAAATCAAGGTCTAACATATTATTTTACCATATTCATTTTTTTTTGAATTAAATTTTATAATTTCATCAAACATTATATTACATATTGATTAAATTAATAAATTTATTAGTAAATAATCGAACTCTAAGCAATGTATGCATCAAAAATACTTTTTTTGAAGCACATTATACGTAAAGCAATTTCACGTTAAAATTCCACTGTATTGACGAAAAATGCACCATAACTCTTACACATTTGGTTATAATACTTTGTAATTTTGAGAACATCACTAAAATAATGTATGGAATCTACTCTAAAAATTTCAAGAAAAATTAAATTTATTTAAAAATTACATTTTGCCCCTATAGGGTAAAAAATGAGTATTTGTTACATTTTCTAATATTCCATATAACATTAGATTACATATTGATTAAATTAATGAATTTATTAGTAAATGATATAATTCTAAGCAATGCATGCATCAAAAATACTAATTTTGAAGCACATTACGCGTAAATAATTTCATGTAAAAATTTAACTTTATTGACGAAAAATGCACCATGACTCTTTCATCTTTGGTCAAAATACTTTGTAATTGTGAGAATATCACTAAAATAATGTACGAAATCTACTCTAAAATTTCAAGAAAATTTAAATTTTATTAAAAGTTACAATTTTACCCATATAGGGTAAAAAATGAGCATTTGTTAAATTTTATAATATTTCTTCAAACATTATATTACAAATTGATTAAATTAATGAATTTATTATTAAATGATCTAATTATAAGGAATTTATTGTTCGCTGTTTTATTTCACTTAAAATACGACTTGTCGGTGCACGAGGTAAATTATAGTAAAATTATGGTGAGAACGAGTATCGTATCCATAGAGACCGTATATTGTAAAATCAATTAAGTATCCATTTATGATATTTTCATTTATCTAAAGAATTGAATAATTGGAATGAGTTTTGTAAATTAAGATAAAACAAATAAAGAGAATAAATTGATAACAAAGCGACTCAGTTTTTTTACCCTATAGGGCAAAATCATATTTTTTTATGAAATTTAATTTTTCTTAAAATTGTTACAGTAGATTCCACACATTATTTTAGTGATATTCTCAAAATTACAAAATGTTTATTTATGTTATAAAAAACTATTTTTGTATATAAGTGATATTACATAGTAGAGTATTTTATTTATTAATTAAATGTAACTTCATAATCTAAACGTAGATATATAATTGAATGTGTAAACGTAGTTATAAACTTATTCGGTACATATTTTATGAATGAATTAAAAATAAAATAATCCGAAATATTATGGAATATTTTTTCAAAATTAAAATTAGAAATTAATGTACTGGAAATAGATTATAATTCGGTACTAAAGCTTGTGCTATTTCTGTGTAATTGGGTTAATCAAAATCATGACCCAATCAAAACCACGACCCACTACAACCTACTGGGCCGCCAAACGTGCTGTTGGGCTGCGAGAACAGCTGGGCCGAACTTTGTCCTGACAAAGCCCAATACTGCCATCACTAGGCTAGATTAATTTTTAATGTAGAATTTATAGTTTATAATTAATAAATTAGGCGAACTTTGAAAAAATGTTAAAACATGCTAAGGGTGGGATTTAAACCCAGGTCTTCTCTAGAATTCCATGTCATATATCCCTATCTTTTTTCACTAAATTATATATTTTAAGCAACTCTTTTATATTATAGATGACAAATTGTATACATATAGATTTAAAAATTTGTGATTTTTTAAAAATCTATTTTCTTAATAGATATAAGAAGAAAAAGTTTGCTAAATTTTCATCTCTTAAATTTTAGAACGTAACATGTTATCATATAATATGTTTTTTACTTCAACAAACAACACCATTATATTTTAGATAATGTTTTATTTCATTAAGAAAATAGATTAAAGTGGTTTTTATTCTATGTCGGTGAAACTCTCAACCTTTTCAGCTTGAATTGATCGATTTTATGTCGAAAATGCCAAAACAATTGAGATTGACGAAATGATCTAGGCATTAATCCGAGGTTGGAAATTAATTTTTTCTTTTGTTTTTCGTTAATGAGTATCTAATCATAACATTCATACAAACTCAAAATTTGAAATGTATAATACTTTTAGGTAGGGATGTTAAACGAGCTGTCTTTTACAGTTTTGGGTTAGCCCTAATGAGTTTGGGGTTAATGAGACATTGGACTAATTAGGTTGTCTTAAATGAGCTTATAATATGGTGAACTTAACCTTAACCTACCAATTTTTGAGCTAATCAAACCACTATCAAAATATGAACCAAATAATTAAATTACATATTTAAAATTTTAACTAAATATATCTATTTAAAATATTTTTTTCGATAACAATATAAAATTGTATATTTTATTACTTTTATATCACTATAACAATTTTAAATAAAAAATTCAAGTGATATATAGAACTTACTGGTCTTAATTTTAAAATAATACTATTTAGAATATTCTATAAAAAAATCAAGTGATATATAGAACTTACTTTTAAGTGCATAGTTATAATATTTAAAATTATGTTTCACTGTCTTATTTGAGTTCTAAATTTAAATAATGCTATTTAGAATATTCTAATAATTAAATATAAACCTTAATTATTCTATTAAAAACAATTATGCTATATAAAAATAATTTAAAAATGTAGTATGTCATTATTTTAATATGAAAAAAAAAATCAGACTAAACAAACCATTTTAAAATAGGCTAATAAAATTAAGCTTTAATCTAATAATTTTCAGGCTAAACGGACATGTCACTGAGCCGTGTTCCTTACATTCCTACTTTTAGGTAAATATATATTTTTAATTAATGAACAAGGAAAGAGTTAAAATTTTTATTTTAAGATATTTAATTAATTACACAATACAATAAATGGGATATTAGACTAAATACACTCACTATTGTGAGTGATGTATATAAACTTAAATACACAACAAATAATTAGTAATTGGTGCCCCAACTTCAAACAAGATCAAGAGAACTGTGACCACATTAAATGACCATTACCCCCACTTGGTAAGCAGCACTTATACATACCTCACTTTCTTTGGATATATGTAAGTGTTGTTACATCTTTTCTCATGAGTTATAATATTATAATTTTTGCACACTTATTATTAATTATAAATAAAATATGGTCTGACTTGAGCGTTGCAGTCCTGTGCTTGAATCTCCGTAATACACTTTTGTAGGACCAACGTATTAAATTTGAAAAAGAACAATTCAAAGAAGATGTGAATTACAATTTGCTAAAGAGAATAAGAAGATGAAGATTTGAAGTACAATATCTTATTTTATTTTATTTTATGTAATTCAAACTTATATAAATTATTCTTCATATATATATATATATTTACACTTGTATGTCAATATTGTTTGTTTTGAGATGATTTAGGGTTTAGAAGAGAGTAAAAATGGAAGAGATGGAAGGTGGGAGTGGGAAGAAGAGCTGAGTTTTTGTTTGATTTTATAAAAAGGGTCAAATTTTGAAAAAAAAAAAAAAAACGTCCTTATCTAGATTTTTTTAGCACCACATCCAAAATGTGGTAAATGAGATCATATATTATTGGAGTAAAAATCTTCCTTAAAAAGTGTTGCCCAGAAAAGTTGTCAAACACACTTTATGTCGGCATTTTCATCTTTTAAAGTTCAATATTTTTTCCCAAAAAAATACCAATAATAAATATAACTGTGAAAAGGTGTGCTAGAAGAGAGCAGATAAGTAGAATATGAGGGAACGCATGCAACTCCCTCATCAAGATGTCCTCTCTCTCTCTCTCTCTCTCTTCCTTCATACTCTCTGCCATTCTCACTCCACTTTCACGTTCTTGCTGCTCTCTATCTTGCTTACAAATCCCAATCTTGAAATTTATTACCATTAAAACACAATTATGTAATTCCACATTAGATTTTGATGAAATATAAGTATTACTGTGTAGTTATATTTATATCCAAAAGTTTTTTTCCTACAATTATAGTAATATAAAAATATTAAATACTATTATATTTGTTTGTTTAAAATGTGATGTACTCTTATTTGTTTTAAAGAAAATATAATACTGGTATATTTGTATAAGGTGTTGTAGTATATTTTGAAATTGGGATATGTAAACTCAAACACACCTAACACGTATGCTATTTTGAGTTCTTGCGTTCACGAAAACAAGGAAGATGAAACATAGTATTCTTTGAATTGGAGAAGTTAAAAGGATTGAAAATCTGGTTAAATTTGAGGGGTTTTTTCCATTGCTGACCCCATGGAGAGGACAATATACTCCTGACAAGAGTCCCATTAATGAAATATTCCAAATACAGTCTGCCTGCACTGCACAGTAACAGAGAGAGAGAGAGAGAGTAAAGCCATACACATACAAAGAGAAAGTAAAAGCAAACGAGCCAATGGAAAAAACTTACTGAAATAAAAACCTGCCAGACAACACAAACCAATCAGAAAAATCGAAAAAAGGCTCCACCTAGCACAATCTGGCCTCTTCCCCTTTTCCTTCTATTTTCTTTACCACCAACTACTTACAGCTTTCATTTCACAATCCAAGATCCCTTTTTCTATGTATGTATAATCATATTATGCGTATACGTATGTATGTATGTGTGTGTGCGCGCGTGCATGCAGGAGGAGTTTTTAATTGATTGAAGATAGTTGGGGTTTTCAGACAAGAAGAAGAATCTTGGAGAAACAGCATTGGCTGTTATATCTGGTTTCCTAATTCTCTTTGGAATCAGACAGTGAGGCTGAAAGCTTCGATCTTTCCATGAAAATTTTCTGTTATTGAATCAGTTATTATGAAGGGAAATTGGTGGGATTGGAGGAACGCTTGGTGGGTTCAAGAAATTAAAGGAAAATTAAGTGTTATCTGAATTTGTTTCTGTGGGGAGGTGTAGATTCTTGGGGCTTTGTTTTCTTGTGTTTGGTGCAGGGGGGGAAAATTAGTCACCGTTTCATTTCAGCAATCTTTTGTCTGTTACCCACCAAGTTTCTTGTTTTCTGTGATCAATTAAATATTATTTTTTTCAGAATTATTCCTTTCAAGAACCAGAATTTCAGAAACATTCTCCACTTTTTCCAGCTCTTTTACAGAAGGACAGTCTTCATTAGCTAAGTAAAACTTACGTGTTTATCCTAATCTTTCAACACCCGAAAAAATGTGTTGTTGGGAAATGCCTAGAAGTGTTTGAAATCGTCTGAAGTTTAGCAGAAGCAAGTTCAATCTGGGGGTGGGGTTGATTCTTGATTCGGAGTAGTCGAGGTTGGAATTGTGGGATATGGCAATGTCTTGCAAAGAGAGTAATAGGGCAGCGTCCTCTTTAAGCATGGATAATGGGAAGTATGTGCGTTATACACCTGAGCAGGTTGATGCCCTTGAAAGACTATATCATGATTGTCCTAAACCGAACTCTATGCGTCGTCAGCAGCTAATTCGTGAATGTCCAATTTTATCCAACATTGAACCCAAGCAGATCAAAGTCTGGTTCCAGAACAGAAGGTATATAGGCTATGTTCAATATGCTTTTAGTATTATAGTTGAATGATTAATGGATCTGTAGTGTTCTCTTTTGTTGGATTTATCGTTCATCAGTTAAGGTTTGTAAACGTGCTGTTTAGTTTTGTTTTAAGTTATGTTTGTTGTGTTTGAAAGGAAGAATCTTGATTTCTTCGATTTTTTTTTGTTGTTGAAATTCAGATGCAGAGAGAAGCAGAGGAAAGAGGCATCAAGGCTTCAAGCTGTGAACAGGAAGCTTACAGCTATGAACAAGCTGTTGATGGAGGAGAATGATAGGTTGCAGAAACAGGTGTCACAATTGGTGTATGAAAACAGTTACTTTCGCCAGCATAACCCAAGTGTGAGAAATCTTGCAACTAGTCCACGCGTTCTCACTTTCATGAAATTAATGTTGTAATATCATAATTTGGTATAATCTTGACTGATTTGAGATGTGTCCCTAGAAATTAAAAAGGTTTATTTAAATTTTGTTGCAGAATGCGCTTGCTACAAAAGACACAAGCTGCGAATCAGTGGTGACGAGTGGTCAAAAGCACCACTCGATGCCTCAGCATCCCCCGAGGGATGCAAGCCCTGCAGGGTTAGTTTTGGGGTTATGGTTACTTAAGCAATTTCTTGATGGAACAAAGATTATATGTGTTGTTATTGTGCTTTATAACCCAATTGTCTTGTGATTCATTTTTATTGGTAGCTTATGAAGTCTATTTGCTTTGTGTATTTTCCCAGACTTTTGTCCATTGCAGAAGAGACTTTAACAGAGTTTCTTTCGAAGGCCACTGGAACTGCTGTTGAGTGGGTCCAAATGCCTGGAATGAAGGTACATCATTGCCAAAAACATTATCGCTATAAGGAATGAAATATACATGTATTCTGAACTCAATCCATTAATGAGATCTTTAAGTGACTAGGTTACCTCATGTTACTTGAAATTCTGAATTGACTTCACATGTTTATTTAATATTGGCCTAAAGAAAATTTCTTGATGAACTATGTAAAAAATGTGGGTTGAGAGGGGACAGGAGAGCTGCACAGATTGCATTCCGAACGGCCATTTGTTCTGTTTGCTGCTAATCTTACTGGATGTTCAAAATTTCACTATTTTATGTTTATTTTTACTTATGTATTATTTTAAATTTGGAGTAGCCTGGTCCGGATTCCATTGGAATCGTTGCAATTTCTCATGGTTGCTCTGGCGTGGCAGCAAGAGCCTGCGGTCTGGTTGGTCTAGAACCCACCAGAGTAAGTTCGCTATATTCGTGTTCTTTGTTTGTTCCTTTAGTACCGTCTTTCTTAATTTCTAAAGAGATTTCCAATATATGTTTCAGGTTGCCGAAATCCTGAAAGATCGGCCTTCGTGGTTTCGTGATTGCCGAGCTTTAGATGTGGTAAATGTGCTGCCTACTGTCAATGGTGGAACCATAGAACTTCTATACATGCAGGTAACCATCTTGTTACTATGGAAGGGTTATTTTTTCTGATTGTCTTTTGTATATTTATTAATGAGTCTCCATATTTGAAATATTTTTAGCTATATGCGCCTACAACTTTGGCACCAGGTCGTGATTTTTGGTTGTTACGCTATACATCTGTTATGGATGATGGCAGCTTGGTGGTAGGTGAACCTTACAGATTTTTATGTTTTTAAACAATTTTTTTAGAAAGTGTTTTGTGGTTTTTGAGTTTGAGGCTTGATTTTATTCCAATTCCACATTCCTCTTGTTGCACAATTTGTACATAGGTCTGTGAACGATCACTTACCAATACTCAAAATGGTCCAAGCATGCCATCTGTTCAAAACTTTGTGAGAGCAGAGATTTTGCCCAGTGGTTACTTAATCAGACCTTGTGAAGGAGGCGGCTCGATCATCCACATTGTAGATCACATGAATCTGGAGGTAATTTTTTACACCGAAATACTATGATTGCTTGTAACTATCGTACAGTACAACTTACAATGTTGGTAATGCCTTTTTGTTTACCAGCCGTGGAGTGTTCCTGAGGTGTTGCGCCCACTCTACGAATCTTCAACAGTGCTTGCTCAGAAGATCACAATGGCCGTAATAATTTCATGCTATTTTCTCAACATATTAATAATTCGATGAAAGAATGTGGAGGCTTATAGCTTATTATTTGCCTTAAATTATGTCTCTCCCTTCAGCATTGCCTTTTTTTGTCTCAATGCAGGCTCTTCGCCAGCTTAGGCAGATCACTCATGACATTTCACAGTCTAGTGTATTCAACTGGGGCAGAAGACCCACAGCTCTACGAGCACTTAGCCACAGGTTGAGCAGGTAGGATATCCCTCCTTTTATTTATTTGTTTATTTTTAATACCCTCATTTTGTGGTTTAATTCATGGCATATTAAACCTTGCACATTATGCAGGGGATTCAACGAGGCTCTTAATGGGTTTAGTGATGAGGGGTGGTCGTTGCTAGGCAATGGTAGAATGGATGATATCACGATTCTTGTAAACTCCAATCCCGAAAAATTGATGGGGTTAAATCTCTCTTTCACAAGTGGATATGATTCCATTTGCAATTCTATTTTGTGTGCCAAAGCCTCTATGCTTTTACAGGTTAGCAAATTCCACTTACTTATGTTTACCTTTTCTTTGTTCTTTTCCCGTGAGAACCGTTTTATTATGGTGATGGAAATATAGAAAAGACTCGTATGAGCACTGATAAAATAGATTCCCGACATTGTTTGTGGGATAAATGAGTATGTACCTCTTGCTGGCTGTCTTGCTTCATCATTCATCCTCCCCCATTTATCATTTTCTCTCTCTTAAATTTTGGGCCAGAATGTCCCTCCTGCAATACTACTCAGGTTCTTGCGAGAGCACAGATCAGAATGGGCAGACAACGGCATTGATGCTTACTCAGCTGCAGCTGTTAAAATTGGTCCTCCTACTTTCTTTGGTCCCAGAGTTGGTAATTTTGGGGGTCAAGTTATACTTCCTCTGGCTCAGACTATTGAGCATGAAGAGGCAAGTTTATTGATTGCTTATTCACTTATTTTTATGCCTCTCTTATTTCTATATTTAACAAAATTGGTGTAAGGTAACAATTTGGTATTTTAAAATGTTACTCGCCTTCGTCTTGTTTTTGACACGAGCCTTATGGATTCGGTGATTCCTTATAGCTGCTGGAGGTGATCAAGCTTGAAGGTGTTGCCCATTCTGCTGAAGACGCAATGATGCCTAGGGATATATTACTCTTGCAGGTACATGTTTAATCTCATTCTTAACTAGTGAATCGTAAACACTTTTCATTCGATAATGTACTTCTAGCTTGGTTCCAAGTTATTTTTATTATTTTAATGGTTTATTTTTATATTGATCAAGAAACATTTTTCTTTGCTTTTATGCTTTTCAACGTGATATAATTGTTTTACAATGCTTCATCATATACAACCATACATCTCTTCCTATTGTTTTAGTAATTTGATTTTGTGTCTTAAACTCACTAGGAGAAAGCATTTTAATGTAGTATTGATGTTACTATAATGATTTCATCTTCTTTATTAATGTTATTATTTTTTGCTGCTAATCTTGGAGTTTTGCAGCTTTGTAGTGGAATGGATGAAAATGCAGTTGGGATGTGTTCTGAACTCATATTTGCCCCTATCGACGCCTCTTTTGCTGATGATGCTCCTCTCCTGCCCTCTGGTTTTCGCATGATTCCTCTTGATTCTGGAAAGGTCAGTTTTTTGTGTATATTTTCTTTCCTTTGTGTGTGCATGAGAGAGAGAGAGAGAATTCTTGCCTTCTGAATGGCACGAAACTGGAGAATGATTTCGATCATTAAATGATTGCTGATCGGATGGTTGAGAGAGAGCGAGAGGATTCTTGCATTTTGAGTAGCACAATACTGGGAATTGTTATTGATCATTAAATGATTGCTGATTGGATGGTTGTGATTGTAGGAAGCCACCAGCCCGACCCGTACCCTGGATCTGGCTTCTGCTCTCGAAACCGGGATATCTGGAAACAAGGCATCCAACGGTGTTCCTAATACCAGTAGCGCTACGAGGTCTGTCGTGACAATAGCCTTCCAATTTGCATTCGAAAGCCATATGCAAGAAAATGTAGCTTCCATGGCCAGACAATATGTTCGTAGCATTATATCATCGGTTCAAAGGGTGGCGTTAGCCCTCTCCCCTTCTAACCTAGGTCCTCATTCTGGTCTTCGATCACAACTCGGAAATCCCGAAGCGCATACCCTTGCCCGTTGGATCTGCCAAAGTTATGGGTACTTAATAAAATCAGCATGATTGTGTTTCGGAGCTTCATTTTCAATATTTTTCAATATGCTACTGTACTTGATAATAATAATATACATAGAATATTCTATTTTTTTTGGAGAAGCTAATCTGGGCCCAGCCCTACACGATATATAGGACCTCATAAATCTAACTCGCATGAAGCTGCTTTATCTAAGTTAATGCCTTTACCTTTAATCCCTTTACATAATCCCATATATGATCAAATATTGGCTTAATGAAGATATCTAGAATGCTCATTTCCATTCAAAGTTTCATCCTTGTAAGGGATCATTCCGAGGAAGGCTCGCCTTTTCATATAAAAACTTACGAGTAGTGTAGGTTTATGATGTATTCCTGATTTTACTCCGATATGGAATTCAATCATATTCTTGAGCTTGAAGCATTGTTTTTAGTCTAGCAAATGAAATCTTGTTCTGTATCACTGTAGGACTTATATGGGTGTGGATCTTCTCAAATCAAGTGGTGGAGGGAGTGAATCTATACTCAAAGCTCTATGGCATCACTCAGATGCTATTATGTGCTGCTCTGCTAAGGTAACGAACCTTCCTCTCTCTCTCTCCGAGTGTAGTAGTCTTGTCTCTCCTAATACATCTCTCTTTTTCTGTATTGCAGGCCTTGCCAGTTTTCACATTTGCAAACCAGGCTGGTGTTGACATGCTTGAGACGACCCTCGTTGCACTCCAGGACATACCCCTGGAGAAGATATTCGACGATCATGGTCGGAAAAATCTCTGCTCCGAGTTCCCACAGATTATGAACCAGGTCAGCAATTGCTTATCAATAGACGAAAAGCATATGCATTCCATGGCAAAATGCATCTTATGGCTCCATGCATTTGATGTTCCTTTCAGTATCTCCCTGTGCAAACTTTTTATAGCAAGACTTTGTATTTCTGTATTTCACCCTACGAGGCGCTTCTCCTACTGTTTTCACATTATCGTTAAAAATTGGAATTCAGCGACCTATTGGAACAAAAGCTAAAAGTACGCGAGACCTGGTGAAACAGAATATGTTTACAAGGTCCTTGTACTTTCAACTTTTCTTTCGTTAGGTCCTTGTTTAACAGCAGCGTCAACCATTTAAACGAATCTGTTAAAAACGGACCAAGTAAGATGAAGTGTACCTGGATTTACTAAAACAAAACAATTGTACAATGCTCTACTGAAGCAAAAATGAAAAGTATGGGGATGCTGTATTCGAGCAGGCATTCTTTATGCACTTTCTTGACAACAAAACGTACAGAACTTTCACCAAAAAGAGTAACAATAGTGTTCATACTACAGGGTTTTGCAAGTCTTCAAGGTGGCATCTGTTTGTCGAGCATGGGCAGGCCAGTCTCGTATGAGAGAGCAGTCGCCTGGAAAGTTCTGGATGAAGAAGACAACGCTCATTGCATCTGCTTTATGTTCGTTAATTGGTCGTTCGTGTAGTTTTATGAGTGTAGATATAAAAAAACTGAACTGCCCATGGATGGAGATCTGTTGTTCCTCCTTGCTTGATCGTGATTTTGTTGCTGTTACAGGATAGTTGTTTGTGGGTTGCTGCTACCTGTACTTTTCTTATCAGCATTTGGGATTTTTGATCAGTACTAGGTTATCCATTTCACTTTAGAATGATGCTCTTTTGGATTCTCAATCATAAGAGAGAAAAAGACCTTGTATGCCACACACAATTCTCTATTTCTTATTGTATTTATTTCACTAGTTCATGTAAGCCATGAGATCACCATAAATAGAAATATGAGATTGAAATATATTATCGAATTGAGACGATCGAAATATATTATCGAATTGAGACGATCGAACTGTTAAAATGATAATTTTTTTTTCATTTTTACCTCATATGCACTTAAGTGCATTAAGCTTGGGACTTAAATGTGTATTTTTAAAACTGCAGAGGAACTTTTCTCAAGGCCTCCGTCATCATACTCATTGTAACAAAAACTTTTTTTTTTTTATTATTATTATTATTATTATTATTATTATTATTATATTTCATTTTTGTTACAATCACAGACACTGCAATTAGCTTCCAATCAACTCTAGAAACCTTTTCAAGAACCCATCACATTTGTCTCTTCAAATCACTGTAAAACTTCCTTATAAACTTCTCTGCAGCTTCATCAACATGATTATCTTCTTCCATCTCCCTCAACGGGAACGGAGAATCCGTTATCCTCAGCTGCCTCACCATCGGGGTCCGCGCGAATCCCGGAACCGCCGGCGACGGCGCCACGCTGCTGGCCATTTCCAACGATTCATTCTCATTGATCTGGGGGTGGGAGTTCTTGCGCTTGTTGAGGTGAAAGGGTAGGCGCCGGAAAGAAGAAAAGTCGGGGCTTTTGGTGCAGCTGAACTCGTACTCGTTTAGTGGGACTGGGTAGGAGAGCTGCAGTTCTTCGACGGCGGCGGCGGAGTGGTGGTGGTGGTGAAAGATGAGGTTGTGTATGGCTGCTTTTCCGGCGATCTTGCCACGCTTCATCATCGTGTTGAGATCGGATAGTAATTTGGTTTTTGATATACCTTTCCTCAGCATGAAATAGGCGACACTTACTATTTCCCAGAATTTCTTGGCTATAATCGACAGATTTTGCTCCATTTTGTTGTTTTTCTGTATTTCTTGGATTTCTTTGAGATGGGTTTTTGATGTGGAAGTTTGATTGAGTATTGAGGAGAGAGAATATAAGATCGAAGTTGTGGAGAGGAAAGTTGTTTTCAGTTGAGCTGAATGGTGGCATAATTATGATCGTAGTATTTATAGAACTCTAATGAAGGAAGAGGACACATGGGTTGTACTTTGAGCTTAACTGGAAGTACATCTTAGGCTGAATGGAAGCTTCTAAGATATTTAGTCTTGATGATAGCTTTATCTATGGAAAAAGTCGGAAATTACTTTCCACTCGTTATGCAAATAATTGGTTCGTCTCAACCTCCCAATTTTACTTCATTGTTTTAATCAATTCAGTTGTGTTCCTTTTCTATCTTTAAAATAAAAATAAAAAACTATAAAGAAATTTATTATTATTATTATTATTTTGCCACAGCACTATTTGTGTTAGTTAATGGATAGATATGAATACGGTTTCGTCGAATTTGATTTCGGAACAATCGGTTCCTGAAATTGGGAGGGGTAGAATCGAAACTGAACCAGTATATAATCTGGTTCTAGTTTTGGTTTTGAAATCGTTGGTTCCATAGTTTTGGTTCCCGTTTTTTTTTTTTTACAAATTCACACTTCGCTGGTTTCAGAAATCGGATATTCTGAAATTGAAATCGAACCGACTAGGTTCCGATTTTAAACTAAAACCAAATCAATAGTTAAATCGAATCGTTGGCTGCCAATTTCAATTCTAAATTAAAACCGTGCCATATTTAGTTAATAGAGATCAATCCACCGAATGAAACCAAAACCATGAATCTTCTTCACGCGTTGCATATAATAATGCTTAGATACTGTAATAACTTGCATATTAGTTTTTCACTGTAATGATTTTAATAAAATTTTAATATATTTATATAAATATATTTATATGTTAACATATTAAACTAATTTATTTATTTCTTTTAAAAGAAAGTTAATAGTGAATTTTAAAATGATTCCATCACTTTCATGATTCGAAGTAAACAAAGTTTCCCTTTGATTTTTCACTTTAGTGGTTTCTACCACTGCCGGTTTACTTAGCAAGAAAGCTTGCCTTGGGACACGTGTCTCTTCTTCTTGCCATACAATATTTTTTATTTATTACTCCGCAAAATAATTGTAGTATTTAGAGTATTCTCGATAGTGAAATTTAGTAAGTATTTAGAGTATTCTTGGTAGTGAAATCTCGTAAGTGAAGAAAGCCATTTCGGAGGTAATTTATTTTTTAAAATAAAATTAATTGAATTATTTTATTTTTTAATTATAAATTTATTCATTAAGTAAATCCATAACTACACTAGCATAAGTAAAAAACGTGTCATATAACATTAATTAATTAATCCTTTTAATAAAATTATGAGATTTTATAAATAAGAAAAATATATTTTTCTACTAAGATTATTCAAATTCTAGTTTAAATATTTTTAATTTATCGAATTATTGGTAGTTAGTGAGATATGTCAAGAAATATGTGGAATTACTGTAGATGTATTTGAATATCATATAAACATTCACACATTATATGCTCAAAGCTAAAAATAGGAACCTCTCCATTGCAGAAGTATATGATTGTTTCAAGAACGAGCAGGGTAGCGGTTTCAAGGTAAGCAGCCTTGGCGACAGCACCAAAACTGTACGAAAGCTTCTTTCCTATTGACACAAGGTGAGCAGACACTGGATATAGCAAGAGAACTTTCATCACAAGAAGGTTGATGATGGAATAGATGAAGAGTACCTTTTGTTATTGATGCGTGGTGCTTTGGAGCTCCCAATTCACTGGAGCGCTCGAAGGCCAAATGCAAGATGGTTCGTAGACGTTTATGCAAAGAGACCGGACATGAATCCAGTCGTGCTTGAGCTTGCCAAGCTTGTTCTTGCCAAGCAACGCATCAACAAGAACTCAAACATGCATGTCTCCAGGCGATTAACTTCCACATACATGACAGCTCATTAATTAATGGTCGGCCTCAAAATGAGTCAGCTAATCCGTGTTTGCATGCGTGAAGCAAACAGGCCCAGAAGAAAAGCTGCCATTTCTGGACGTGTGGGCGTTTTGAGCCTCCATATGGATATTCAAGAATTATGTCCACAAAGGTGAACGTCCTCATAACAATCATTGATGATATACTTGATGTGTACGCTAGTTTGGAAGAAATTATGCTCTTCAATGACACCATTCAAAGGTTAGGAGGAAGTGGAGCTTAATCTAGTGTTTCTTTTACGTACGTACAGATGGGATCTTGAAGCACTGGATCAACTCCCAAACTATATGCAAATGTGTTTCTTGGCGCTCAACATTCCAATTTTAAGAAAATCAGTGAGAATGCTTAGGAAGAAAACAAAATATATATGGATATGTCTTTATCTCCATTTTTCTAGGAAAATAGAAGATTCAGATTCCTTTTTCTTAAGGTATATTAGAATTGTTGGAATTACATATGTTTGCTCGGATGAGAATGCTTTTTGTTTTTCATCCATACCCTGATTTTTGTTGGCATTTTTACATTCAAGAAAATGCACAATTAGTGTGATAATTGAGTCAGTGCCCTAGTGTGATAATTAAAAAAAATATTCGCCCACCGTGGGGCTCGAACCCACGACCACAAGGTTAAGAGCCTTGCGCTCTACCAACTGAGCTAGACGGGCTGATGTTGTGAGATTCACAGAAATAGTATTGGGCAATGATTCTGATAATTAATTAAATCTACAAGATTTGAACAAATCAATCATCTTAATTTTTTTTTTTTTTTTTTTTTTTTTTTTTTTTTTTTTTTTTTTTTTGTCTAAGAGAAAGGTACACAGCCAAGTTAAAAGATGAACTCAACAAAAAATTCCCCACATTCCCTTCCAGCAGGAGCTGCAGTAGGCAACTCGTCCCATATCATGTATAATCGATAATGTGTCATATATTTATAAGTCTCCATACTTTTCTATGTTGGTATTAGTGCATAACAAACTCATGTATATCAATAGCAATTCAAAATATATTTCCTTCACTAATCTCACTTAATGATTCCTCAAAATACACAATCTTAAAGAGTTTAATAACCTCATTATGGATTTTAAGTAAACTAATGTTAAATGTTATTTTTTCATACTTACCATTTTAGAAAAAAGATTAAAAAATATTACATATTTATTTATCAAAATTTTAGATAAAATTAAAATTAATTGGACGAATTTCGTGAGTTTTATACTAAAGCAAATTTTAATATGACTGAGCGCTTCAAAATCTCAGCTTGAGCAGAAGATCCACGTGGACCATCATCTGACGGAGCAACGGCATAGATTAACCAATTTCCAACAGAAACCCCATTTGTCGTCACTCTTCCCCGCTCACCCTCCTCTCCATGCAAGCCGGAGTCCACTCTGCACACTCTCCTCCCTGTTATGCTCTTCTGAGCAGAATTTCCGAAACTCACGAGAAAATATCTAAGCCCTTCGTTCATCAATCTACGGTTGGAAAACATTACAGCCCAATCAAATCTAATTTTACGGGGCTTTTTCTTTTTCTTCTTCTGATATTAAGCAAATTTTATAAGTCAGGAAATATGCGTACACAATCGCCTCCATTCCCTTTCTCAGAAAGCAAAATCGGTTCCTGTTATTCTGCCTCTCCAAAATCCACTTATATTCTCTCTCTGCAGATCCCTAAAACTTCTCAGTCCATTTGAAAGCCCTGACGATCGAACACCTATTAAGCTCTATTTCTCTCAGTACATTGCAAAGATCATTTCTTGGTTTCTTGGATTCGATTTCATTATTGGTAGGTATTCTCCTCTGTTTCTTGTTATTGTAGTGCATGCGTAAAGGTTTGATTTTGTTATTGGTGGACAAGATAGTAAAGCAATATTCATAACACATAAATATGAAGTATCGCTTTTTTTTAGTGGTTGAGTATTTTGAGAAATCAGGGAAGCGACTGATGGAAATTGGAGGATGAACGATGCCAGTGCTGCGTGGCGCGGCAATTGCTACCCGTACGAGGAGGAGAAGGGCGGCGGCAGCAGTTGCGGCTCCGGTTGATGTCAATATACTTGCTGCAGCGGAAGCGACAGCAGCTCCCGAAGTTAAGGTGGTTGAAGAGAAGAAGCGGGTTTTGGAGGACAAGAGAGAAGAGGTGGGAGAGAAACCGATGGATGAATCTGATAGTAGCGGGAAGAGCCCCGACAAGGCTAATGGGGCTGATGATGAATTAGCTGCGCCTCTCCCTGAGAAGGTGAGAACTTTTCAATGCGACTGTCTGGGATTTATTTGTTTGTGTGTTTTTTGGGTGAAGAGTGGAAAGGTTTCTGCATGCATGTATTATATTGGGGAGATTGTGATATGGAACTGAACGTCTGAAGCTTTTCTTATGACTGAGGAAAAATGAAGATTTAATTATTATTTGGGATTATTTTTTATGTTTCAAAATAATACACGAGTTCTGGATGCTGGTTTGGCTAATACACATGTGATTGCTTGTAGTCATTTTTATACTGCTGAAGAGTTCGGATGGAATCATCTCTGCCCTTGGAAAATTAAAAGCTTGCCTGTTGTTGGCTCTATGAAATGTAACATGCATTCCACACGAGCTTTAATTATATGATGTAGTTTATCTTAAAAAAATGATGTAGACAAATCATGTGTGGTCCTGTTTCATCCAGTTATTTAATTTATAGATTCACTTGAATTGTGTCAGAGATGATTCGGAAATGTTCTCCGTTTCAAAATATAGTGGAGTCTTCTGTAAACGTAGATCTGAATATTGTGTTTTCAAAGATTTTTTTATTGAACTCTGACTGGGATAATGAGTGAAGTTTTCATAGTATCTTTGATGATGGAAGGTCGTCTGATGTGAACAATATAATAAGTGGATTATTTTTGTCCTGCTTGAAAAATGTTAACATTGTGGTCAACCTGAAAAAGTTCCAAAAAAGTGGTCTTGGGATATTCCAGTCATTTTGCATGTGCAATAACTATAAGCAGTAGTAACATTGGACTGGGCGAACATGGTGTCACTGTTTCAATGAAAATGTGCTTTCAATATTCTTCTTGTTACCGCATCAATTATTTAAATTTAATGCTTGCAGTTGTGCCTGCATATTGTTGTTAGAATATAATTCAGTTGCATGTGACACATAGCATTCTAGTTTCTTTTGGCTGATGTGTGGTGTAAGCATTTGCTTTTAAGTAAGTTATGGCACTCTGATTAGATTGACTTCACTAGTTTGCATTTCTAAGTGGAGTACTGCCTGATAGTGAAGAAATCTTTGTTTATAGGATTATTTTCTTTTTGGCAATTGAATAGTTCCTAATCTTTTGCTCATTATTGTGTTTGCTTCAAAGTAAAAGGCATTGGGCGAGTATGTGATAGTAAGAAATTCTCCTATTTCACCACAAATTTTTTGGTTTAGACTTCAGCTGTATGTCTCTTGCTTCACTGACATTTCAGTTATTGTACCTGAACTATGCTTTGAGACATGTAGACCATTTTGAATTCGAAAAAGGATATACATAATTAATTTGTGTAATAGTTTAAAGAACATAACATATATATTTTTCTTGAAGTCTTGTGTAAAATTAAGAGTTACTGGAAGAGGAATGAATACGAATGTAACAATCTTATGCGTCATTCTGGACCTTTTGGGGTTATCGTTGTCACTTGGAAATTAATCGAATTTGAAGTTTCCATCACTACAGGTGCAGGTTGGTGGTTCACCAATGTACAGACTTGAAAAGAAGCTCGGCAAGGGAGGTTTCGGGCAGGTTTATGTTGGTCGTCGTGTCACTGGCAGTAGCACTAATGAAAGGACGGGTCCTGGAGCCATAGAGGTATCTTTTCTGGGTATACTGATTTGAGCAATATCATAATTTAATTGGTGATTTCTTCTCCAAATTGACATGTTCTTGATCTTAACAGGTGGCCCTAAAATTAGAACATCGTAATAGTAAAGGATGTAACTATGGCCCACCTTATGAATGGCAAGTTTACAAGTAAGAATTGAACTTTTTCCATGTATATTAAATAGTTGATATTGTTCTTTTCTTAATTTTCATGCTGTAACATTACTCAGTACGCTGGGGGGAAGTCATGGTGTTCCGCGAGTGCATTACAAAGGCCGACAAGGCGATTATTATGTGATGGTACGGCACTTATTGCTTCTCTGGTCTTTTTTCTTCTTTCACTTTTGGTTATAAGGTTTATGTTTTATTAAGTGGACACTTGGATTTCACAGGTCATGGATATGCTTGGACCGAGCTTGTGGGATATTTGGAGTAATAACTCCCACTCGTGAGTGTGACAGTCCACAATATATGTGTTTTTAGTTACGTTATTTGACTGTCTTCAATTTTTCTCTTATCAAACTTTTATCTTGTCAAATTACAGAATGTCGGTTGAAATGGTAGCTTGCATTGCTATTGAATCAATTTCTATATTGGAGAAAATGCACTCAAAAGGGTGAGATGTCAACTCTCCATCATTTTTCCATATCCCCAGGGAAGGGTGGGTTTGGCTTGTTAAAGTGTATTAACAACAGTTCTAGGTTTGTCATTATTGAATTTAACGGCTAATAACTTTCCACGGAAGTTGGTATGAACTTCTGGCATCTATGTGTTACTATAACTTTAGTTATCTTCTTTCATGTATTTGCGTTAAGGGTTGGGAACAGTTGCCCTTTTATCCATTGAAGCCATATAACTTGCAAAGATTCCAAAAAATTTAGGTTTGATAATGCATGAACTATTACTGGATCACAGAACCAGATTTTATTGTTATCTATTTATATTACTTTCATGAATTATTATTTTTTTATCATTTTTATTATTATATATTTTTTGCATTCATGATGTACTCCCTATAATTATTGCTCACATTATGGGTTGAATATTCCTACAACGAGATGTATGTTATTTTGGACAATTGCTATTGATGTTTTTTGGTGCAGGGTATCTTAAGTTGTTATACCTAGATGAATATTTGTTGTAGAATTTTTTATGGCTAGGGAAAGGAGGATAAGTGGCAAAAACTGCAGGTGGAACCCTAAGCACTTATATTTTCTCCATGAGTATCTCTAGGATGTTGTAACCAATAAATTTTATGTGATTGTTGCATAAAATGTAGCTTCGGTATTTCTTTTCTTGTTGATTTAGACATATTATTACTTGGCTAATATCCCAAAAATGGCAGGTTTGTCCATGGGGACGTGAAGCCTGAAAATTTTTTGTTTGGTTCACCAGGAACTCCTGATGAGAAAAAGTTATACCTGGTTGATCTTGGTTTAGGTATGTATTCCTCGATCAAGTTTCTTTTCTTGTCTTTGAAGTATTTCATATTGACATCTACACTACTTGCATCAGCTACTAGATGGAGAGATGGAAATGCTGGTCTTCATGTTGAATACGATCAACGACCAGATATTTTCAGGTACACGCATTCTTTAAATTGAACTACTTTTAGTACGTCCCAAAATCTGTTCCACATTTTTTTTTAAATAATTAATTTTGTTACTAATGTGGAGAAGTCTGAATATGGATTTCAGGGGTACAATTCGCTATGCCAGTGTTCATGCTCATTTAGGTAGAACTGCTAGTAGGAGAGACGATTTAGAATCTCTTGCTTACACACTCGTTATCCTTTTGAGGGGACGTCTGCCTTGGCAAGGATTCCAGGTGTGTGTGCGTGTGTTTTTTTTAAATTTTTTTTATTACATGTGTTAATACTTTGAAATTTGCATGTATGAGATTGCTGTTTACATTGCCCTTTATTTTGTCCCCCTTATATATAAGCTGCTTTTGCTTAGGGTGATAACAAAGGATTTCTTGTTTGTAAGAAGAAAATGGCAACATCGCCTGAGGCACTTTGCTGCTTCTGTCCGCAGCCTTTTAAGTCATTTGTGGAGTATGTGGTGAATTTGAAGTTTGATGAGGAGCCTAATTATGCTACATGTATCTCCCTTTTTGATGGGTTAGTTGGACCAAATCCAGATATCAGACCTATCAACACCGATGGTGCACAAAAGGTACTTTTATCTATTTTGATGCTCACTGGTGTAACTAATGAAACAGTTCATAACCAACAGATTGGTGCTTGTCTAATTCTTTTATCTTCTTTTTTTCCTTCTGGAAATGAAGCTTATTCATCAGGTAGGTCACAAGAGAGGCAGGCTGACTCTTGAAGACGACGAAGATGAGCAACCGAAAAAGAAAGTTCGGATGGGGATGCCTGGAGCACAGTGGATTAGCGTTTATAATGCTCGTAAACCCATGAAACAAAGGTACTCTTGCCTTCACAGTCTCGCACTTGGATTATGAAGAATTATCCTCCTGCATCCTGTGACTTACTCATAGATATACTTCATGATTTGTTTTGCTTGTTTTCCGTGATTTACTTTACTAGTATATGGTGAACTATGATATCATGTCTGTGTGCGTGTGTGGTTCTCTCTTGAATTCACAATTTGTTTCTGGCTTTGCATTGAAGATATCACTATAATGTGATCGATGTGATGAGGCTTTTCCAGCACATTGACAAGGGAACAGAAGATGGCTTATTCATCAGTTGTGTAGCCTCCTGTCATAATCTGTGGGCTTTAATAATGGATGCTGGCACTGGCTTCTCGGCTCAGACTTACAAGCTGTCGCCTTGCTTTCTTCACAAGGTACATGCTGACTCGTGCCAATTTTTCCTTCCCTTCAGTTACTTCTTGTTCATAATACATCCGTGGATCTCTGTGTGTTTAATTACATTGTATTTTAAGATGAGAGCACGTTCTTTTTGTAATTTCCAGCTAACGTTGGACTGCTTACAGGAATGGATTATGGAACAATGGGAAAAGAATTTTTACATCAGTGCAGTTGCAGGAGCTTCAAATGGGAGTTCATTAGTTGTAATGTCGAAAGGTAAAACTTTTGAGTCAAGCTTAATTCTTCCTTTATTTTTTTTCTTTATATTTCTTAATTTGTTTCACTCAGAATCTCAGATATTTAATTTCAATCCAGGAACACAGTACTTGCAACAGTCCTACAAAGTTAGTGATTCGTTTCCATTCAGGTGGATAAACAAAAAGTGGAGGGAAGGTTTTTATGTTACCTCCATGGCTACATCTGGGACGAGATGGGCGGTTATTATGTCTCGTGGCGCTGGATTCTCAGACCAGGTCTTACAACACTCAGAGTTCATAATTGTTTTGTATTATTATTATTATTATTTGCCTAATTGCGTCATTAATCTTTTAGGTTGTGGAACTAGATTTTCTTTATCCAAGTGAGGGCATTCACCTTCGTTGGGATAGTGGATACCGAATAACTGCAACCGCAGCAACATTGGACCAGGCTGTTTTTGTCTTAAGTGTACCAAGACGAAAACCCTTTGATGAAACACAGGAGACTCTGCGTACTTCCGCCTTTCCTAGTACGCATGTCAAGGTTTGTTATATTATGTCCCCCTTTGGTGTTGTCTTTTAAGGTTATTGGAAATGCTGAAATTCTTCTTTAGCCGGAACTTAAGCTTCATTATTATCTTCTAGCCACAGAGAAGCCCCTTTTCTTTTTCTGTTCCACCTACACCAACCCATTTCATTTAAAAATCAGGTTGTTCCCCCTGCACCGACCCATTACATAAAAATCCAGTTTACTCCACATACACCAACCCATATCATTTCATAAACCACAACTAAAGACTGTCCCATCCATCACTGGACCACCAAGACACCGGGAATAGTTGGCAAACAAATTTTCCTTCGGCTAGAAAACTGAAACTTAAGTTGTTGGAAAAAAAAAAAAATTATTTCGGAGATGACTAAGTTTGGGGGTCATGACACATTCTTTTTTTGAACTTTGTGCATTCTTTGGTCGATATTATAGCAGAGCATATAAACAACCAATTTTTTTATGATTTTTTTCTCGGTTACAGGAGAAATGGGCAAAAAATCTGTATATTGCATCAGTTTGCCACGGGCGTACAGTATCTTAGGGCCAGCAAGTCATGATTTAAATACTTCAAAGATGGTGAGTTGGTATTTTGAGGTGTTTGGCCAAAGGGGGTAAAAGGACAACTTGGGTTTAGTGAAATTTTTAGCTGCAGCAAAAGCTTAGTTGGTAGTGAGGGTACAGAATAGTGTTAGGGTGTTATTGGTGCTCGTGCATTTCAGGTGGGTGGCCTAGCAGTAATTTGGTCTGAGTGCGTCTTTAGAATCTTGGTTTTGAACAACTGCTCCTTTAGATTGTATTATCACAGACTTGCTCTTTTACCTCACTGTTGTCATGGTCGTAACGAATCACAAAGACACACGTGCAGTCGCTGCTGTCGTGCACCTTCCGTTCAATTTCCACAACACGCGCATCACAGTAAAGTGCATGATCCAGTCCTTCCTGGAAATCATCATAATAGGTATTATCCTTAGAGAGAGAGAGAGAGAGAATGCAACAGAATGAAATGACGGAGGTGGTACCCTGAAGCAAAGAACAGAATCTCCAATTTTGACTTTATCACATTCGTAAGGATCCAAAGGAATATCTTCCTCTTTTCCGAAGCCGGAAAATCTCACACGAACAAGGTGTCATATGCAGGGAAAGTGATTCGAATCTGTACTGGTAGTGTATGAAGTTCGACACATGCTACACATGCATTATCCACAGTTGCCAATCTATAGATTAGCAATGACAGAGTATGTAGCAGCCAATCAAAACATTACCAAATTCTGATACATCCTTGACCTGCTAGAACAGCACCTTCAAGGTTTATGCAAATATTTCTTACAAATATAATGTTTGATCTGTTACATCAATGATTAAGGTTGACCTACATGATTTAAACAGGGAATAACTTCTATATATGAATTTCATTAAAGCTTCCTGATCGGCTCCATTTCCTTCCATGTTAGCAAGGTCTGATAATAGGCTCTCAGCGATTTGGGTAGGGGGGGTGGGTGGGTGGCAACGGAACAGCAATAAAATCCATTAACAGGCATTTTCTAGGAAAGTAAAGTTATTTGTCCCATCAACATTCTATAGGATCAAAATACCGAGTATTTCATCTTCCAAAAAATTAAATAAAGAAAACGTAACCAAGTACTTTCCGGGATCCATATATTAATTAAGAGACCACAAAACCTATGGTTTAGGCAGATCATATATTCCAATACACTTTCAAGCCTTTGTTTTGAATATAAATGCTAAATACAACTTGATCTGATACACATATAAGGTGTGTTGTCGGAGTTTTAAGTAGAATACAGATAGTTGCGTAATATATTTACGGATTTAAGAATTGAAAATTTTATGTTAATGAGTAATTTACCAAGATGAGAAAGTCAAGTATAATAAGTTGCTCGTATAAACATAAATATAAAAGGAGAACTAAAAAGGGAATGCCATTTGAAACTAAAATAACATAAAACGAATTGATAAAAATACCGAAATCTGCCACCCCTATGTATTTTAATTTGCAGTTAAGTTCATTTGGCTCCTCTTCAGTATATAGTATATTAAGGGGTGCAAGCAAACCAGTAATAAAATGCTCACCAAGAAAAATCCTCAGCTGATTGAGCTTCGAACATCAAGAATAGCTGCTTCACTTGCAGAAATGGTTGGTACATTTGCAGACTTGATCATTTATCATCTTTATGTGGTCGAAAAAAGAGAATTTCATAACTTCGTTACAGAGATGTGCACATCATGCTATGTTAATGGTATCTGAATAAATAGAAATTGAATCATTTTAGCAATTTTAGGGTGAATTCTAGAACAAACAAGAAGGCTGTATATATTAAATCAGATTAGATGTAAAGAAGCAAATTCAGAATAGCATAAAATGAGAATCATATACTTCTCTACCATAGGCACATATATGGTTATCCACATAAAAATTGCAGTTCTCCAGTTTGATTATCTGACCAAGAGATTGAACGGTACATCTCAAACCAATTCAAACAGCAATAGATTAAAGAATTTAACAATTTGATCACTTTCACAGTTCCTCCATCAAGTTTATATCTTTCTATACAGTAGGGAAACTCAATATCTAATGCTATTCTAATGCCTGAAAAGGAAAACCAACAAATTAACTTTCCATAGATTAACATATATAATCCACTCACTAAATAGCAAGTTTCTTGGCCGGTTTAAACTTCACAACATAAATACCGAAATTGCAGCTAAATTACATTATGAGATTCATTTTCTCAATATCCCACAAATTATAAAGCAGAGAAAACATGTAATCAGAGTGATTGATTGTTGATATTTCTGCATGCAGAGACCCTTATCTGGGGGTAGAACAAAAAAAAAAAATAGAAAAAAATGAGAAGGGAATATCAAATATGTTTGCGCCATTAACTGTAAGTGCATGGTATAAGCAAAAGAATTAACAGAACTTGAGAAATACAAATAAGCAATCTACATTTCAGCTAGAAGGAACAGAAATTTACCTCTGCAAATGTAAACTCAGGTGAATCATCTTCCAATTCCATGACCTCATACTCCTCAGCCATCTCTCTCTCTCTCTCTCAATGAAAGCCCAAGCACACCATGACAACCTTGTTTTCTTACTTTTCTAAAGACAGTCCAATCATTACGATGTGAAATTTTGTGTGTGCGCAAGTGTAACCATGGATATGGCTAACCATGTCCAAGAGTGTGCAATAATGCAAGTTAATAACCATATGCACTGAGTGTAGTATTGTAACTTATATTTTTACCTTCCAGTGAATATGCATGACCCATGACCTGCAACCATATTATAAAAATAAAAGAAAAAAAGAAGAAGAAGAAGAAGAGTTGATCAACAATCACCTTGAATAAAGCCCATTCAAAATGGAAAACAATAATCAATTTCAGTAAAGAAAAAAGTTGTGTGTTTACTTGGATTTGTAGTAGTGATTGTAGCCCCCCTGTTGAAATCACAGCATCCTTCTTAGATACCCGTCGGCACAAATCATGATACGAGTGCCTGATGATCGGTTCGATGAGGGTCCAGGCCAAATCTCTTTTTTTAGGATCACCGACACTGCGCAAGGAAGGAGAAGAAACCTGCTCTAACTTCGTACACCGTCAGTTTGTCCGAATTGAGAAAAACATATATTCATATTTCAGATATTTAAAACAATTCATTCAAAATTCTGAATATAATACAAATAGGTGAATAACATATAATATAACAAATCAAAAAATCAAATAAATAAAATTATAAAAGATACACATTTATGCACCTTAAACACAACCCATTCCTACATACGTTAGTCTCCGTCTAACATAGTAAATGCACCCTCGGGATTTCTTAATTGAACAGAAAGCAGAGTTCGGACCCATTCTCTCTTCAGTTTAGTCGATTCTATTTTCGAGCTTCTTCACGACGTAAGTGGCGGAACTGAAATGGAAAAGAAGCTGAAACTGTAAAGTTGCCGATGATTGATGGCGGCCGACTGGCAGTGGGAGAACGCGGCCGCCGGCGCCTCCGCCGGTCTGGCCACCGTCACCTTTACTCACCCACTCGACGTTGTCCGCACCCGATTCCAAGGTTTCTATATGTCAACGTTATTAAATGTCATACTGCTTGTCCAAACCTGCATATCTTTAACTAGTTTTCCGAATTCAAAATTGAGTTTTTTTCTTGATTGGATTAGTGAACGACGGGAGATTATCGAACGTACCTACCTATAAGAACACTCCTCACGCTCTCTTCACCATTGCTCGCACTGAGGTTTGTTGTTTTGGATGTGCAGATTTCCATTTCTCCATTTCGAGATTTATTAACTCCTTTTTTAGGATTAGTTCCCTTCTTTTATTGATTTCAGGTCAATTTGCCTGAATTTGCCTTCTGTTTTAATGCTGGTCTGGAATTCTGATAAAGACAAGATTTGTTTAATACCAAAACTCCTGTCGTATTGCGCCGTTGTATGCAGGACTTAAGCTATAGTGGAAGATAGTGTAGGATGATTTATGCGTAAGCTTAGAGATGGTAATCAATAAATGTTTTTCTTCAACTGCACTTTTATTTTTTTCAGTGCGCCAGTAACTTCTTCACATAGCTAATGAAATCTATTGAGCAAAAAACTTATGGTGGGTCACTATCTATTTTATAGTCAACCTAAAATGTCTGAAGAGATCCATATCCTTGTTCAAAATTCTCGTTGTCGACTTGAGGAGGTGGGTGCTTTTAGCAAAGCTATTAGGAGAAGGGACTTGGGCATCATTGTTGTTTTCTAAATTTAAAACACTATTAATTGGAATATGGTAGCATTGTAGCTTGCTCTCGCTTTGGTGTAAGGAAACAGCTACTCTTTCAATTCAACCAGGGAAGTTTTATGTATGTTTGATGGCCATATTTTGAACTTTTAATAGCGTCTTTTTTCCAGTAGAAGCATACATTTCATTCTAAAGTTTAAAAAAACTGTTACTTGTTCGAAATAATTAAATTATGTTTTCGTTCAGGGTCTTAGAGGGCTATATGCTGGCTTTTACCCTGCTGTTCTTGGATCAACTATTTCATGGGGCTTATATTTCTACTTGTAAGCATCATTAACAGAGTTTTGTCCCGTAATCTAGTTTTCAAATATGCTTTATAATTTATTGCTTTGAAGATTTCTAGCATTTTGTGCTTGGAGCATTCATTGTACATTTGGAGAACCTGCATAAGCAACATTATGTACATTCTTTATCGATCTCATTAAATTGTCAATGCATGCTACATGTGTTACCTTCCATATGTATGCACACATGCGTATTGTTTAAGGGACAATCTTGAATTTGTTTCTTGGCATACCTTGAGTTGCAGTATTTAATTTCTGGTTCTAAAATTTCCCTCATTGAAAATGTATGTCCTTTAACCCAATCACCCAATTCCTCTATGTCCTTGAGGTTAAAATTCATATGAAGATCTATTCTTTCTAATAAAATTTTATCTTGCTAGGCTAGGCAATACATTTTATAAGAAAATTTTAACATGGTTTTATTTGGGCAAGCTTGCCCATCCTATTTGATTGATAAGTCTTATCCCTGTTACAGCTACAGCAATGCCAAGCAGCGATATTTGAAAAGCAGAGATGAGCTGAGCCCTGGTCTTCATCTGGCGTCAGCGGCCGAAGCTGGAGGCCTGGTCTGCATTTTAATTTGCTGTCCTTGAAATATGTTAAGAGTAATGATATAGGCTGAAATAACTCTTTAATTAGAGGAAGCACTTAAAGGTCAATGTCTTGTTGTATTTGTTGTTATTATTGACAAAAGCATGGAAAGTAGTTATTCGATTCAAAACTTTTAAAAGGACTTGTCAACATTTTTCACATTGCTATTATTAAGTTGACCCATCTTGACCATTATAAAAAAGTTTCCAAACTGTAAAAAAACATCGATCACTGCACTAATCTCTCGTTATTGCTATTAATCTGTTTTCATTAGCACATATACTGTGAGGACCACCTACCTTGAATGTCCAAAATTTTCTAGTTGATAAAATTAAGAAGCAATACAAACTCTGAATTAGCAGTTTTTACTCCAATATATTTCATGGTTGCAGTTAGTGTTTGGTATATTGTTTAGTTTCACCTGCATGTATAACTCCTAGGAAACATGGAGATGATACTCAACATTCTTTCTTGGTTCTTGTCTTTTTTGTTATTTTTTTCTCTCATTTTTCTAATGAGATACTGATTGGTTCCTCAACTCCCCAATTTTTTAGGTTTTTTTCTTGCTTATGGAAGTATATTTGTCACCTTTTAGGTCTGTTTCTGCACCAATCCTATATGGCTGGTGAAAACAAGGATGCAGCTTCAGACTCCACATCATGCTCGTCCATACTCTGGTTTTCATGGTTAGCTCCGATATTAACTGACCTCCTATTTTGTGCATTGTAGAGACTGATGTAAATCATTCATAACTATTGCTATTTAGTCTTAAATATTGGTAATTCTGTATATAACAGTGAAAGGATTGTTGTCAATTTTCAGGACTGGAAATATTTACTTGCAATTTTTGTTCTGTTTGTTGGTAATCATAATTTGAGATTTTGTAGGGGGGCGTTTCTTATAAGTTGTAAACAATTGGAGGATTTATGCATGCATGATTCGTTTTTATTTGATCCAAACTCCAAACTAACCAATATGGCTTTTCAAGGAGTGTGCGAGAATCAAATTTCAAAATTCCCTAAACATAGTTAATATTGCATTATAAGGGTCTTAATGTTTCCAATAGGTTGGAAAATGCTTGGGCTTTGTTTGTTCTCTTTATAGTCCTATGTTAGCATACATATACAATGGAGTCATTTGTCTGCCAATGCCATGCCTACAAAATTAGGCATTCCGCAGCTCATTTTTTACAGGATTTCCGTTTCTCTAATGAGTTTACTTGATTTTGTTCTTTCAAATATAAGTTGTTCTTTAGGGTGCTCTGGATTATTGTTGCTGGGTAGTTTTAACTTTTCCAATGTGCTATTTCAGATGCCTTGAGAACCATACTGAAAGAAGAGGGATGGAGAGCTCTCTACAAAGGGCTTGTCCCTGGTCTTTTTCTGGTTTGGTCTTTTCCACCTCGTCCTATGCTATCAATATTTCCTTTTATTTGTTTATCATTTAATCATCTTCAGTTATACATAACATTTTTCATGAGATATTATTTATGCCTTAGCATCTACTTAAGCATGACTTGTTTTTAAGAGTTAACTTACTGGTTTCGATGCTGTTTCAGCAGGTTACACATGGTGCTGTTCAGTTTACAGCATACGAGGAACTTAAGAAAATTGTTATTAATTTTAGGACTGGAGAAAGTAAAGAAATTTCCGACTCCACTGCTAATTCATTAGTGAGTTTCTGAATCAGTTACTAATTTTTTTGTCTTGAGATCATTTTCCTGTTCAAAGCACACGCATTCATGCATTCATTGAGTCATGCCTCTTATTTGACAAGCTACATGTATGTTCTCCTGTGTAAGTATGTTTGTGCTCTCCATCAGATAGATAACATATATGAATCTATGATGCGGTATTCTGTATTCATTACCTCTTCCTTAATTGAAATTTGGAGTCATGAATTCCAATGGGACCAACTAGCAGCATCCTTGACATTTAACAAAATCCTTTGGTGCTGCTGTCAGAAGAGAGATTACCAGTCCCAAAGCAGTAGTTAGTGATGCCCCAAAGGAGATCAGACTGAGGTCCCGTTTGGTTGCAAGTGAATCAAATAATAAGTGCTTTTTTTTTCCATGTGGGATGATTTGGGGTGGGGAGTGGGGAAATCAAATAGAAGTGTTTGTCTCGACTGAGTTCTGTTTACTTTTTTTCATGTCTATTCCCAGACTTGTAACGTGAAAAACCCTTTATTCTGTGACATTTTTGTTAAATGCTCTGTTGACCAATCCAACACCATAAGTTTCTTGAACACTACCTCCTGCTGTTCCTAATAGGCCTTCCCTGTTTTTCTTCAGTGCCTTGCCTCTAGGTCTATAATCTGATTAATCTGCTCCTTTTGGGTCATGAAGTTTCTTAATCTGAGATAGCTGTGCTTCTAATTCAGTAAAATTAACATCATGTTACACGGCATTGACACAGTAAGTTATTTTGTATATAAAGTTGCAAAATTTCCGTATTCTTATCAAATTGGCATAGTGCATTTAGCCTGCCTCCTTTTGTTCCCACATAAAATTAATTTAGACTTGCATTCGGTTTTTAAGATTTAGATTTTCTGGTGTTGTGCTGATAGGACTCACTTGATTATGCAATATTGGGTGCTTCTTCCAAATTAGCTGCCATTCTTTCAACGTATCCATTTCAGGTAGGCACCATTGATGAAATATATAATCTGTGCTTGCCCTCTTCCACACTCATTATTTGACTCTTTGTTGCTTTCTTGCTAAATGTGGTTGTGTTATTTCTGACAGGTTATTCGAGCTAGATTGCAGGTAAAACTTTTAAAAAAAATATATTACTTGACTTTCCATATCTATTGAAGATGCCTTTTTCAAACTTGGGCTCTAACTCTAAAGAGAGCAATAAAACTGAACGAACGCCTTTGCCTGCAGCAACGCCCCAGTATTGAGGGTATTCCGAGATATGTGGACAGCTGGCATGTCGCGAAAGAAACTGCAAGGTGAAACTGAAGTAAACTCTTCTTCTTTTCTTTTTTTACTGTGGTGCTAGGCTTCGACGCAGCAGCAGACGTTAACGAGTTTTTTCTTGCGTCTCTTCCCGGTTCACAGATTCGAGGGGGTACGAGGTTTCTACAAGGGCATCACTGCAAACGTGCTGAAAAATGCTCCTGCTGCTTCTGTTACATTTATTGTGTATGAGAATGTGCTGAACACGTTGAAACTGGCTGGGAGGAAAGATGTATAATTTGTCGTTTATTCATTTGTTTGTTTTTTTGGATTGGGATTTCCTTTCCCAGGATATTTGTTTTTTAGTTTGTTAGTTTAGAGAGGGACACCAAACATTATGTTATTAGGAATTATTTCACAGTATTTAAAGTTAAAGCTTTTTAGAATTTTGTTAGTGTATATCACAATTTTTCTAATATTATAAATTTTTAAATATTCACTTTAAATTCTTATTTTTTATATATTTTTACTCAACATGCTCAATCAAGTTACGAGCAGACACAAATCGAATTATTTTTCCTAAGTTCTTCTACTCTAAAAATAAACCTTGTAATTCAAATTTATCGTATTTTCTATTGCACAAATATTTTATCTTATTTCATTTGTATGTTTGTTGTACATGTTATAACAACGCACTTTTTTAATTATACATAATTGTATATTTCTTAGGAATAATACTACATAGTAGGGGAAAAATATTAATAATATTATTTATTTTTCTATTTTAAAAAGTAATTTGTAATTTGTTACCATTATTTTTATTTATTTTTTGTTCTCTCTCCGGACAGTTATTGAGAACCCTACTTTCAGGTTCTTAAACCTCCGCAAACACCCCCAACCCCCTTCTCCATTTGGGTTACGTTCCTGAATTACGTGCACCCCCCACAGGTATGGATGATATACGAAAGTTTTTAGAGCTTATGCTCCAGCAGCGGCAACGCTCCGATGGGATAATATACGACGGCGTACCGGTGGGGGAATGCCGGGTGATGATCCAGAAGAGTTTGGAAAGTATAATTCTTTCTATCTGCTGTTTATGCCTGGTGTTACAGATGTTCTCACATTCACACTTAGAAATTTTTGTGCCCCGTGTTGGAATGTGTGGATTGCAGGTCCAAAGGTGAAGCTTATATTGGAGAAAATGGAGAAATCTGGATGCTCCATAGACCCTATGAAATTTATCAGACCCGTCCAGTGCCACCGACGAGCAAGTGGTGGCTATCTTCAAGGTTATGGGGTAATTAGATCAACTGTATTTCAATTTTAGCCTTCAAATTTTTAATTTCATCAAATGTGAAGCGATGAATTTGTTGATTCTTAAGATTGGGATTTTGAATTCGTATGTAATATTGTAAAGAAATTGTAAGATTTGAAGGCATATGAGTGGGAGGGAGATGGATTGCTCCACTTTAATTTATCTATATCGATGAAATTTGTTGCCCATTATTTTGAATTGGATTAGTAGACCTATCCCGTATGAGTATTTTGGGGTAACTTCTTATTTTTCACTCTTTTGTTGATTGATTGTAGATAACGATATGCAGTAATTACTTGAGATTTCAAGATGAGGTGACACAAGCGGTGACCCATGAGCTCATTCATGCATATGATGAGTGTCGTGTTAAAAATATAAACTGGAGAGATTGTTATCATCGTGCTTGTGCTGAGGTGAACTATCATCCTTCTATCCATCTTCGTGATTGAACTACTCTCTCTCTCTCTCACACACACACACACACTTGGTCATTTTCATCTACTAAACTCTTCTTGACATATAGCAGATTCGAGCTTCTCATCTCAGTGGGGATTGCCACTATGTGAGGGAGTATTTACGCGGTAATTTAAAAGAATTTCGTGGCCATGAGCAAGTGAGTTTCCTACTCTTACTATTGATTTATGTCTCACAATGAAGTGCTTCCATTAATATCTATCTTTACTCTACTCGCATTCTTTGAAGGAATGTGTGAGACGAAGAGCAACAAAATCGGTTAGTGCAAGCCCACGCTGCAATGATTATTTAACTAAGTTGGCCTTAGATGCTGTATGGGATATTTGCTATAATGACACCAAGCCCTTTGATAGAGCACCCTGAATTCCTATATTGGTCGTACTGGAGCATCATCACGTCATGCTTCCAAACTCTGGTAGGGAAACAACACTTCTGCGACTACATTTCATTTTTTCTGTTTCCCCATTAAGAAACTATTCAGTTGATAAGTATCTTAGTAGCTTATTAATATGCAAATGCTTTCACATCTCTATGGTGTGAGAAATAAGAATTTACTATGACACTTGTAGTCAGCTCATCTTGGTTTGTGTGCAGTTGGCTGCTGTTTCTTACATTAACATCTTGTGTTTCTCTTTCCAATTTTTTTGTACAGTCTGGATCAGCTTTTGTAAACATCACTGATTTACAGTTTTCTCCCCCTTATTTTGTGCGTGCGCACGCACATAAATAGACTTTTTATTTCAGTTTTTTCCTCAAAAATTGAACCATGATGCAATACTATTTGTAATAGGAGATTTCACATGCTTTTTAATGAGCTTTTTCCCTCTAAATTCGGCTTGGAGGTTTCTACATGGGAAGGGAATCACTTTCAAACATGCTGAAAATGCTTCTGCTGCTGCTTCTGTTAAATATTTATTGTGTATGAGATGAGATCATTACCGTTTATTTCTCCATCCCTTTTGGGCTGAGATTTTCCTTTCCTCCAAATCCCTATGGTGAATTTCATTTATACCACACTCGAGCTTTGATCACATTACATTACAACCAAGTTCCTTCATTGTGGAAGAAAAAAAGAGATGTGCATCATATTTCGAAGGAAATACTATCATACTATTATATCATCTTTCAAGTTGTAGGCCTGTATATCAAAATTTTGGTTGTTGGAGGGGGTTTGATTGAAATGACCAAATAAATTTTGGATGTGGTGTTCAAAATTACATGAAAACCATAAGCCATTCCAAGTTCTCATTTTCACTGTGAAATCTGATGCCTATTTGAATTTTGTAATTTCTTTAATCAGAAAGAAATGTAACTACATTATTGTAATTTGACATTTTTCTAAACATAAACAGTGTCAGATGTTAATAGCAAGACAAATGCACAATCAGAATGCATGCAAATGCTAATTCCTGAAGTAAAGTACATTTACATATGAACAAGTAATGGAGGACATATGGAGGAGACCGCTCCGATGGGCTGGGCCATGGCGGCATGACGGTGGGGGAATGCCAGATAAAGATTCAGAAAGCTCTGCAAAGTAATATCCTTTTTTATCAGCTATTTGTGTGGTGTTTCAGATGTGGTCACTTGTCCCCCATTGCCGTCGGTATTATCATTTGGATTGTGACAGAGTAACTATATTTCTTAATTTATTACAATGTAACTTCGCAGAGCAGAGAATAGCTCAGCAATTTTATTTCTTAATTCTTACATAGAATCAAGTATTTGCCGAAGCCAAATATGCCTCAGAAGTTTTGAACCATACCAATCAGAAACAGCTCGCCATAGCAAAAGTTGACTCAGTAATTAATGGAGATATGGTATTACTTGAATCAAGCTTCCTTGACCGCTTCGGCCCCTCCCATTTGTGATAATACAGAAGTTGGGAGAACTTTATATGGGTTGAGTATTCCCTCAGGATCTAGAAGCTTCTTGATGACTGCCATTACTTGCACCTGCAGGCAAAAACTCATTGTATTTTAGGGTCGACGATGGAATATAATGAGAATTCAAGGCGCATGGAAGTTTTCGTAATCACAAAAAACTTGTATCTTCACATTCACAATTTTTTAAACATTTAAAGAGGTGATAATCCTGAAAGATTACATTTTATTGTTGACACGTGAAAAATAAGTTTAACTTACAGTTTCACCAGACTTGCTGTAATGAATTTTGGTTGCTTTCATTTGTCCAAGGCCATGCTCAGCACTGATGCTTCCCCTTTGCTTGGATGTCCACTCATATACAAAAGGTTCAATCTTTGATAATACCTGAAATAAAACAAACATGTTCCCTTAAAAAAAGACAAAGGAGGTCAGATTGAGAAATTGTACATATATGAAAACGAACACAGTTGTTACATTGTCGTCATATTGTTGGGTTGAAATATTGAGATGTAAGTTGCCATCACCAAGGTGGCCATAAGCCACAACATTTGCTCCGGAACCTGGAAATTTAATGAAAGAATATGTCGCGCTCAAAATAATACATGGGAATGGTTCTTGTGTGCACTAAGGAAGCAATACACCAACTTCACGAGATTATCTTAAGTTGATTACCAAGACGTTGACGCATTTCCTCAACAAGATCATACATCTTTTCTGGAGGCAGAGACAAGTCATATTTATATACAGCACCTGCTTTCATCAGAGCTTCAGGTACTCCCTGTAAGCATAAAAATGTGTTTCCATCTGGCATTGTTTGATTAAAAGAGAAAACACACACACATGCTCGCACACAATAGCGATGCCTTTCTAAAGTTTAGCAATTATCAGTAAATCAAATGTAGACCTATTCTTACAATTTAACTGAGTACCATACAGACCCTTTCGGAGTAGGAGATTTATACAACATATGCAATTGTTACCATCATATTCTTCTCCTGGAAGTAAGAAACAGATATACTCGTTTTGGGTATGTGTATCCAGAAAAATCTATTTGAGACCTTGAATATGGTTGAGAAGATACGGCAAGTAAAGATGGAGGAACAATGATGGACCATTGATTAAATTAGTCATGGCTAAAAGGTGGTTTTGTTAAGAGAACCGTAATTGTGTGATTGATAAAAGCACTGGTCCTTGTTGCAGATTTAAAAAAACAGACAGACAATGCACTGTGCATAAACAGGTGAAGCCTAAGTTAATAAGTACCTCGCGTATTCGCCAAAACGACGATGCTTGGTTTATATCTTGTGCTAGAACTCCATCTGTTAGCAATCCACTTTCTATAGACTGAACAAGGAATGCTTCAAGCTTCTCTCTAGTGATGCGGATTCAAATAGCAGAGATTTGATCAAAAATAGTTCGCAGCAATGATTAAGTAATTGGACTTTATGATAAAATAGTATATTGGAGTAGGCTGAGTAGCATCCTATTAGTAGATAGTCGTGAATAACAGCACTAACAGGAAGACAGATGGCTGACCACCAAAATAAAGCGTGGAAGAAGTAGAACTGGTGATATCCAGTTATAATGGTAACGCAGAATCAGGTCTAGCAAAAGGACGAACAATGGTTCTTATGGAATAATGAGACAACATCATGAACTCTTAGTGGCTTCCAGGTGGTTTTCTATTAGTACTAACTTCTAATTTAATAGCAACCACAATAATTAAGCTCTCAGAAGTGGTTCCATGGGCAAAACGTTCAAAACGCAAAGAAAACTGAGCGTCAAAACTAGGACACCGATTGCGTATAAGGGACAGTCAGTGTCATCAAATTTCACCTTAAAAAGGGACATTTTTTTCAGAAACAATTTACAATACAGAGACTAGTTCCTGAACTTTTTATTCGATCCTTTAGCATAATATGGTCAGAAACCTCAAGAACAGATACCAAATGAAGTCAGTTTCGAATCTTGAAGATGATTAAAAGCAAATAGGACGTAAAATTACTTGTCATGAGATTCTGTGCTGCCAGTGGTCTCAATCAGAATATAGAAGTTGTGCTTTGAGGAAGGTAAAGGATCGCGAAGGCCATCTAAATGTTTCAAAACCTGTCAAACAGAACCCAGCAGATAAAGTCAACAATAATGATAATAATGTCATGAAGTTTGGTTTTAAAATTTATATATGCTGCAAAAATTGCTTTTGGTAATATTAATATATATTATGTGAAATATTGATATATATTTAATATTAATATTTAGAAATTTAAATATATTAATATGTATTATGTTGATAATATATAAAATTATTATATATACTTAATATTAATTGCTAATATATTATTACTTACATTATTATATTACTATATAATATATATTATATTAGTATATATCGTATATATTATATATAATATAAAAACTTGCCACAGAGTATAGTGCAATGCTACTGTGAAGATTGTGAATCAGTCTGTAAACATAGACTGGGCAGAATTTAGGAACCTTACCAGATCCACTGCATTGATATCCAAAAATTCAAATGCAGAAAGAATTTCTCCCAGCTTCCTCTTGGCTTCGGACAATATTTTCTAGAAAGAACAGAAAACTAATTTATCAGATATGCTTTGCATCATCAATCTTCACAATACCTTGATAAAAGTTTTGCTCAATTTAGTAGATACATGTGATGGAGAATAATGTAGTTATTAAAAGAACAAATGATGTCATAAACATTAAACTATATCGCAGTAACATCCAAAGAACATGTCCCGAGATATAAAATTCTGTAATGGAAAGCACCTTGAGCACATACATTCAGCAATAGACAGTATATATCCGACACTACTTACTATAATCAGAAAAGGAGTTCTAACATTTTCCGATGCAAGCCTGGCATGGTAATAAAAAAGGACTATTAATTCTTTTAGACCCAAACTTTACCTGACAGCTGATATAATCTTCACAGGCAAGGAAAGCTAGATTAACTGAAGACAACTTCGGAGGGGTAAGTATGGAAACCTTTGTTACAATTCCTAGAGACCCCTCACTCCCTACAAACATTAATAACAACTATAGTTTAGCCAAGAAAGTTGGCAAATGTCAACGCTATGGTAAAACCAACAAGATAATATTCACCTATAAACAAATGCTTCAAGTCGTATCCCGTGTTGTCCTTGCGCAAAGTCCCAAGCATATCAAGCACAGTACCATTTGCTAGAACAACTTCAAGACCTGAAATGAGAGCCAAGAAAGTATGCTCACAAGAAAAAAGAAATCGAAGTTGAAATAAACAGCCTTCCTTGGAAGGTAAAACAATCAAAACTAGAAGCTACAGATATACCCCGCAAAAATATTATGCACATCTATCAGTGAATAGCCCTTTTAAGAGAGACAGATATTGCACATATTCTGGAAGGAATCTTCCCAATCATCTGTTATGTTGGAAACCCCTGATAGCTTTGTTACCCTATGGAAATATATTTTGACCAGCTCAGCATAATATCAGAAGGTTCTGGATATTACAAGGTGATAGATTAAGGGGGCATGTTTTTGTTTTGCTCTCATAAAAACAATTCTTTCCTTTCTTCCATTCAATACATCACATCATAACTTTTCTCCAAAACACTTTCCACAGAAACAAAGACAATAACAGAAGTGTAGGTCTCAAAACTTATCATCAAACTTTAACCATCAGCTCTTATTGTACTTTCTTTTAATGTACATAAATATATCAGTTTCTTGGTTTTCAATAACAATTTTCTGAAATTACAGAATTTTTCTGAAATATGATGTAAATTTCTGTTATGTGCTCAAAAAGGAAAATCTTGTGTGTAAGTTCACCAGAAGATGCCCCTCCATCATACCACATTATAATATCTACACAACATGTAGAAATGTCTGAGCAGGGATTCCCAAATTTCAGATTCAGTTAAATTAAAATATAGATGTAGGAGCAGTTAAAACTACAACATCTACACCAGCCAAGACACCAAATGCAAAGGATGATACATGAAATTTTCATAGGACAAATTTCATAAATGATTGTACAAAATGGGTGGACAAAAAAGAAGAATATAGCAGGACAAGGAAAACAACTCACCAAGAACACTTCCATGAAGTGAACCATACCGGAGTAGGCGCAAGCCCCCAGCATTAGTTGAGATATTTCCCCCAATTTGGCAGCTTCCTTTAGCACCCAAATCCAGTGGCATAATATATCTGGAGAAGAAAACAATTGATGTGGAAGCTAGATACGAGGGAACTACATGAAATAAGCTTCAGAAAGTCCAATAACAGTACGGAGTTAACAACAGAAAAAGAAAATGAAAACAACAGCTGAACAAACAAAAAAATACAAGAAAAGATAAAAAAATTGTCACAAATGGCACATGAGCATATGAAAGATGTGCTTGTTATCATCTGTTGATGAGATTAAGAAACTAACAATCTATCAGTAAATATTCCTATTTCGATATCCATTAAATTATCTCATTTCTAACTGGAAGTATTCTTTACAACATTCCCTTCACTTTAAGTACAAATGAGACCTGACTTGCTCTCAACCACTGTAATTGATGGTAAACGTAAAATAACTTAAAAGAGTCACCTTTGAACTCACCAAATGTTCCATTTAAATCCATAATGGAGCATTTGGAGCACCCAAATCGAGGAGGGAGTATCATATCGGAGGATAGTATAATACTTTCAGGATTCAAGTAACTAAAAAATGTACGTATTGGAAGCAGCCATTACAATATAAAACTGCTCAAATACTAGCAATGAAATGAAAGAAATTATAAAAACAAATTTCTGAGAGAGCAATTTTAATATACCAAGATTGCCAAGATCTATTGATATACAAAATTAATTGAAACCAATATTTGAATCACCTTGGTCTGATGAGAGAGAGAGAGAGAGAGAGAGAGAGAGAGAGAGAGAGAGAGAGAGTGCTCGCCCCATCCCCATCTGTCACCAAACCTGTGTTGTGTAAATTTTGGGTAACCCCCAACAGGAAAATTGGCTCCCATCTTGAGCCGATAAATGATTTGAGGTATGAACTAATGATTGATTTTGAGGCACTGAATTATTAAACTAATTAATCCTTAATCTGTGGTTTCCTAATGAAATCAGTCCTACAATTGTTTTCTTAGTGAAACTTACTTTAGATTGAATTTCAGATCTGCTTACTTCATACATAAACATTTCAAAATGTTATCTTCAAAGACTGCAACCTATATATTGCTCCTCAAAAGAAAATACTGAAGCATGTTTCGATAAACGAAGGTGAGATACGACTTAAAATTCAAAATTGTGCTAGCATCAAATAGACTTGGAATTGATCATGATGTTAAACAGTGTGCCAGACGTCAAAAACATAACTTAAACAAAACAAAAAATGAATTACCCTTCATTATCGAGAAAAGAAATCAAGTTTTCCAGAATGCATCCTGCTTCACAGACCAGTATACCGCTAACCTATAAACAACTAAAAGAGGAGTCAGGAATGCAAGCATCAATCGAGAATACATATTTTGAATTTATATTTGAAAGAGAAAAAGTATGATTCTGAAACTTGGGAACCACAAAATGATTTGAAGATGAAAGGACTAGAATTGCAACAATAAAATTAACCCACACACACACACGTACATATATATATATATGAATTGAGGAGAGAATCACATTAGAGTACAAATATTACCTTGTCAAACGAAAGGATGTTATTCATTGAGCCAAGATTGATAATAACCTGAAAAGAGTATATATAGGGGGAGGATGGAGAAACACAGGGGTCAAAAAATGAGGAACCACAAAATTTCCAACTTCAAAAGTCACTCACAAAAAGAACACACATATTTAGGTATTAATTACAGATAATTGAAGATCACATCTTTACACATTGAATGTCAATGAGGTTAGGTGGGTGTGAAGTTTGATAACTCAAGCTTGAGCATAAGTGAAGGCCGGCTCTGAATCAGATATAGGGAACTTATCTAACAACTTAAGCACCATAATTCCATATAATATATTATAATTAAGACCAACTAAAAACCAAGCCACATGCTTCATTTGAAAGAAAGTTTGATAAAAATATAATGAAATAATAAAATGTGAAGAGACTTCCACAAGAGCGCTTCTAGGACAGTCAAAAGGCGACTTCTTCAAAGAACGAAGTTCCACAATACCCAGTGTGAGAGGTAAAGGAAAGCACAAGATGTGTAACAAGAAATGAGTAACAGAAAAAGTTATTAGGCATACACAGAATGATATAACATCCAGCGTAGAAAAATTAAATGGAAGAAGCAAAAGCAAATAGGATAAAAGTCACACGTGTGGTACAAAGAAGCAAGGGTGACAAAGATAAAGCATCCCAAAAATGGATCAAGTAGAGCATATACAAAAAGTCATCTAACTGGATGAAATCTGTCACTTAAATTTATCATAGGTAATAGATTTTGGTAACAATACAAGATTAAGAAAAGTGAATTGTGATTCCAAAAATTACATCTTATCATAGTCTAGGAAATACTTCTAGAGAGTTCAGAGTTCCATTGAGTGCACAATTATTTATTTTGGGCCCAACGCCTTTTTTTAGGAGATACCAGAAGTAGTAACAGCCAGGATTGCAACCCAGGACATTGAGGTCCCTATGTCACCTCCCACCAACTGGACTAAACCCTGGGGTCGAGTGTTCAAATTGTTGAAACCACTGGAACCTATTTTCTCATTATTTTAATATCATCAGCTACTTAATTAAATCCAGAATAGACTATACGTATTATTTTCTAAGTTTGAAATTCCAGGTATAGTGCATTCCCATTCTCCAGTAAAGTCATTTTTTTCCTCAAAAAATTCGGCTTCACTAACCTATTGATAATTGCAGTGTTGCATTTTGTTATCCTTTTCCCACCTTTAGTATTTCGCCAGGTTGGACAATCTAACAAATTATTAGCTTCCACTTTCAGTGATCTGTCCCAAGATAATTTTCTTTTAATTGGTAAAGCTTCAACATGCATCATTGTTTCTGAATGAACTGATATCGGTTACCAATCAAATATGTTATCTTATAGCAGTTTCTATCACCTATTGTAGCAAGCAAAAGAAACATTCCAGTTGACAAAATCACAAAAGAGTGAAGCTTTAATTCAAGAAACACTAGCTGTGGACATCAAATGAACTTATGCAATAGTTGATGGTTGATTGGTCCCTCATCGAACAGGAAAAAACAATACCTCATCAAACACAGGTACACTTCCTCCCACAAGACCTGTATTTCCACCCTGGGGTACAACAGCTAGGCATCTGGAATTACAGTAATCAAGAATCTGAGAAACCTATACAGGCAGAAGAAGAACAGTTATACAGTAAAGAAAGAAAAGCCAACTTTGCTGACTATTACAAAAGCAAACAGAAGAAACTAGAGAACACAAAGAAGGAGTATGTCTTATAAGTGTGACTGTATTGCTAGTAAGGAGCGGCTTAGACTAAAAATTGGCGATCATTAAATAAGAAACAATGTTTCTACTTCTTCAAATAGGGAAGGTAAGTTCCTGGCTCAAGGGTAAGCACATAAAGATCTTCCTCTAATATTCATCTGAAATTGGCCATGCCTCACCAGTGCAAGAAAATTGTGTTCACAGTTGAGATGTTTACTGGTATTTATCTAAGAACATGTCTTCTCCGAGTTCAGACAGGGTCTCATCTCAGTTATGCAATAGGAAAAATGCTTTAGTTTGAATGATTCTCACTTGATTATTTGTCTGAAGACTGTGGAGAGAGAGAAAGAGAGAGAGATTAGAACTTCTACTCAAAAATGAAACAAGGAACAATAAAAATGAAAGGAGTTGCTGAAGAAAAAAAATAGAGGAACCAAGGAAATACAATAATGTATTAACCACGAAAAATTAGTTTGATTAGACTAACTAGGCCTCCAGTACAAAACCTCAAGGACTTCAGACCTATTCAACGGGCAAATATGATATAGAAAACACTTAAATGAGGAATAATAAGTTGAGTGGTTAAATGAAAACACTAACCTCATGGGTGTTTTTAGGTTGTAACAAAAGCTTGCTTGAGCCTTTGTACTTCCGCATCCAATCCGTGTTTGCATCATCCAGCTTATCCTCATCCTGAACCACACCTCTCTCACCCAATATCTTCTTGAAGTAGCTAATATCATCCGAATTAACCGTAGCAAAAGACTGGTTTCTCACTGGTGTTGACGCTATGGAAGCAAGATTTCTATAATGAATTTGAAAACCATTACCTTGAACTCTAGCCAAAGAAACGGGAATACCAACACCAGAACCTTTTAAGAAGCAATTATGCAACGAAACAATTTGTTTTCTAATGCAATTATCTTCTTTGAACTGCTCACGAGTCTGAACAGACTGGTAATTAAGACCTGCCATCAATTAAGATGCAAATTGGGAAAGTACTAAACGGGTGGGAAAAAAAATAAATAAATAAATAAAAACCCAAACTGACTGCTCTTAACATGAACTTTGCCTTATGTTGTGCACAAAGGAACCATCTGGTTAACAAGCGGAAAGATCCCTACACCTATCTATAACTTTGAAAATAAATAAACAAAAATGGGCCTAATATTTTGCTCAGTGGGACAACTAATACATGATATGATATGTAAGGTATAATCTACTTCTTGCTTTCTCAAACCAATCTAAGTTTAGTCCCTCTCTCCAGCATCTTCATCTTTCCGGTCACACCAATTTATAATTTCAGTCAATAGCATTTTTGCATCCATAACTACTCTTTCTCTCTACTTCAATGATTTCAAGCAAACACATCAAATGCAAGACAATTGTTTGATACTAATTAATATATATTTTCCAATTTTAATTACATTCTCATTACTTCGATAACCAACTCTAGTATATATTTAAGCCTCTTTGCCATAATATGCAGGCAACACGAATGCAACTATTACATCATTTTCAAGTTCCTATTCCATAAAATTTTCACTTTCTGGAACCCATGCAAATTTTTCTCTCTACTAGCTCCCTATACTAGTTATAAGTTGATCACAAATTTACCAAACACTCCAACACATAAACCCTTGACAGTGTCTGAACATATCCAAATCAAATTCTAATCCACAAAAATACCTTATCGTCACACTAATAAATAAATGAACCCGGAAGAGAATAGTTATCCTGTAAATTCCAAGAACTGAATAAAAAAGACTTGTAACTATAAATATCATACAATCATTCACACATTTGCATTTCATAAATTACACATAATTGAATTAGTATAAATAGGTATTTTCCGCAAAATAGGCACCTGAACTCGAAGAACGAGCTGAGCTGAAAATTTTACGGCTCAAGCGATAATTAAAGTGGTTCCTTGAAGAGTGCTTGAGTAGACGATAAGCTAATGTCAAATTCTCCATTGTTCATCAAAATGAATCAGAACTGCGTCGTTTGTGAGATGTGAGAGGATTGCACTCGCTGGTGCTGGTCGATCAAACTGTCTCGACTCTGTATCCGCCTGAATTTGGCAATCACGATATTATTATTATTCCGGTAGTAATGACTAATTTACCATTTTACCCTTTCAAAATTAAAAGGAAACAGAAAAAGAAAATAATTGGGCCTAAAGATAGTCCAGTAATTGCTTGTACTTATTGGACCCTGTTTCGGCCCAAGGCCCACTTAGACCACTCCAATTCTCCAAACGACCCCTATCCATTTCCCACAGCTCACACACATTCCGTTTCCCTCTCATGGCGTCTGCCTCTCTATCTTCTCTGTCTTCGGTTCTGAATCAACAACACTGCATAAACCTCCCCAAAAGATGTTCAATTCTCACCCTCAGATTTTTCTCTTTGAAGCCTTGCCGTTATACGTCGACGTCCGCCTCTCGTATCTGCTGCCGCCTCCGCGTACCGGGGCGGAGCTCTACTCCAGCTTTCTCGCACAGCATTACCAGAAGCTTCTCGCATTCTCAGTCTCAATCTTCGGTTTCCAGCGGCAGTACGTTTTCAGAAATTCCGAGTCTCCATAATTTCATGCCCAAAGCCACTGCCGCTGTTACTGATGCTGGCGTCACCGATCCCCAGCTCGAGTAAGTGTGTACGTGTCTGTCTGTTTAGTGTTATTGCGAGAGTTGTGTTGGGTTGAAGAGCTCTAGATTTCTGGGAAACATCTTAATTAGGTGTTATGCAATCATGCTAGTAAAGAATCAGTTTACCTTGTGAAACTGAGTTCAGAATAAAATTTTCGTAACTATATTAGAATTATGTTTCTAGGATGAGCAAATTGACTTTTAAAAATAGAGAAAATTTGTGAAAGCCTATAAAAGAATGTGGAGTAGAGCGTAATTGGGAAGTGTAATCGCTTATGATCGCTTGGTACAACACTGAAACCATCATGTACGCTTAGTGATGCTCGCTGATCATTAATAGATTAGCTTTGTGGCTTCATTTGTTTGTTCCAATTACTTCATAGTTTATTCTGTAACCTTGCTTTTTGGAAGTTTTGTTTTTGGTTAGACATTTAGTGTTGTTACAGTATACAATTCAAGAACTTATTTGTCTGTATTTCTCTAGCGCAATAGCTGATGTTCTTCCAAGAGGTCGTATATACCACGAAACTTATGGATGCCAGATGAATGTCAATGATATGGAGATTGTCCTCTCTATCATGAAAAAAGCTGGATATAGTGAAGTGGTAGAGGTTCCTGAGAGTGCAGAGATTATATTTATAAATACATGCGCAATCAGAGACAATGCAGAGCAAAAGGTGTGGCAGAGATTAAACTATTTTTGGTTTCTAAAAAGGCAGTGGAAGAGCAATGTTGCTACAGGAAGGTCACAGTCTCAGCATCCTCCCAAAGTTGTTGTACTTGGGTGTATGGCTGAGAGGCTGAAAGATAAAATCTTGGATGCAGACAAAATGGTTGATGTTGTCTGTGGGCCAGATGCTTATCGCGACTTGCCACGTCTGTTAGAAGAGGTAGACTCGGGCCAGAAAGGGATCAACACACTGTTATCACTTGAAGAAACATATGCTGATATCAATCCAGTGCGTATCTCAAAGAATTCGATAAGTGCATTTGTCTCTGTAATGAGGGGTTGCAATAATATGTGCTCATTTTGCATTGTTCCTTTCACCAGAGGCCGAGAACGATCTCGTCCTGTAGAATCCATTGTTGGAGAAGTGGGAGAACTTTGGAAGGAAGGAGTTAAAGAAGTAACTCTTCTTGGGCAAAATGTGAATAGCTATAATGACACATCTGGTGTTGAAGAGGTTGAATCTGGAGTAAACTGGAAGTACAGTGACGGTTTTTCCAGCAGGTGCAAAGTGAAGAATATGGGTTTGCGCTTTGCTGATCTTCTCGACAGGCTTGCAGCTGAATTTCCAGAGATGCGATTCAGATACACGTCCCCTCACCCCAAAGATTTTCCTGATGAGTTATTGTATGTCATGCGGGACAGATATAATATTTGTAAAAGCATCCACTTGCCTGCACAATCGGGAAGTAGTACAGTACTAGAAAGCATGCGAAGGGGTTATACCCGAGAAGTGTATTTAGATCTTGTTAAAAAGATACGTACCATAATTCCTGACATGGGGATAAGCAGTGATTTCATATGTGGTAAGGTTTTTTAGCACTTATATTTGTTTGTCTGAATTCTTAGGCTATATTTATATGATTTACAGAATGCTCACTAATTTATGGCTTTAGTAGAGACAAAAAAAATTGTTATTAACAAATTGGAAAAGTGTACCTGGAAGTTCTGCCTCGTTTCTTTGTTCTGTTTACTTCATCATTTTTTTGCAAAAGTTGGAAGTGTGAATTACAGAATGCCGATGTTATCTGATTGCAATTTGATATGCATGCTTGAATAGTGTATCAAAATTCTCTTAATGAGTGAAGAATCATCCAGTTGTTTACCTGAAAATCGTCAATATTGAGCTAACCCCAACTTTCCTGCATTTAAATTGACATACTAATTTGTTAACTTGTCCAAAACCACCTCCTCATTTGGCTTTTCTTGATCAACAGGTTTTTGTGGCGAAACAGAGGAAGACCACCAGGAAACACTGAGCCTAATAAGGGAGGTTGGATATGATATGGCATACATGTTTGCTTACAGTATGAGAGAGAAAACCCATGCCCACAGGAACTACGTTGATGATGTTCCCGACGGCGTAAAGCAGAGGAGGTTAACAGAACTCATTGAAGCTTTTCGAAATACCACAGGTCAATTTTACGACTCCAAAATCGGGTCTGTCCAACTTGTATTGGTCGAAGGGCCCAACAAGAGAGCACCTGATACAGAGCTCATCGGAAAGAGTGATAGGGGGCACAGAGTAATATTCACTAATCTTCCTATTCCAGATAGAGTCAACAATGATGTTAAGAGGAATCCAAATGTTGGTGATTATGTGGAAGTTCACATATTAAAATCTTCTAGAGCATCGCTTCATGGAGAAGCGCTTGCTATTACCAAATTGAGCTCGTTTTATGCTGATACGCTCGAAGAACCTGTTGCTTGTCTCAATGGATCTTTATCTTGACTGGTAGGTTTCTCAATAGTTGCTGCTCTCACCAATATCTTGAGGCTATTGTATTTTGTGAGGTGTTTTATTAGCAAAGCATATGCATATTGACTTGTAGATAGAAGAAAGGTATTGTTTATCAGACATTCCTAATTGGTATATGTAATAAGACTTCATGTTGGCCTTCCTTTTTTTTTTTGGGGTAACTTTATAAATTTTGCCACTTAATTTTTTAATTTTTTTTTTTCTATTAGCCACTTTGATTGTTTTATTTTCTGTTCTTCCACTTTGATTGGTTTGTAATTTACTCAATTTAGTTATTTTTGTTTCTATTTTATGTTTGCGAGTTCAAAGCTCTGCCTGTCGACTTGGCCACGAATGTTGTAAATTTTATGTTTATTTTAGAATTAAATATAATAGAATTTGTAACGTATGAGTTAAATCAGACAAAAATGCGAAAAATAAAAATGATTTACAATGATCAAATGGTTGAATAATTGTAAGATAATTATTTGATAATTTGTAAGATTGGACGAGGGAGAGATAAAAATAAAAGTAGGCGCTAGCTTTTCAGGTGAGAGAGAGTTGTAGCATTGGATATATTTTACCACAAATATAGAAATGATTTATTTATATATATATATATATATATATAGCCTTCTTCCTTGCATCCACTATGGGTTCACCTGATTTTAAATTGTTTTGGGCCGCTGGGTAATCCATTTTGATGATGCTCAATAACAAATATTATTTTCAAGTCAAGGCCCATATCTCATTTTTAACTCCTAAGGCCCATCTAATTTTGTTAGGGGAGGCCTATCCCTCTCATACTATATTAATTTATATTTCAAAAATATTATTTTAAAGATAAAATATGTAATGAAAATATACAAAAATGAGGGCCATAGTTCTCAATGATAACATAATATATATTAGAATAACATTATCAATAAATATATAATTTATAACTATATAGAAGATGGGTCGTACAAATAAAAGACAAGAAATTTCCGCCTAAAAAATATTCATAAATTAGAATTTTCAATTTCATATATACAATCAATATTTAAGAGAATATACTCGACTTATTTTTAGTTAGGCATTTTTTATATTTCCTTTCACATGCCTACTTTACACTAAATGCATTAAAAATATAATTCATTAGTAGAAATTTATTTTCACATTTGTTACAACTCATCCTTTTAAAAATATATATTTATTTTTATAATATATTTACATAATAATTAGTTAAATAAAGAAAATTTGAATTCAGCGTTTCAAAATTTATTTTTTTATAAAATAGTTATATTAAGGATTGTATATCACACAATGACTAGATTCTAATTTATACTACTAAAATCGTTACATAAAATTAAATAAAGAATTAGGCAAATAAAATTTGCCATTTTAGAATATGAGATAAAATATATTTATAATCTAATTAATTCATTTAAAAAAAGAATCACTTTAATGAGAGGGTGGTGCTCTCAGATCTGGAAACGTGAAAAAGTACAAATATATAAGTACAAAAGAATCATCATTAAACCCAATCCCAGGCCTTGTGGTTCTAACTCCCCTTTACCAAAATTTTTGCAGGTAAAGTTAATTCATGACAAATGACTTGAGTTTGACTGTTTGATTGAAAGTTTTGGAGGGAGGGGGGGAGTGGGGGGCTTCTCTTGTATCTATATGTCATTATATATATAATTTCGAATTTTGTATTTGATTATTTAATGTGTCGAAATTAAAATTGTATACTTAACTATAAATATGTAAATTATTATTATCATTCATGGATATATTCTCAACATTTTTTGAATTATCGATTTAAGATCATATAAAAGAACATTATTTGAATATATAAACAAAAAAATAGTAAAGATTAGTGAAAATTCAAGCAATTATCTCCAAAATCGAAAAAGCCAAGACAGTACCTAGACGACTATCAAACAAGATTTTTAGAACACTGGTTCGAGGTAAATGGATGAGCATTTCTGATCTATAATATATGTGTGTGTGTGTATATATATATTACACAGAAATTGATCTATTCTAAGCCAGTTACGAAGGAAAGTTGGGAGAGAGACAAAAATGGTAGAAGCGTGTGGCAATTGTTGCCCCCGATATGGCCCTGTATTTATGAGGCAACAATGAATAAAAGGACTTTCCCCTTCCTCTATCATATCTTCAATCAAGATTCACTCCCACCACTCCTCATTTATTTCTCCTACCAAAGACAAAACGAATGAACCCACAATTTAAAAAATAAACTTTATCACTCCTCTCTCCCCCACTCTCTCTCTGTGGAGTAGGGTTGCATATATAGAACTGCACGTGTGCAGTGTATAGGTCTCAGACCCCATCATAGCCACCGTCAGTGTGTGTGAGTATATATATTTTATGATCAACTGATCCGCTGCTGAACAGCATAAAAAGAAGCAATCTTTACAAGGAATAACAGAAGCCCAGAAAGTATTTTGAATTCTTTTGGTAGTTATGTTGAGAGAAATGGAGTGGTCGACTTCAGAAAGTGGGATTGTTATGGTTCTTTTGTTGGCAGTTTTGTGCTTGTGGAAAGTGTTGGTGATGAAGAGGGAAAGCGGAAGAGTAGGAGAGAGAAGCGGAGAGAGATTCGTTATTCCAAGAGGGAGTTGGGGTTGGCCATTGATAGGGGAAACGCTGGAGTTTATAGCATGTGGTTATACTTCAAGACCTGTCAGCTTCATGGAAAAACGCAAATCTCTGTAAGAACAATTCATCTATCTCCCTCTCTCCCTCTCTCCCTCTCTCTCTTAGTGTGACTTATGTGAGAAGAACTTGTTTTCAGCTTATGTAGATGCATTTGCTGAACACAGATACACACTCGTGTGTGTGTGTGTGTAGACTCCCATGTGTGTCGTGTGTGAAGTTGATGGTTATACACATATAGATACATATATCCTATGATATGTGTTCCATTAGAATAAAGTTTGAAAGAAAAGATGGAAAAATCTCTCCATTTTCTGGAATCTCCCGGTCTTATGTGATGGGATGATTAAAGAATCTTAAGGGGGGTTATTTATTTATTGAACTTTATTTTGGAATTCATATTTCTATGACTTTTTCGAAGCACACTTTTGATTCAAGAGAATTTGAAGGGGGGTTTTATTTTATTTTAAAAAAAATTAATTTATATGCGAATTGATTCAAGAATTTGCAGGCAGATTGTTTATTTGAAACGTAATAATTTACATGTGATTTGGTATTAAGATGGGAAAGTTTCAAAAAAGTTTCTTCATTATATCAATCTATAACTAATATCTAAAAGTGGGAAGATATATATTCAAATACATAGAGGTTGGAGAAGATCCATGATGTTATGATGAATAACAAATGTCCCTTTCTTTTGTTCCATTCTTAGTTTTGTTTGATTGCTTTGTATTACTTAGCTCACCCCCACCCCACTCGCCTGACAATGATTTTCATCTGCCAATATATATTATAGTAGAATTTGGTAGGCCAAAGTAAAATTTGTTTAAGTACTAGATTATATAAAGTGTAGTTTCTTTCATTAAAAAAATAAAAAGATAAAGATGGGATGATTAAGATTAAGTTGCATGTTATCATGATGAACAGCTCATCGACATGATTCACAAGTATTTCGGCCGAATGTCTGTCGTTTACTTTAAGTTAGCTTCACTTAATCAGTTATATAATCAGAATAGATCGTACACTTGTTTATGTGAATAGAAGGATATTCACAAATGGTCTTTTTAATTTTCAAGCCGAAATGTGTTTGCTGCACCTGCCCGAGAATTGTATACATTGACAATTCGAAGTATTTTAAAAGGCAATTTAGAGTCATTAAAATCTTCGCCATTATATGTGCTTCTTGGTAACAACTCTTAATTAAAAGAGATGCTATTGAATCTCCTTTTCTTTGTTGTCTCTATGAAAAAGAGACTATGTAGAGCGCTTTGTGTTGTCGCCATTTGTAATAACGACAAGCCAATTGTGTGGTAAATTGACTATTAAAATGTAGTTATTTAACTCGGAGTTTTTTTTCTTTTTTTGGTGTGTGTGTGTGTGTGCACGATTAGGTATGGAGACGTATTCAGAACACACATTCTTGGGAAGGCCATAGTAGTCTCAACTGACCCTGGTGTGAACAAGATGATCTTGCAAAACCATGGGAATGCCTTTATACCTTGCTATCCGAAATCTATAACCGAACTTTTAGGAAAATCCTCAATACTTCAAACGAATGGTTCTTTACACAAAAGAGTGCATGCCCTGATCGGAGTTTTCCTCAAATCACCACAATTCAAGGCTCGAATCACTAGAGATATTGAAAAAGCTGTTCAACTCTCACTATCTACTTGGACGGACAAAAATTGTCAAGTTTATGTCCAAGATGAAACCAAACAGGTCTGTCCTGATGTTCTTATATTATGTTTTAGTGAATATATATTGATGATTATGTTTGAATATGGCAGATTACATTTGAAATTCTAGTCAGAGTGTTATTGAGTGTTGGTCCAGGCGAAGAGATGAAGTTGCTAAAGAGAGAATTCGAAGAACTCATCAAAGGACTAATTTGCTTACCAATTAAGCTCCCTGGAACCAGACTCTATAAATCTTTGAAGGTAAAATATTGTATGGTACGCTTTTGGTTATGGTCAACAATTTACGGGGTGTTTTCCCTTGCTTTACGAAAATACCAAGAAGCTGAACAAAGCAGCTTCCACCCGCTTCCAGCTTGTGGCTTGAACTTAACACTTTGAAAATGCTATTTCTCAACACTATATAAAAAGTTTTCAAACGATGTTCTTTTCCAACAGGCAAAGGAAAGGTTGTTGAAAATTGTTAACAAAATAATTGAAGAGAGATTAATGGTCAAGGAGAAAAGAGAAGAAAAGGTGCTGCCAAATGATGCAATCGATGTGCTACTACGGGACACTGGAGAGTCGGACGAGCTGCAGCAAAACCGACTCTCTCTGGATTTTATTAGTGGAAATATAATAGAAATGATGATTCCAGGCGAAGAAACTGTGCCAACAGCTATGACCCTAGCAGTTAAATTTCTCGTTGACAGCCCTGTCGCCTTAGCGCATTTGTTGGTACGTATTGAATTTCAAGATTTGAGCATGATAATTTTATTTATCATATCCTTACACATGATAATTACACGTGCATACACAGAATCTACGTAGTCAGTGTTGTCAAATATCTGCTTAGCCATAAACTATAGCTATATCTCACATCATCTGGAATGTTATGTATGTTTTTTAGTTGAGAATAGTCGTATTGCTATACATGCATTATTTGCACCCCCATTTGGGCTTTTAGTGACGGATACTTCTTAATCTACATACAATAAGAGTAGTTTTCTGTTCTTGACACGTGACATCTTTGATCAAAACAAACTGTTGGGATCCTTTACATATAGTGGGTCAACAAAGGTCAACCTGAGTGTATGATTGTGAAACTCATGGCTTTTCAAGTCATTTTGTTATTTCTTGGTGAATGTATGCATTCACGTGGGCGATGGCTATGTGTGTTGCCCACATGTTTTGTGAATAATGAAATGCTGAAATTAAAACAAAACAAAACGAAAGAAAACAAAACAGCATGAGGGCTGAAGTTTTTCAGAGTGATTCTATTGTTCTCGGGTTAAAGAATTTATCGATGTAAAGAGGTGTAGTTAGATGCTAAAACATTGGTCACTGCAGCTTGCTTCTGGCCTCATATTTTATTGCCATTTATCTTTATCTCATGTTTTTAATATTATCCGGACAACGTGTCGATAATATATTATTCATTGTCTGAACTTGTGTGATAATAATCATGGTCGGATTGTGTAATACTGGCAGGAAGAGAACATGGAACTTAAGAAGAGAAAGGATCAATCATGTGAAGAGTATTCTTGGACTGATTATATGTCATTGCAGTTCACCCAAGATGTAAGCTTGTTTGGTATCACTATCGAAATACTATAGACAAACCGATTATTAATTTATTTATTTATCTATTTCGCAACTTGATTTTATTTATTCTTGTTACAGGTCATCAGTGAAACACTTAGGCTAGCGAATATAATCAACGCGGTATGGAGAAAAACTCTCAAGGATGTCAAAATAAAAGGTTTACTAAAGCCATTTCAGATTAACTAATAAATCTACACACTTGTCCAATTTTTTTGAATAAAAATGATCTATTGCTTAATTTTCACATTTTGATTGTTGCAAGAAATTTTTAGCATTTGTTAATTTTTTTTCAGGTTATCTAATACCCAAAGGATGGTGTGTATTGGCGTCGTTTAGCTCCATTCACACGGACGAAAATAACTACGAAAATCCCTTTGAATTTGATCCATGGAGATGGAAGGTGAAAACCTCAATCCACAACTCTTTGATTATTAAAAGTTCACATAGGTTTTTGTGGAAGAAATTATTACATGTAATAAATTTCTCAGACATTCTTCTCGTCCTACTAAAGATTAATATCGAGTAATATATTTGTGCAGATGCGAACCACATCATACTTGCACACTACATCTAGAACTCCTCATGTGAAATGAAATAATCCTATTTATTTCATCTTATATTTGTTTTTCCCTCGTATATGTTTACTGCAGAAAATAGGAGCTTCTGTAAGTAGCAATATTTTCACTCCATTTGGTGGCGGACAACGGCTATGTCCCGGCCTGGAACTTTCCCGGCTTGAAATCGCAATTTTCCTTCACCATCTTGTTACATCTTATCGGTAATTAAGTTACATTTTCAAGTAGATTACATTTTTTTTCCTCATCTACAAATAAAGAAACTTTTGTTATCAGAGTGACAATAAATGGTAGGTAAAATGACCTTTCTCCCACTTTCCTTCTGCAGATGGGCTGCTGAAAAGGATGAAATAATCTACTTTCCTACGGTTAGAATGAAGAGGAAGCTTCCCATCACTGTCAGACCCCTACAGCAATGAAATCCATCTAACACAAGTTGGTTAAACCAGAATTTTAGTACATTATGGGAATTGATTTTAGGCAACACCCTCCCTTTTCTTTTTGAAAAAAAATAAATTAATCGATGAATATGATTGTGATCTCGATAAGTATGGGGTACTGGTCGAAGTGCATTATAGAGTTAGTCACCCTGTCACTATCCGAATAGTCTTTTCCCCATTGAAGAAGAGGGGTCGTCAGCTCCGTGGTACGACAAAAAATGCAAGTGGGGAATATGATATATCTTCGTCGATGCACTTTCGTCATGTTTTAACATAAAATTATAGCTGCATAATTGTTAGTTGGATAAGAACAATTTTGGGGTGGTGGTTAACCACAACTAGGTACCAGGTGGTCCAGTCCCATGCTGTACGTTTTTATCGTTACTCCATCAATAATGTCTGCTGAATTTACTTTTTCGATCAATTGGTTAGAAAAAATATGTATTTGGACAGGGTAAGTATGAGATGTCCTTTTGTTTCTTTGTAAAGTTTTATAATCGTGTTTCATTTAAACAAAGCCGGTTTCCAAACATGTTGGTTCTAATTGTCTTGTTTCTTGGATCAAGTTTTAATTTTTCGTAAAAGTTCACTCCCAAATTCTAGGTCCCGTCCATTGTGTCGACGTTGCCCGGCGTGCTTAATATCTAGTGTTTTTTATAACATTGTTGTTTATGCTCTTATTATCAATATCAATTTAGTGTATAAGACTAACAAATAGGGTTGTAATTTACGACACGATTTTATAACTCAAGATGAACCTAATAGAATATAGTGGATTATGATTGATTTGTTCAAGCTTGGTTTGAAATTGGGTCGGATATAAAAAGTAAATAAGTTGGTTAGGTCGGCTGTGGTTATGGCACAAAAGGTGAATGGGTGGGGGTGGATTGAGCTAATATGATATGTTTGGATTTGATACAAAGGACTAAATAGGTTGTTTTCGGCATCACCAGAGCCGGCCTATTTGATGTTCTCTGACATCCCACCAAACCAAAGTAGTCCAATGGGCCAATTAGCCCAGTTTTTGGGTGGCCTGATTATTTGTTTAGAAAAATAGTATTTTGGACGGGCTATGGTCCAACAGCATTACGCTATCGCTGATTCGCCCACAAGACCCTATTTGTGGGTCTCTCTCCTCTAACGACCTGCAATGTATAGGGAATACACCTACAGATAATAAAAAAAAAATTGCATTTCTTTTATTATTTTGATTAATTTTTATAAAAAAAAATTGTTGATTTAGCTACAAAATAAGAAAATAGCAGTTTTCATTAATTTGTGTGGATGGCTAATAATAGTTGACATGCATGTCAATACGGGTCTTGGTCACACCAACAAACTAATACGACAGACAAATCTGTAACACATGAGGTTAGGGAGAAAAAAATGAGGAAGTGCAGAAATAGTCCAAACGAAACCACTCTAACACGGATGCTTCTACAAACAGAAAGTAAGGTTTTTTCTATGCTATACCAGGTGCATTATGGTTGTATGATGAATAATACAACAGGTGCAATGAAGCTAATATAGCCAAAAGAAAACCTTTAAACTAATTAGATACGGACACTGACTGATGCACTTTCCGACCGATCGATAAACTATTTATGCAGTCGATGGGGTACAATTAATGGCGCTTTTATTAAATTTTAGCTATCACTTCTATAAAAGAGTAACAAGAAAGGAAGACTGTGTTTTCATCAACATTCTTTGTAAAAACGGATTGCAAAGCATTAGGATGCAAGCCACAAATGGTCCTTTCAGCCATGCTGCATCACCTCTCCATCCATTCAAAAGTCAAAAGTCGGGAGGACAGAGGGAAAGGGGTGGAACACGGTCCTACTTTTAGGTTGAAAATGGAATTTAACCTTAAAGATAAAAGCTAGAGCTTTAAGAAGCCAAACTAAAGTCTTGACAGAACTAGCAACGCTTTTGTGTGAAAAGGTGGGTTATACATCTAAGTTCAAGAAGAAGCAAGCACGGGGGGTTCAAGGCATAGATGCTGCTTTCTTCTTCTCCTCTTCAATCCGTTTCAGCTCAACCAATCTTTCTGCCCAAGCTCTTTCTCTTGCAACTGCAGCCATCTTTCGCTCCACCCTTTTCATGAGCTTCTTCTTTTTTGCCTCTTGCATCTCAACCTTGCGTTTCTTTCTTTCAGACTATTCCAGGATAACACATCAGATGAAACACGTGTTATTCAAAGGTAGCATGGCTAGTGTAAAGGAATAAGTACGTCTGATAACCACAATTTAGCAGCTAAAATAAGCATCTCAAATAAAACAGACCCTGTTAACGTCAGGACCTCAAGTTCTTTAACAACGACTAAGCAGAGTGAGCTACTTAGAATTATAAATGGAAAGACAATGGGCACTTTAATGAGCACCAAGTGAAGAGATTACAACATCTGTAAGTTCACAACTGACACACATCAAGGTTCGACATAGCACCTGGGAAGGTCGAGAACCATGTATTTTGAAGCTGAAAATAGATTCAGAAGTGTATTTAAATTACCAAATAGACCCCCATGCCTTCTGTAAATTACCTATTATAGGAACAATTTGGTGATGTAAGCTCTATACACCTTCCTCCACCCAAAATGAGCTCAAAGCGAAGCAATTGCAATTAAAAGCATTTTGCTGACTGAAAACCCTTGCATCCGTAAGCTTAGTTTCAAGTAACTAAAAAAAATCTATAAATTCTAATTCATTGAGCAACTCCTGTTAAGCTTGCCCGAGCTAAAAAATAACTAAATTATTTAAGTTCTAAGCTAAGCTTATTTGGCTCATTCACTGTCCAGCTTAAGCTCATGCAGAAACACAAATAGTAGACAGACCAAATTGCTATGGAAAAATCAGGAAGAGCTAAGGCAACTCTAATAGGCAGGTGACCAAGTTACAACTTCATACTTTATAGTGATATATGTTGGGCAAACGATTCTGAAAGATCATATGAAATGTTAAACTCCACCCAAGTTTTAAACTCAAACCGGAAAAAGCTCGAGTTCAGGATGAGTTCTCAGCTGACCGATATTTGCATTTTGCAGCTGACGCAACTCATGCAATCGTAATTTCAAAAGAAAGAGGTTGCATCCCATTTTATGCAACATAACAGGATTGTGTGATTTCCTACGGTGCCTAATTCAAACTATGCTAGAATGAAACTGCTACAGTATGCGTCTCTGAATAGATGCACCGGAAAACATAAATTTTCATTTCTATTACAACAGTTCAATCTAAAACAAGGTGGCCCTTTAACTATTTATGTATGTATGTCTCAGCAAACATTAGAAATAACAAGATGAAGCTCCTACACAACGAAACGAACAATCAACACTACAGACCCAACAAAGATCATTCAATTCATAATAAAGTTAACAACAAAAATGTACCTTTATAAATGCGCGATGCAGTTTAATTCTCTTCTTCTCATTCCTTTTCTTCACACTTCCCTCGTTTGGTTGATTAGGAACTACAGGTTCCCCAGGCTCATATTTCACCCACGCAAATGGACCTAAACATATTTTACACAAGTACATATCAATCCAATTTCCGAATTTCCAACATATAGCCCAAAAAAAATTAAAAATTGAAACTATTCAGAAAACTGTAAGCATGCCAAAACCCTACAAACCCAAACTTATTTCAGACCTCGGGGTTTAAGGCTGGCTCTTTTGCGGCGAGGCTTGTCGCTTGGTCTACGTTTGGGGTACCTGGTATCTGCAAGGCTGTGAAAGGCGCTGCAAGAAGGAATCCAGGGAACATTGCGGCGGATGGGGGCGAAGAGGAGGCGTCGGTCCAGCGGAGAGGTGGCGGAGAATGTTTTTGCTGCTGGAGATAAATGAGATGCGGGTACAAGGATTCTAGATACGGGTCGGATTATGGATCTTAGGGCTCCAAACCCCATGGCTGTGACCAATCAGGACTCTGTTATGGGTATCGAATGATAAAAATGGCGTTTTGACGGCTTTGGAGTTTGAACCTTGGAATGTGTAGAAGGAGAAGAAGAGACCGAAACGACGACGCTCCTTCTTTTGTTAATTTCATTTTGACCCTCTATTATTTCCGGTTCAGATTGAAGCCCACATAACTTTTTGATTGCGCCAATGGAACACCTCGATTTTGTTTTTTCAATTTTTATTTATTTATTTACTTCTTTCTTTTTTTTTTTGGGAGAATGGATTTTTTTTCCCCAATGTATTCATAATAATTAGGCTAATGATCAATTGATTTTACTAAAGATTAATGGTTTAATTAGTTAGAAGAATATATTCAATTATTGTTTCACAAATAAATATATTTAAATCATAAACAAACCAAAATATCACCAAAGTTAAAGTTGACCATGTGAAAATGTAATTCAAGCATCATACATGAATTCCTAATTAAGTTTTTATAAATTTTCATATTTGTTAAATTGTTCACTAATTCAGTTGCAACAATTTAAGACATGATCATCCCGACAAATATGAGGGCAAATCTTTATATTAGTGGCCCAAAAATCAATTGGGCTTGGGTGGGCCTTAGAATTTATGTGAATTCGGGCCTGGCCAGCCCAGATCCTTATCTTGCTAGACGAGCATCCCAAATTGCCACCTCCACCTAGTTGTTACAGAAGACCATCAGGATACTCAGCATCACATACATCTTTTGCTTTTGAATGATCATAAAAGTATACTCCAGCTTCATTGAAGAGAGACAACAAATGCAGAAGATTATCATTCCCCAATTTGGATGGCCTCTTATCCGAAAACCCACCAGATTCCAAGATGCTGACAATCTTACCCCTCAACAAGCTGATGCTGGTTCCTCCATCACTGGCACAATCTTCATCTCCATCAAGATTTACATCATTTTCTTCCAAAACTTTGGACAATTTCAACAGCTCGATAAGTTTCCTCTTCTGCTTGAACGTTGCACCAAGCGTTTTGTTCTTCTTGCTGAAGCAAGTTCTTGTGAACGCGCACCACTCATCAAGGTTGACATTTGGAATTTGACTCTTCGGGTAGATTTTAACCACGGATGAGTCGACTCTTGGACAAGGTACGAAGTCCCTCTTGCTCACATCCATTACAAACTCGATTTCTGCTACCAGATTCATGTTGACAGCTAATCGGTTGAACTCAGAGTCGCCGGGTTTTGCCAATAGCCGCCTAGCAAACTCTTTTTGAAGCAATAGAGTAGCACTTCTGAAGGGATTTGTGTTCACCCCGTAAACCAATTTAGCCAACAGAGGGGAGGATATGTTGTAAGGAATGTTTGCCACAACAAGATTGAACTGTGGAAACTCAGTCTTTAATGCATCACCACTGATAATCTGCAAGAAATATACATACGTTTTAAAACTTTAATGCAAAATCATTATATCATGGTGGATATTTCAAGAGAATGAAACATTAAAAAAAAAATAACAAAGAAAAGCTAGCATCACTAGCATGGATAACTGGTAGAGTATTATTTTCTAATAAGACCCGACAACATTTTCATTCAACCATTTCAACAAACATCATGAGTGCATAGGTCGTGCATTATAAAACCTCACATTAAGGCGGTCCAGAAACCCTATCTCAGCGGCGCGTTTCTGCAGAGTATCAACCATACGTTTGTCGATTTCGACTGCCACAACACTCTGGGCAGCTTCAAGCAGCTTGAGAGTAAGATTCCCGGTGCCAGGCCCGATTTCCAAAATAGTGTCATCAGATTTTATATCCGAAACTCGAACAATGGAATCGAGCACTCGAGAGTTAGTCAGAAGGTGCTGGCCTCTGCTCTTAAACAGCCGCATTCTGTCCTCTCCATGCTTCGCAGCTCCATTTTCCCGGTCCACGTCGTTGTATCCATGGCCGGACTTCGTCCAAAGGGATCGCTCAGAAATTCGTCGGAGAAAAAAGGAACAAGAATTGTTATCAGAGAAAACTCTTCGCCGATGGAGCATTCAACCGACTCTTCCGATTTCTCTGCTTTTCATGAATGAAGTTCAACTGCCGTTGGAAAAGGAGGGAAATGAAGTCAATCGGTTTGTAGAACAGAAAATTGGGCCTTATTGGAAGTGCTAATGGGCCATGGGCCTAGATGTAAAAAACGAAATTGGGCTTACATGGTTTGATGATCTCGATCATCTAAAAAATAATAGGCCCAATTGTCCCCCAAAAAAACACCACCTTTTTCTAAAATTGTAATTTAAACTTACTTTTATGAATTTAAGAAAAAAAAATTATATTTTTTGGCTACATATTGCAATTCAAATTACCGATATACTTTCAATCACCGATATACATTATATAACGTAATTAAATCGATATCGTATCAAAGTTTTTGAAACAATTTTTGATATATACTAAAAATTTTGATATATTGTATATTATTCGGTATGAAAGGTACGGCATGTTGAAATATTCGGTGTTTCCCCACCCCAATCAAGTAATATTAAATCAAGGGTGAGGTTACATTATAGTCCTTGATAGAAGAGTGGGAATAATGAAAAGGTGAGTTGTGGATTGAGGAGAGTTTTGGGATTTCGTAGGCACCGACGCTAACGGAAATGAGACGAGGTTAGTGGAAGAGCAACGGGTAAAAATGTGGACGTTGACGGCGTTAATGATTAAGCTGGGAATCCGAATTTCTTGATGCGACCCAACAATATGGGGCCCATTACAAGATTGATATCCTAAGAAATAATTGTGGAACAATCACTTCAAAATTGACCATTTTGTGATGGTCAAAGGAATTTGACTACTTGTCCTATTATATAGCCGTTGTTTTTCTTTGCTTGTCCTAACCATTTATTTGATTTTAGCTTTAATTTAGGTTAAAACCAATATTTGAAAATAACACGTTGTACTTTTATTTATTTTTGTAAATATTTTTTATAGAACTATTTATTATCAAACAATTCAAATCTTAAAATTGGGTCAAAAGTATTTTGTTTTCGATCGTTACCTATTTTAATTAAAAGTAATTTTCATAAGTTCTCAATTTATTTACTGAAAAAACACTATCTTGTTGAAAAGTTCGCTTATCTATCGGCTTATGTTGTACAGAAGCCTATTTCAAAGCCTTCAAGCTCAGGTTCCGAGATCGGTCTTCGTCGGCCTGGGATAAACGGTGCAATAGCTAAAGTTTTCTTCAAAAATAGAAGGAAGCACAAACACCTTTTTAGATTAGGATCGTTATGTTATTTGAACTACTAAAATACCTTTTAAGACTTGCTTCGATGCTCAATTGAATACCAATTTACTATTTAAATTATTGATTATTAATTTTAAATTTGAGATGTTTAAGTATTTATATTGATGTAATTTTGATGTACGTACAATACTTTTTTATAATGATTGATATGTAATTACGAACTCAAATTTTTGAAACAACACAGTATCATACTTACGGTGAACATTTTCGGTAATAGATAATATGAATTGCAGTGATCATCACATCAGGTAATTCCTTCATATTTACCTCACAACCCTTTCACCAAATTTGATTTGGAAACTGGCGTTAAATGCAGTCACGTGACAATTTGCAAACGGATAGTTATTTTGAAAAGTGCTTCCAACAGATTGCTTCTTTTTAGGTCACTTTAAGATCTCATCTCCTTCTTCTTCTTCCTCTTTCTTCTTCTTTATTTATTTTAAAAGTCTTTTAATCTTTGTCCATAAATTGATATGCATTTGTTAAAACAAGTCAAGAAACAAAATAAATAACTAATATTTGTGTTGTTATGCGTTACAATCTGTAAGAATTGCTCCTTGAAAGTTCAAAATGTTCTTAAGTCAAAACTTTTCCTCCATTAACATATCCCGAGAAAATTAAGAGATCAAGAAACAAATTATAGAGCTAAAGAATTCCAATTTAGATAGTCAAATACTTGCAGACATAGTTATCGTACAAATCCAGCAATTCTTACTAATATTCACCAACTTGAAACACTTCACATTTATCAACAATAAATCTTATTTATGACAAGGCTTTTCGTAGGAATTAACAAATGTTTAAACCTTTCTTAGATTCATCCGAGCTGTCGTGTACCCTTTCTTCTCCTAGTCACTTTCTCTTTATATTATTGTGACATTTTTTTCGTCCCTTTACACACGTTTAAATCTCACAAAGTTTTGCCTTTTGTCAGTGTTGAGCTCACACAGTCAATGCTGCAAAACTGTAGATACAAGAACTGTATATATAGATCGACCCACATTCTCATTTTTCTTGTCAAGCTGCTTCTCTGTCCTAATCCAAAGTAGGGATACATAAGTACATTCTTTCTGAGATTCTTGGTTCACACTATAATTCCCTGTTAGTACAGTTATACATACACTTTACATATAGAGAGAGGGAGAGGGAAAGAATAAGAAAGAGAAAAAAGAAGTAATTTTGAGGGAGGCAGTTGTTGATTAGAGATTGAAACATGAAAATGAGTGTAGTTTTGAAGTGGGTTTGTTGGGTGTGCATGGTGGTATTTCTTGGATGTGGGCTGGTGAAGTGTAGTGTTACTTATGATAGAAAGGCTCTAATTATCAATGGGGAAAGAAGGGTTCTCATATCTGGTTCTATACATTACCCCAGAAGCACCCCTGAGGTACTCAAAATTGAATCTTTTTCTTGAATTGTTTGCTGAATTTAAAGATATTTGTTGATGCATTGTTCTGGGAAAAGTATGAATTTTTTTTTATTTTTTTTTTGTTTAGATGTGGGAAGATCTGATAAACAAGGCTAAAGATGGAGGTTTGGATGTAATTGAGACTTATGTGTTTTGGAATGTTCATGAGCCTAGTCCTGGCAATGTACCTCTCTCTCTCTCGCTCTCTCTCTTGGGTTTCTATCTGCTTTTGCTGAATTTGGGCTGAAAGTTATTTTCTTTGTGAATGTTGTGTTGGTTTCAGTATAATTTTGAAGGGAGATATGATCTGGTGAAATTTGTAAAGACAATTCAGAAAGCAGGGTTATATGCTAATCTTCGCATTGGGCCTTATGTTTGTGCAGAATGGAACTTTGGGTAATATCACACACACACAGATTTCACATTCTTACATAAGGTATTAGTTGCAAAATAGATGATCATTTGCTGACCTCGTGTTTTCGATTTCGCTGTGCAGAGGATTTCCAGTTTGGCTGAAATATGTGCCAGGGATAAGCTTCAGAACAGATAATGAGCCATTCAAGGTTACAATTCAAGAAAATATTCATAGCCTTGTGAACACCCCCACCCCCACCCCTCCCCGGGCTGATGAATTACAGTTCTGTTATTGATTAGAATCTTGCCGTAATAATAGTTTGATCTATTTCATGGTATGGCAGATGGCTATGAAAGGCTTTACTGAGAAAATAGTTAACATGATGAAGAGTGAAAAACTGTATGAATCTCAGGGTGGCCCCATTATACTCTCCCAGGTTCTGTTTTCACCTCCTCTTCTTCGTTTCCGTCTTCTTAATCTGCTACTAAAGTATTTAAGAATATCCTAAGGTTGCGTTTTGATGGAAAATCACTTGGGGGGTGCCTCCATCAATCCCGTTTTGAACTAATTCTTGAGGAATTTGGATGGATTTAAAAACGTATCATTCAAACACCTTCATTTCTTCAATCCAAAACCTAAACTTTATAGGAGTGTGTAGTGCTTAGTTTGACCAGAATGTTGCTTAGTGCTAACTAGAGTGTTGCACAGATTGAGAATGAGTACGGACCACAAGCCAAGCAACTTGGTGCGCCTGGCCATCAATACTCAAGTTGGGCTGCTAATATGGCTGTTGGGCTTGACACAAAGGTTCCGTGGGTCATGTGCAAGGAAGAAGATGCCCCTGATCCTGTGGTAACATTCTTGAGAGAGAGAGAGAGAGTCAGCTTTTTTTTCCTACAGAAAGAACTATATCATTGCATCGATAACTCTTCGCTTACTGTTTTTTGGTAGATTAACACATGCAACGGATTCTATTGTGACACTTTCTCCCCAAACAAGCCTTATAAACCGATGATTTGGACCGAAGCTTGGAGTGGCTGGTTAGCTAATTTCTCTACTTCTTTAGATTGTTTAATTGCTAGAGTAGATGCTGTGAATGTACCTGCCCTTTTAATCTTCCTCTTACATAAAACATCAGGTTTACCTTATTTGGTGGTCCAATTTACCAGAGGCCGGTGCAAGATTTGGCATTTTCCGTAGCTAAATTCATACAAAACGGGGGCTCGTTTATTAACTACTACATGGTTCGTTTTCACAGTTCCCGATTTTTTTGATCATTTACCGTACAAACTACACCATCTGCAAAATTTTATTTACCGTGATGTTTGAACAGTATCATGGAGGCACAAATTTTGGTCGTTCTGCAGGAGGCCCTTTCGTGACTACAAGCTATGATTACGACGCTCCACTTGATGAATATGGTAACATAAATCTATTTAATATCTATATATTTTGATGAAAAAAATCACATTTTCATGATGATGCTTCTACTACGATTGTATTCTGTTTATGCCTAAAACAAATACGCTTCTTTAACTTCGTAGGTTTGATCAGACAACCTAAATACGGTCACCTTAAAGAGCTGCACAAAGCTGTTAAACTATGTGAGAAAGCTCTCGTCTCAGCAGATCCCACCGTGACTTCATTAGGAAACCTTCAGCAGGTTTTTTTCTCTAAAGATTCAATCATCATAGATATTTTTAATTTCGATCTTTCCCTTCTGAAAGTTTTACATTTTTCCAGGCACATGTATACTCTTCAAAATCAGGAGACTGTGCAGCCTTTCTTTCAAATTATGATACTAATTCTGCAGCAAGTGTGATGTTTAACAACATGCATTACAGCCTGCCCCCGTGGTCTATCAGCATCCTTCCCGATTGCAAGAACGTAGTTTTTAATACAGCCAAAGTATGTATCGTAGTGCATTATTAAATTACCAATTAACAACTTTATCAAATCATATTTCATATTCGAACTCTATACACATAAAGTTTCACTTCCATGACACTGTCTGAACCACAGGTTGGAGTTCAAACATCAAGGATGGAAATGCTACCAAGTAACAGAGAAATATCGTCCTGGGAAACATATAACGAAGATTTATATTCTTCTGATGACAGCTCAGCTTTTGCTGCCGTCGGTCTCTTGGAACAAATAAATGTCACTAGGGATACTAGTGATTATCTTTGGTACACAACTAGGTGAGCTAAGTCTTCTTGATTGAGTCTACCTATTATCCGTTTGTTCCTTATCATCTTCTTTCTGGTTCTAATCTTCTACAAGAATCATTATCTGATATTTAAAGCAAAAAAAATGAAATAGTTTTCCAATATTTAACTGAGAATTGCTTCTTTTTTTTTCTCTGTATTCCTTTTTTATCGCCTTTCAAGATTTACGATCTAATATACAGGTAAATTAATTATTTGTCTATATTTTTTGCAGTGTTGATATTGGTTCTTCTGAGTCTTTTCTGGATGGTGGGGAGCTCCCGACTCTTATCGTTCAGTCCAGTGGTCCTGCTCTGCATGTTTTCACAAACGGGGAGCTTTCTGGTAAATAGTTTGTTTTTACTATTTTTTACTCTTTACATATTACACATGATTGTCTTCTTTCACGATTGAAGTTAATATTTGGTACCACATTGACTATGTGTTCTAGGTTCTGCTTTTGGGACTAGAGAAAAGAGAAGATTTGCGTTCAGAGGAAAAGTTAATCTTCGTGCTGGATCGAATAAGATCAGTCTCCTGAGTGTTGCTGTTGGACTGCCAGTTAGTTCTAAATTCTCTCTTTTATAATTGTTCGCATTAATTACAAAATGACGAAACCCCATATGGAACTTGTGAAAGAAGAAACTCCTATTTTGCCACAACTTAAGTTTCATTTTTAATGGCCTTGATCTTTAAAAAATGGTGATTTCTAATGAACAGTAGGATTTATCTGCTGTTCAGTTTCATAAGCTCGAATTTAGAGTTCTGAATGGATTTTCACTTACGGTCTCTGAGAATTTTACATCTTCCCCATTGAAGAATGTAGGTGGACATTTCGAGACATGGAACACCGGTGTCTTAGGTCCCGTTGCATTGCATGGACTCGACCGAGGGAAACTGGATTTGTCCTGGGCCAAATGGACATACAAGGTTCCTGTCTTACAGCTCAATTTCCTCTCAACAGATTTTTTATTTTTATTTTTGCAAAACACTCATAAAACACCTTTCGAGCAGGTTGGGCTTAAGGGAGAAGCCATGAATCTCGTCTCTCCAAATAGCGTTTCTTCAGTTGACTGGACAAAGGGTTCACTAATTGCACAGAAACAGCAGCCATTAGCATGGCATAAGGTACTATCTAGCAAGAATTCGACAAAAAATATAGATGTGTTGTGGTGATTTAAACTCGATTGAACATTGTGCAGGCTTATTTCAATATGCCTGATGGAGATGAGCCACTGGCTTTGGACATGAGTAGCATGGGCAAAGGCCAACTTTGGGTTAATGGCAAGAGTCCTGGACGATACTGGACAGCATATGCCAGTGGTAATTGCAACGGCTGTAGCTACACAGGGATCTTCAAGCCTTTAAAGTGTCAACTTGGTTGTGGACAACCGACTCAGAGATGGTAAGTGTGAAAGAAAACTATTTTACTCTTACACAGGGAACCCCAAATTTATCCACTTGTGAAAGAAAAAAAAAATTTGTTTTAAGCCACAACTAAAAGTGCATTCTTTTATGCCAAGAGATAATTTTTGTCAACTATGCCCTTCTCTTGTCAACTATGCCCTTCTTGGGCTTTGGTTGTATTTGGCTAGAGAGGAACGGCGCTCTATATGATACGAGCATTGTAGGTGGAATGTCCTCGTTCTAATGGTATGGGCTACAGTGGAACAGTGTGGTTTTTCTGTTATTGTGGTACGGGTGGTAAGGGTAAATTGTCAAAGATTTTCTTTTGGCTCGAAAAGAATGAAACTGTGGCTAAGTATCAACTTTAGAGCACAACAAAAACTCAGTAAACATCCAAATTTCAGGTATCATTTACCACGCTCTTGGTTAAAACCGACCCAGAATTTACTGGTGGTTTTCGAAGAACTTGGAGGCGACCCCACGAGGATCACACTTGTGAAGAGGTCAGTAACCACAGTATGTGCAGATGTCACCGAGTATAATCCCAAAATAGAGACCTGGCAAATCGAAAGCAATGGCAAAACAGAAGAGTTTCAAGTACCCAAGGTTCACCTTCATTGCAGCCATGGACAGTCGATATCTTCTATCAAGTTTGCCAGCTTTGGAACTCCCCTAGGAACCTGTGGGAGCTTTCTGCAAGGAACTTGCCATGCTCCTACCTCAAGAACCATCTTAGAGAAGGTAATTCTATTTTTTCACCTAAAATTTGCAAAATTTTAAATAAAAATAAAATTTTATCTACCAAATAAATAATGTTACTCCATCTCTCTTAATATTGCAGAAGTGCATTGGGCAGCAAAGCTGTTCAGTGCCCATATCAAACAGTAGCTTCGGCCAAGATCCATGCCCCAACGTGTTAAAGCGTTTATCAGTTGAAGCTATATGTACCCCTTTGCATTAGCATCCCTAGCGTAAGCGAAGGAAAACAGAAAGAAGAGAGAGAAAGGAGTACTGGTCCTGGCTAAGTTCTCAATTGTACAAGCACTGGGCGTGAACGGTAAGTCCAATTACTCAGCCGTGTAATTTTGAGTCATCGAAATAAAATTATAGTGCATTCTCAAGGGAATTTTGTGAATGGCAAATAGAATAATAAGCATAGAGTAGCTAGCAACCAAAGTAGGTGTTTTATGGATTAAATGTCAACATTACTCAAATCTGCAAAGAGAAATAAAAGTTTGGTCTAAATGAGCACACTGAATAGCAGCATATCAAGATTTATTGAGTTCTTGGATTTGAAATATTTCTAGGCAGTAGCTGAATTGAGATGCTTAGCAATAGTACTCTGCAGCTCATCCTTCTTTGCTCCTACAACCCTGTCCAAGATCTTCCCTTCTTTGAGGAGGATGAAGGTTGGCATTGCCTCCACTGCCCAGTCGCTAGCAACCGACTGCCCAAAAATATAAACGTATCAATTATAAGTATCTCCTATCCCTTACATCCGGTGCATTTCACCAACAAATTGACAACATTCACACATACCCAAATGGATGTGTGTGTGATTGTACTCATGTTTGTGGTGAATTCCACACATGGTATTGTAGAATGGAATTCTCGTTGCATGCCACTGGGCGTAGAATTCACCACAAACACTCACATGAATGCGTGTAATTTATCAACTAACTGTAAAAGAAAACAATATTATCATTGAGCACTAGTATATATCTGGTGCCTTGCATCCTATACCCGCGATACATTCCACCAGGTGTAGAATTCTCTATGAATTTGCACAAACCCACATGGATGTGATGTGTTTATGACTGCGTGAATTGTGATGAATTCTACACCGAATTGGTGTCGGATGGAGTATTTGTGCATTCCACCGGGTATAAAACTCACCACAATTTACACGTATCTGTGCACAATCACATGTGTGGGTGTAACCGCAACTTTGTTTCTGGTGAGTTTTACACCCAGTATATCCATGGGTTCTGAAAATGACTTCTTAAATCGGGATGATATTGTTCATTGGGCTTTACCTTCAACTCATCAACATCCACCTTCAAGAATGTCACATTAGACAGTTTCTTAGCCAACTCCGCGAAGAATGGAGCGATGAACCGACAGGGTCCACACCAGGAAGCAGTGAAATCAATAACTATCTGCATTAATCCAGGCCATAGAGTAAACACTAGAGATAAATATGCAGATTTTTATCATTTCTAAACGTCCACTCTCTTTTCACTGCTCAAAGAATTTTACTCAAAGGGGATAAAAATGAAACATTTAAGTGAAACATACTCCTCCCTCCAAAAAATAATAATAATAAAAAAACATTGAAGCACACAAAATTGTGCAAAATGTGGTTTGATTATATCCAAGTAATTAACAATTATAAAAGAAATATCCAGATAATTAACTAAGAAATGTATGATTGAAAAGATTAAGAATATATAAACGCCATGAAAATTTGTAAAAGTCCATTTATGTAGGTATATGTAACTTAAATTAAATATTATTCTCAATGACAACTCAGATGGTTCCAATCATTGTGCAATCACAATCACCATCACTGATTAATAAATAAATGAATGTTCCACCCAAATCTAAAAACATGCAGAAATAGTTATTATAAAATTACGGATCAAGAATAAAAGTCTCGGGATTAAAAGTAAAAACGAGTTTTTAAATCACCAATAAAATTACAACGAAGAAAAACAAAATCAGAAAACTTTTAGAATATAGATTTGATGGCGTCCGAATGCGATACAGTTTAATAACAAAAAAATAAGAAAAAGTAAAATCAGATCTAACCAATTGCATAAATTAACAAAGAACAACAGATCCTCTATCTATATAACGACTTTTTTTTAATCATTGAATCACGTAACAAAATTAAGCCGGTAATCCTTTGTGCATAAAGCATCGCAGAAATTCAAAAAGAAAAAAATATATTAAATTTAAAAAATAATGAAAAAAAGAAGAAGAAGATTAATAAGAATACCAGCTTCTTGTTATCATTTCCCTTCTGAATCTGTTCGTTCCAGGCATCCTCAGTGTGGCAGCTGATCACTTGTCCTTCAGATTCTGACGTCGCCATTTCGCTCTCTCTCTCTCTCTTCGAATAATTACTACACAAGAAAACACTCCTATGCTTTAATGCATTGGGTCAGTGTGTGCGTGCATACATATATATATAGGCATCATTCATCTATACATGCCAGCCATATATATATATATATATATATATGGGCATCATTTATCTATACGTGCCAGCTGGCATATATATATATATATATATATATCGCATCATTTATCTATACATGCCAGCTGGACAACTATGTTTGGATGTTGATTTTATTCCGTTTTTCATTTTCTTATGTTGCGTATGTAATGTGTTCATATATAGAATGAACTTATACTACATAAAAATATATATATTTGCAATCTTCAAGATTTTCATTCTGAATTTATTACAATTTATTATAGTAATATGATTAGTAATTAGGCAAAAAAAAAAAAAAAGTCAAAAGATTTACTTACTTATTTACTTAAAAACTACTGTTTATTATTTTAAAAATTAATGATACTTTTAAATAAAAAATAAATAATACTATAGATTAAATATATCGTGCACTCAATACACAAAAATACTCAATATATTCCGAGTAATATCTACTGACCATCCCAAAAGAACAGATCTCGGGTCGAGTACAACATTCGCCAGAAAACAACAATAACTCAAGATTTGAAGGAATACAAGGGTCCAGCAAAAGGTTGTAAAGTAAACATCATCGAGCAGAAGAAAAACACTGCTAATATAACAAGGTGTACTTTTAAGTTAGAAACGCCAATTAAGCCTTCAATCTTTGGACTAAGGATCAATATGTCGATTTTTTTTCTCGCCCAAGGCAAAATATTTTGTTGCATTCTCTTAATCCTGTAGAAGAAGCACTGTAGTTGAGAAGTTGATTGCAAATCCATTGTTCAAGAATGTTACAATCAGCCATGGTTTGTATTTCCTTTTTCTTTTCCGAGACAAAATGGAAGAGATAAGATCATACCAGAGACTTAAATGCACAAATAAAGATAATTCTCTCACAATCACAAGGCCTTGATGCCAAATTGAAGTCCCTGCATTTGAAATCGACGTGTTATGCCGCAAGTTCTTCATAGAGGGTACCTGAAAGACCAAATTGGGATCATGTTTCATTCTTCTTGATTTGATTAAACTATTTCCAAGAAATAGATACAGATCGAGCTGTAAAGATACAAAACTACCTTGAGACGAAAAATGTTTCTATTTATCATTTAGTGCCACAATCTGAATGTGTATCTGTGCATTCTTTGGGGTCAATGGCAGCACACAGAGCCTTCCAAATGGGAACTAACATCGTGACAGGAGGATATAATCCCTAGAAGTCAAATTAAGTAATAGTTATTGCTCCATTAATAAGTACGAAAAAGATTACTTAGTTCTGCAGGTGCAGAGGTTAAACATGAAAGGCTCTCGTTAACATTTTTGTTTTTTGTCCGGCAATAGAAACTGCTGACATTTTACTCCAAACAAGACTTTACCTTGAACACTAACAGAAGTTCTTCCTCTCCACGTAGAATCAAAGACAGACTCCAGTAGCAGGTAACTGGAGTCACGCATTCATTCAGGACAGGTTTCAAGATCTTGCCAATTGGAACAAAGTGGTGCACTGTTCTGCCACTGATTTGAACGAATCAAATATTCAGAAACATAGGAAAAAAAAGAAGGATTGGTTTATTTGATCAATGCAGAAGCACAGAAGCTGTTGTGTGTGGTTAATAGGTGCATATGTTTGAATACAAAAAGATCGGACCACTTCTTCATTTGCTAATAATCCAAGCACAGAATCCATGCTACTTTTCTCTGTAATATTTCAATTTAATTGGATGTTCAAGAATGCACAATAATAATGGCTGGATAATTGTATAGGTACAGACAATCGATATTGAAAGTTGAGGAGTTAAATCAGTGGGGCGAGGGAAAACATATGACAGAAAACTGAATATTTTTTCATCAGGAAAATACATAAACATCAAATGGTGAAGAAACAAAAAATATCTTCTTACAAACAATTGAAAACTAATACATATTTCAAGGAATTACCTTCTGTAAACAGTCTCAAGCTGAACCCCAAAAGCTGGGAAGATGATAACGGACTCTGTTACAACAAACAAGTGAAATGCAAAGTGATCAAAATGAACCATGATTTCTTTCCCACCAGAAACTATCAGTATGTTATCCCAGTATACACTTTATATATATATACCACATAACCAGACAAGCTAAACATAAAGTTTAGACCAACTCTTTTGGCCCATTGAGAGAAGATCAGAATATTACTTAATAAGGCATAGGATTGTCAGCCTGCACAAGAATAGTCCCAAACAAGATCAAGTGCTCTCTACAAAATCAATTGTCTTTACAAGCACAGCCTGCTTAGTTAAGTTTTAGAAACTCTGAAATCACACATTATGAGAAAACAAAAGTCAACCACTGTTGATGTTGGTTTAGATTATCTGAAAAACAAACTAACAAACATAACCGTGAATCTACTAATTGTCATAAAGTAAACGAATAAAAAAGCAATGTCAACAGCTGTGTTTCACATAATACATCAACATCCTGAGCTGCGACCAAAAAAAAGAACCCGAAAATTTCAATCAGTCTTTACAAAGAAGTAGACCAGCAAATTCACACTAATTAAGAATGTGATTCACATTATTTGGGGGGAACAAATGTCCCCTATTTCCCAGCCCTCACCTTTTTCAATTCGCTTTCTCAGAAATTGCCTTACAACAAAACCAGCGAAGGCAAAACTCCAAAGAACAATTGCAACTGGCTGTTCTGGTGACAATAGGCGGAAGACGATCGTTGTGTCCTATAAATTATATTGAAAACATCAGATTTCTATCACAAAAAAAGGTAGCACCATTAACTATGAAAATACAAACTAAATAATTTCACTTTCTACTTTCTCTTTAAGGAATTTTTGACAAAGATATACAAGATAAAACATGTATGTGATCATTAGAGCTTCTGCAGATCAAGATTATCTTAATATTACCACCTTCCTTTCCCCATTTCTTTTACTAATTTCACGGCCGTGCATTTTATCACACATATAAACTATGACAATCATTGGCATGCCCTCCAAAATTGTTGAAAACCATCCAAATCCTAAATATTTACACTCGCCCAAGGAGCACAAATTTTGTCAAGAGTATAACCGAAATGAGAATCCCATCATAACCAAATGACTACTCCCAGTAACAATCGTTGTAAATAGCCAAATATATAATTTAACTAACACTCGCTGTAAATTGCAACGCAAAAATAGACTATACCTGCAAGAATATGAGAGCCAAAAAGCATGTGAAGGCAAATATGCAGAGCGAGAGAGCCCCTTGACCCCTTCTAGCAATGAAGATATGATGAACATCGATAGCTTCAGGTGGGCCGATTTTCACATCATGTACATATTTGTATCGTCCCTTCGTAATAACAGATGGCTCAATCTCAGACACAGTCATTGCAGAATTCGGGAAAGAATTGGGGACAATTTTAGGGGCAATTTGCAGATGCTGATAGGTGGAGTCTGGTGAGAAAATGCGTAGATTTTTCTGTGCACAAAGCCTACCAGTAAAAAGAAATGATTATATTGACCAAGTTGGAACATCCATAATCTACGGCGTGGTCAGGATAACATGAGGGTTAAGGATAAATTTCTCGATATATTCCGCTAATTACTTCATACCTTATGCGGGATGTGAAATCAGGGAGTTGGTTGATTGACTGAAATACAAATCAACAATTTTGCCCTTTTCTACGTTTATGCAACAAAAAATAACATACCCAAGCTCTAATGCGCATAATTTATGAGAGATCACCATCCATTCATCAATCCTCGACGCCGGCAGCAATGGCGAAATGGGAACATTTACAAACTTGTACAATTTATTTATTTATTTTTTAATTACCACCAAATATTAGATTTGAGGATTTCGTGTGATCGTCTATTTATGTTGACTTTTGTTAAAAAAAAAAAGGTAAATATTTTGTAAAAGATTATTAAATACTGTTATTTAACAATATAATTAATCAATGTATTTTATTTTATTTTTTAATCTTACTTTGTATTTATAAATATATATACACACACTGATATAGATAAACCCATAACAAAATTATAGTAAGAAGTAACCTAGGACTTTTGTGGCCCAACAACTATTTTCATTAACTAATACATAATCACAATAACTCTAAAAAAAGATGATGGAAAAAGAACAATTCTTGATATTTTAGTTATGGAAACATGATTTAATTATATAAATTATATTTTTTTATAAATTCCTCATAATAAAATAATTTAATTACTCCTAAATATTATTTTACTCAATATTTTATTATAGATATGTCTTCTTTTTTTCAATCTACTAGATGGTCACTTGTGTGATGTACGGGACTTAATATATTTGCTTATACTAATAATACATGATAAAATTATATAATTATTATTACAAAAATTTATATATTAACATTTATGTTGGTTATATTTATATAAATATTAAGAGATTTGATTTTTTATTTTGTTATATTATATTGTTTTTCTCTTAAAATGTATCTTTATTAATTAATAAATTGCGCGACTTTTCGAATTGAGTTTTAAAATGTTCCTAACTTAATACAAAATTTTCAACTCACTAAACATATTAAAGTGGATGAATGAATTACAATATTATATAAATTAATAGTATAAATTTTTTTACAAAAAATATTTATATTTTTAGATCAAATTCTTATATTATTTATTCAAATCCAACGCATATATCAAATTAAAAATAATAACTCAATCCATTAAAAAATATTATATTCTATCCATAAAAAAATAAATATTATATTTTAAATAGAAGTATTTATTTTTTTATGTCAAATTAAATATTACAAAAATAGAATTAATTTAATATATGATATGTCAAAAATAGATTTTTTTAAAAAATTATTTGAATTTTCATATTATAGGAAAAATAAAAATGATGTGATTTGTCTTTTATATAAAGAAGAATTATAGTTTATTTTTAATTAATTTAATTATATAACTCTACAATAGTTTGTGGAGCGACATATTCCCTTTTTATATAAAGTATAGATAGATAGATTACAAATTATGTGTTGCAATGCAAGGAGAAATACCAGTTCAATTAAAGACTATTGGTGTTATTTCCATACTAGAAGATTAACACTATTTGAAATGAGATTTAAGAGTTTATATGTACAAACTGTATATGCAGATATGATCTCATTCACAGTACCACAGTTTCAGCAGCCTTTTGACACCTGCCATTATCATCTCACACTTTTACTACTAATGAAGGAAAACCCTCGTTCTCTCGTCTCTCTCTCTAGACAGAGTAATGAAGCAAAACCAACTACCTCATGTGCATACATGAAAATTTGACACACCAAGCCAATTTATACTCATCGAACATACACGAACATAAAAGACTTCGATATTTTTCAAGTAAAAGGTAATCGAATTATACCTCAAATGTATTCTCATCTAGTGACAGATACAAGCAAATGAAACAAGGCTACACGTGGATCAACTTTTTGAAACAATAAGTACCAAAAAGAAACCACCCAACAAGAACAAAAACGAAGATAGCCAAATAAATGAGGAAGGTCTCTCCTCCAAGGGCTAGCCCAAGAGCTAATACAAGAAGAAACGGTAAATAGGTACGGAGAATAGCCAATCTACTAACAAACTGCCCCTTGAGGAAAATTAGAATGGCCAAGTTTACCACATTCCAGTCACCAGCTTGAAATTTCAACCTGTTCAGACAGTTGGCCACAAAGGAATGGCAGTTGCAAGTTAAGATGTTGTAGGATTGGTGTTGATACTCCTGTGTGCCTTTCCGTAATGCATCATCCCAGGTCAGGATTTCTCTTCTATCTCCAGTTTGTGTTGTTTCGTCTTCAGGGTCGTTTGCAAGGGAATCAAGAAAAGTGCAGCACTGCAGGATAACATTTAGACCAAATCAATGAGTAAAGATCGTACCACATTGCATCAATTGGCCATAATTTACTGGTATCTAAGTTGTATATTGTTAAAAAGTTGTTTTATGGTCATGTGACTCATGTCCAAGAGACTCGAGAAAAGTGCAGTGCCGCAGAATATCATTTAGATAGCACAAACAAGTACATCCATACCAATTGCATCAATATAGGCATTTTACTGGGCATAAGTTAGCAAATCCGTAAAAGAACTTAAATAAGTTTTTTTGCATTCATGGTAGTGTGCAAGGAAGTCCATAAAAGTGCAGCACTGCAGGAAATCATTTAGATCACACATATGAGTGGAAAAGCTAACACATTGCATCAAAAACCTATTTTAATGCCGTAAGTTGTGAGCGGGGAATCAAGGAAATGCAGCACTGCAGGATACCATTTAGATAATATAAACTGATATACAAGTCAATTCCATAGCATATTGCACCAGTAAGCTATTTAATTGAACATTAAGTCATTGAATCCATAAAAAGCATTAAAGAAGTATTTTGCCTTCATGTTCATGGTAGTGTGCAGCATTACAGCATATCATTTAGACTGCATATATGACTAAAAATCATACCATAATTTCATATCAGTTAGAGAAAATTGGACCGTTCCCTGTATTTAAATGACACATTTATCATGAGACAAAAACCAATTCAGAATCATAATAATCAACCCACATAATAATCAACCCAACCTGCTCCTTGCTTAGTTGCATATATCGGGTTGGTGCGCCAAACGCGAAATTATCAACACAAACAAAATTCGGACCAGCAAAATCCAAGATGACACCATCCTCCCTGCATATCCCAATGTGACCAATACAGGGGAAAAACCATGACAGTACAGGAAGGGGAGTCCACACAATGCAGTACGGAAATCGGCTTCTTGTTGGATCAATTTGCTTCAATTCGGCCTCATTTTCATCTATCATCAAACCATGCTCCTCATTTGATCCCATTGCCTATAATGATAAACCGCTGATAAATTCCCGTTGTCGAACATAAAACGCCCTCGAAAACTTTTAAGACTATTACAACCATAATCTGATGTTAATCAGCAATTATTATAGGTGGAAAATATACAGAGGAGGTAACAGGATCCGCGAAATGCACACAACCAACAGAGGGAATGAGAGCATTAATCATTCAGCTATATGACAACAATTGCAGAGCACTATTCAAACCCTAATTTTGGTTCAAGGTTGTGAATTGAAAATACCGATCTGGAAGGATGAAGACGCTACCTTAGATGGAATAGGAGCGAAGCCGCAGCGAGAATGGCGCTGGATCACTTGAAATTCGGAGTTCAGGGGTTGTTTGGATCGCTTGAATGGATGAGAATAAAAAGATTTTCTCTTAGCTAATATTTTGCCAGGAAGTAGCAAAAGGTCCCATCTCACGCCCTATAATATCATAAAAAAAAAAAAAAAAAAAAAAAAAAAAAAAAAAAAAATGTATATCAACAATTAGTAAACGCTTAATGTTAAATGAAAATAAAATGAAAAAATTAAGACTAACCCAGGGAAATTATTTTTTTGATGTTCGATAGTATACCATACAATAAATATTCAATTGAATTAAAAATATTATGTTATGAGATAATATAGAATCTCTCGATAGCAATAACTTCAAGGGTTATTATGAATCTGTAAGACCATCTCCAGCAGTGTTCATTATTCTAGTGCAAATTATGCACCACTTTAGCGTAAAATTTACATACTCTCTCCAACAGTTTGCACTACTTTCTCCACTAAAAATTAATATTACACAATAATCTTTATTTTCTTTATTTTTAATATTTATTTTTAGTACTAAATATTTGTTAAAAACATTATATATGTAATTTTATTTAACATTAAATTTTGAGATAATATTTATTTTACTTATATTCTTAAACTATCTTATTCAAAAAATATATATATAAAATTGAATGTCGGGTAATGTTATGCAATTCTATTTTAATTTGTATATAATATTTAAAATCTCACATACTTATTTAAATTATATTTATATTATTATTTAAATTACACATCATATAATTTTTAAAAACTTGATTTAATTTCAGTCTGGATAATTGAGTTTTAAATATTAAAAAATGTATATATAATTATATAAAAAAGAAAAGAAAAAAAGTAGCGCAATAAAAAATATGCGCTAAAAGTAGTGCAAAGATTTCAAAAACTTCAAACTGGTGCAGAGAATGGAGCACTGCTGGAGGGTAAAAACTGACATCAAATGCCAAAATAGCTTCTTGTTGGAGAAGCTCTAATATATGTGTGAACTCTAATTATTTCATCACTTTATATATATATATATATATATATATATGAATGATAAGAGACACAATATGCACCCAAATACATGAGGCGGCATGCTAAATCACCATTCTTATCATTAAAAATGAAAAATTAATAATAGTTTAATCGTGTATGATAATTATTATTTTTGTTAATTTTTCATTTTTAATAATAAGAATGATAATTTAGCATGTCACCTTATGTATTTGACTATATTAAGGATGACGATTTGACATGCCACATCATGTATTTAACTCTATTAAAAATGATAATTTAACATGCTGCCTCATATATTTGGCTCCATAAGAAACTCAATGTTGGACTCCATATCATTCATCATATATAATTATGAAAATAGCAAGTACTTTAAAAGATGTCATTTCAAAATATTAGATCTTTTCCATGGTTTCACAATACATAGTTTATAATATGTTTATTCATAAAAAAATTGTTTTTAAAATAAATAAATTATCTATGTTATTTATTTTTGTATGCAACTTAATCATATACAATCCGTTCAACACCCAAATTTAATCTAAATGATCAATCAAACAACACTTACAATTTTTAAATAGACGTTTTGATATGATTCTTTTGATTTTCAGAACCGTGAATAATGAAATTGTAATTGAATAGACATACATGCAATTTTGATTCCAAATTTGTCGATTTTTTCAATAATTTTTTTTAATATTTTCGACTTAGGACGGTAATAGATAACTAAAAATCAAATATTGAATTAAAGGTTCAAAATCAAAAAAGAAATCGACAATTTGAAACTATCGATATCTATAATCGACTACCCTATATCCCAAATCGAATGGACAAGTTTTTTCGATTTTAGGATAGAAACATGTCATTTATAGTATAATTCTTATATCATGTTGGACTCACATCAGTTTGGTTTCAAATAAATATAACATAGAGGTTGTAGTTTGGCTCATTCGGTATGACTTAACCTAAATCTACGACAAAGTTTGTGTCATGTCAAAATTTTAGCCGGCCTCTAAATTTTGAGATAAACTCTATTGCACACTCAAAAAATGCACTAAATTTATTGAGATGATCTATAACCTACGGGCTATTGATCCGTCAAGACGAGTTAAATAGATCCACCACATACTGATTTAAAAATATATAGTCCAATTTTCGGGCCAACCTATCGGCCAATTTTGCCTATTTCTAGATCCTAACCGGGCCATATCGGTAGTGGTTATGAATCTATTCAGTCTATTTATGAGGCGCACCCCCACAAACGTGGGCTGGATTGGACCAATTCGATTGGTTTGACAACTTTATGCAGCGCGCGAACTGTGCTTAATCAAGTTTCTCTGTAACGTTGGCTTGATTTCATTCCACCAATTTGTCGTCTCAGCACCCAGTTGCCGAAACAATGCCACCCAAGAAGAAGAAGCAAATCCCCTCCACTGCCGAAGTTGTCGACCTCGACAGCAGCGAAGATGAAGCCGGCGGGCCCCCGCCGGCGGCTGGTGTTTCTCGAATTAACTACATTGATATTAAACCCTCAATTGGTGCGAAATTACAAAACAAGCCACCTACTACAAGTGCAACTCAGACTGCCTCCTCCACCGACGGCAGCGATGCTTTGGCGGTGAATCATCGGCCACTCGATAATCGAAGTTTCTGGAAAGCCGGAGCTTATGAAATTACTTCAACAACGTCTAGTCTTGTTCAAGGTTTTCTTTATTTATTTATTTTTGGCATTTATTCTTAGCATTTTCTTTTTAATTTTTTTTTTCTTTTGTTGGGTTTCGTATGTAATGTGAGAATTGTAGGTGATCTGGAGCATGCACGTGTTAACCCTAAGTTTTTGCACTCAAACGCCACCTCTCACAAATGGGCCTTCGGAGGTGATAGACTAATAGTTCTCATACTTGGTTTCAGTAGTATAATTGATGACTTAACATGCATGTTTCCTGCAGTTTATGGATGCGTATGTTGTCATCTTGTTTTAGGCTGCAATTTCTAACATGCATACTTCCTTGCAGCTATTGCTGAGTTGTTGGACAATGCGGTAGATGAGGTAATCATTGTCAATGCTATGCTCGATATCACCATGAATTTCCACTATGAAATTATTTTTTAGATTGTCCATTAAGAAGGCGGAGTGCACTCATTTGAAACTGAAACTTATTCGAAGTTCTTAGGAATTTTCTTGTTGATAGTGCTGTGTTGTATTCTCTTTTTTATTTTATTATCAAAATAATCTATCACGATCTTGCTTTGAGCTTCTGCAGCTTCGTCTAGTTGAAAAAGTACATAAAGTCATTTCTTGTTTTCTCATCTGTCCCAGACGGTTCTCATAATTGTTGTGGTGTAAGACAAATGTGGTTTAGTGAGTTTGAAAAATTGTTTAGTTACAGGTATAACTCAGTGGTATACCTTGGGATATTAACTCTCACCTTCTTAGCAGTTGTGGCTGTTGTGCAAAGCCAGATTGCTTTTCTTAATTCACAGTCTTGACATTGCTACCATCTTATGCACTTCTAAACCAGATAGAAAATGGTGCTACTTTCGTCAGTGTCGACCGGACTTATAACCCTAAGGACAATGCTCCTGCCCTACTTTTCCAAGGTGCAGTCACTATTTAATTCTACCTAAAGCATTACGTTATGTATTTCTTGATCTTATGACTGCAAATTAGTACTATATCTCTGAGGAAAAACCATCTGTGGTGCAGATGATGGGGGCGGAATGGATCCAGAATGTATGCGGAAGTGCATGAGCTTGGGATACTCATCAAAGACATCAAACACTACTATTGGGCAATGTAACTAACTTATGCTAAAGTTTGCTAACAATTACTGCTGCTCAATTTATGCTATTGCTGCCAATCATATACACCCATACATAGACATTGGTGGACTGCAAATTCATTACATCCCAGAGCTAAATAGGGGCATAGATTATTTTGACATGCCTAAAGAGTTATTTGAGCATTTCTTCAGTTTATTGTGCTCCCTAAAGTGATTATCCTGTTTGAATGCAGTTATAATTGTTTTTCCTTTGATGAGAATCAAAATGGTCTGTGAATTTTATTTTGATTGCATGACTGAAATATTGGCATGTTTTCTTTTATCGCCTTTGGCCTCAATTGTACTTTTGGTTGACAGTCTCAGGCCTCACTAAGTATGCTTTGGTTAATAATTGACGACTATCAATGTTAACTTAAAAACATGTTTACTAAATTCTAAATCCACATCTTCTCTACCAGATGGTAATGGGTTCAAAACAAGTACCATGCGACTAGGAGCTGATGTGATCGTTTTTAGTCGTGCAAATCAATCTGGGTATTACTTTGATCTCTATTATACTTGAGCTGTTCCCTTTACCCTTTTACATGTCTTGATGTGATAAACTTGATACTCATTCTTTGCTTATGCAATCTATCGTGGAGTTTTTTATATTCTCTCAATAACTCAGTTAGATCTTTATCTTTGAAAATAATGTAAGTTGCCACTTGCTTGATGGATTTGACACATGTATGTGTGTGAGAATGTTGTCTGAAGTAGGGAAATAACTTATGATCTAGTTTGTCCCTTCTGGAGTAATATTTTTCTCTTCTCAGAGTCTGAATGTGCTCTTTTTAGGGAAAATAATTGTCAGCTGACTACTTTTCCTATACTTATGACCAACTGCGGCATTGTAATCCTACCTTTCTGCTTTATAATTTATCTGTTTTTTACTCTAATTTTCACTTATATCCTTCAGTCGAGCAACCCAAAGTGTTGGTCTTCTATCCTACACATTCTTACGGAGGACGGGGCAAAACGATGTGATTGTTCCAATGGTAGACTTTTAATTCTTAGTGCCGAAGTTATGGTAGATATTGGTATTTTCCTATTTCTCTGAACAGCTTAAATCATCGTTCACATTGGAATTGTGTTGTAGATTGACTTCGATATTTCAGACAACTGGGCGGAACCTATAATCTATAGCTCTAAGGATGACTGGTCCAGTAACTTAAAAACCATCCTTGAATGGTCTCCCTTCGCTTCAAAAGATGATCTTATGTTACAGGTTACATGGAAGGAAACGTCTCTAAATACTTTGTACACTTTTTTGTATCTTTGGTCAGACAATGTTATTAATTGATAGCTTACCAAAACCTATATAATGTGACTAATTGACTGTTTTTTATGCTTTGTTTCTATCTGAATGGCATGTATCATGTCTACTATCAACTTTTGGAGTTTCCTCTTCTCAATATCCGGGAGTGCATGCTTATTCATTTCCACAATCTGTATATTTTATAATTGCATAAAACCTGGTTTGCTACATGGTTTTTGCTAAGCTTTTAACCTCTAAAGGAATTGTAAAAATAATTTGATTGCTATGTTTAAAGGAGGCTGCAGGTTCATTCCTTGCTATACATTTATGGGGATTCAGATGAGAATTTTACTTGCAGAGGCACCTGTAGTGGCCATTCCATGGTCTGTACAGCTTGATTGAAATATTAGAATATTAAGGGCTTCATGTTATGGAATCTAGCTGCTTGTTTGTGGCAGAGTGGTTTGATTCTTCTCTGTGACCCAATCAGTTAAATTTATCATATTAAGACATTTTTTGGTGTAAAATATGGTAGGAGATAGAAATTACTTGCCAGCAGCTGACATTTCTGCAAAGTTAACTGCTGTTTAATGACTATAGTTTTCATGAAATAGTTGCTCCAGATTTCGTATATAGTCACAATTCTGGTGCAAGTTGCCATCTTATAGGCGACAATAAATAGTCTAGATCTGTATTGGGAAGTTTTTCCTCATCAACTGTGATTGTCTATTGAACTTTACTATACATCCAAGAGTTGTAATCTGTGTGTTCGTATCTGCTGTGTGTTAACATCATTTTCTTAACCATTTCTCTTTCCTCCTTTCCAGTTTGAGAATATTGGATCACATGGGACGAGGATTATAATATATAACCTATGGATGAATGATGAAGGCATTTATGAATTGAATTTTGATGACGACGAGGAGGTATACTAAATTTGACGTTCTGATCTGGGCAATAGATAGTTTGCAGTTTGTATCCAGATTTTGTGGTCCTCTCAATCTTAAGTAGGAAGACTTATAATTACTGATGAACAGGCATAGTATACTTTTGCTTTAATTCGATGTTGAACAAACAGTTGTACTTTATTTTGGTTTCTTAGTATCATGCATATGATCTAGCTAACACTTTGACTTGGGACTTTCTCTCTGTTTCATGTTTTCAATTTCTGAAGATCGTGATAAATCAACATATGAATTGTGTTACCACAGTAGACAGAATCATTTCAGATCACTAATGCTCTTTACAGAAAATCTGTTTCTCATATTTTAAGTCCTCATTAGTGATTGAAATATATCTCATGCCACAGTGCAGTTTTAATAGAGGACACATGATTTAGCAACACAAGGTGCATGTGAAGTTAGGTTGCCCATCCAACCTTCAAAAGGATAACTGAGATTGAAACCCATGTCAGGTTTAAAAAAATTTACAAGTGGTTGACGCAACAAAGAAATAGTTAATCTCAAGTTTAGGCATACCTTTTTAACAAAAGGCATGCATTAATTCCTTCAAGTCTTTACACAGCTCCACAGAATTCTGGTTATGTAAAATGTTATTAATTCTTGGTTTCAAGATCCAAATTCTTTAATGCTGCTTGGGTTGTTTCCATGACACACTTTTCTTCCAGCTATGTGTTCTTAGAAGTTAATGCTTGTTATTTGAATTGTAACAAAAGCCACTCATGTTCATTGTTATTGAAGATATTATGGAACCATTAACATTTTTCTACAATAATTTTTTGGCTGTTTTTTATTCAGGATATAAGGTTGAGAGATGAAGCTAATCAAGGAACAGTATCCAAAAAAACCAAGAAAGTTCTTGAACAGCGATCTCACTTATCCTATCGCATTCGCTTTTCGTTAAGGGTGTGTATTTTTCACTTATTTGTTCTATGTATTGCAAGGTCCACATGTGTATCAGTTCTCGACAAACTTGTATGCAGAATAAATGTATAGAATTGCGAGGTTTGCATATATAAATGAAAGATAGAGCTAAATCGATGCTATCTTTATTTCTTTTGGAAGATAAGGAAGTCAGATATGTAGCGGAAGCAATAAATTTCATAAAAGCATCAGCAGCTTTGATTGGATGAGGCATAAATACATTTTTCATTTACATCTTCTTTTTGGTTGAATTTATTTACTATCTGATTCAAATATTTTATATTAAAATTTTATTCACAATATTACAAATTTGGATCTCCACTGCCAAACTTCCAACCATGGGAAGTGTATAATAGCTTAGTCGTGCATAGGATAAATGGGTTTTAGACATAAAAGGGTTTCCCATCAAGAGCATGTTATCCTATTTATTTGAATCTATTTTATGTACTTATGGATATAAGTTTTGATAATGTCTTTGTCAGGCGTATGCATCAATATTGTACCACAAAAAATTTGAGAACTTCAGAATAATTTTAAGAGGAAAGCCTATTGAGCAATTCAATATTGTGGATGACTTGGTACACTCTAAGAAAGTCACATACAGCCCCCACATCGGCATGGGATTGAAAGAGGTAAGATGCCATATCCATTATTTTGTGCTGGAGTAGGTATGATGCCATCTTTTTTCCACAATTGGATGTTAGATGTGCAAAATGAAGCATTTTCACTTTAGAATCTTGTGTAAATTTTATAACATGCAAGCCTTACAAGAACGTGAGTTTGTTAATAATTGCCCAGCTTTTGAGCACTTTATTGTGCGAACTGGGTTACAGAATTTCAACCATTTTACGACACTGTTAGGCTATGACTGTAAGTAATTGATAAGTTATCCTTGAGTACTGACCAAATATTCTAGAATTGTGGCCTTCCGCCTTTCAATACAACTGCAGGCAAATATCAATGTTATTAAGTGGCTTAGGTGCAAAATTAGGGCATTACCTTGATTGATTTATGTGGACAATTGCTTTTGCAAAGACCTCTTTACTGGTCTGGGTTAACTTTTGTTTTCTCTTTCCCTTCTCCTTTCAGTTATCTGGAGAGACATAAATACTTCTCTGTTTACGAAAAAATTGTATGGGTTGATGTTTGTTCTTTCCACCGCTCTAGGCGAGACCTCCCTTTGGATTCATCCACCTTATGAGTTTTGGAGTTTCTTTCTAGATTAGAACCTGAGTATTTGTATTTTTCACTGAAATTTCATTGAAACTTTATTACTTGCTTCTGCCTAATCATTGCATCTTGAGATAAACCACAAAAGGTTTTTTTGGATTCTCTGGGTATTGTCCTGGATCTGCCCCTGCGTTGGACAGTGATTCTTTTGTGGGTGTGCAGATCATATGCAACAATGAGGATCATGGCTGTGTTTGACTTGTACTGACCGTAGGAGTTCTGGTATTTGTATTATAATCTCAGTGTTTTGGTGATGGGTTAATCTCATTTTGTACAAATTTTGTATCTGGAACATAATGGGCAAAAAAGTGGTCTAAGGACTTAGGTGAATGAACAAATTTCTAAACTTATTGGCTTCACACTTCAGTCTTTTATCTACAATATAGTGCACCTGCCCTGAATAATGTTTTTCATTAGTTTATTGGTCTTCAATTGGACAACATTATGATGTAATCACTTATAGAAGTTGATTTCATGAAAATTTGAGTGCAACCATCTTGAATATTTTTGTGTATGTGTTAAGAGCAGGAATAATGAATAATAATAATCAAACGGAAATCCGTTTGCCCAAGCCTCCAGGCTCTCCAAATCCAATCATAATCCCCCATTAACCCTAGTAATCCAACTTTTATTCTAACAAGGGTCCTACCAAAATTAGGAAACCCAATCTCCCAAAAATAGGAAACCAAATCTATAAATAAAAATAAAGATCTTGAATAATTAGGCCCAACGACCTAAGCCCACGAAAGTGGACTCAAGCCCGACTCCGCCGATGATAGACCAACAAGGGCCGTGGTTCAGCAGCCTCGACCAAGGGCTGAACCTCATCTCCTTGCTCGCTATCAGTATGTGATCTATAATGCCATTAAGATGACTTTATGATGTAATTTGACTTCTACTGGAAGTTGATTGTAAGGAACTTCTATTTGTATGAGTGGCTTTCTTGTGTACATATGTGCCTGACTTCTTAAACATTTCTATCTATACTTGTTAGTGGAGAGGTCCAATCATAATTCATTGATGACATGTCATATACTTTCTACTGATCAAGTCATGATTTAATCGGCTTAAACACCATGACTGGACTCGTGGCGGCCTTTGACTCTCCCACATTTCAGATATTGTTAAATTATCTTGTAATTATGTTTAAATTTGCTCAAACACCTCACTCGTGGAGGCTTGTGACACCCTTATTTATATGTTGTGTTTCAATTAACTTATCCACCATGTTTTGAATTAAATTTAGAATATTCGAACTATACATGAACATTGAATTGGTCGCTGGTAAGTTATATTGCGTTTGCATGTTAACCGTCTATACTATTGAAGTCTCCAAACATGCTTTGATGATCAGATACTGCTGAGGAGGGCTTAAAGCTATTTATAGAAGCTGCAGTTGAGCTACATTTCTGTAATTGTAGTTGTGAAGTGGTACCGGAATTTGAATGAGATCAAGGTGCTATGGGTTTTAAGTCTGTAGTTTAAAGAAGGCTTTTACGTGAAGGAATATAGTATGAAAGAGAATTACTGGTTGTCCAACTAGGATCCATATTCTTCTCACTGGGGATTAATTATTGGAAGTTTCTCTTTCCTATTTTATTTTTTATTTTGTTGATTGCTACATGACTGAGAAAACATTTGTTGGAAAGTACAATAAGTTCATCTGGTATATTAAAATGAAAATTCTACTCCGTTCAAGGTTTTGAGAGTGCAAAGGGAGTGGCCTTTTTCTGGAAGTATTCATTAGTTCTTTGTTTTCTGGTTATGTTTTAGAAACCTCACAAAATCAATTATTCATGGATGGCTTAGGTGACTGTGGAGACCGTAATTGGGTTCATCAAAGAGGCTCCCGCACTTAATGTTGCTGGATTCAATGTTTACCATAAAAATCGTCTTATCAGGGTACGCAGTATTATTTAGATATAATATCAAATTATTATTACTCCAGTTTTAAACAACTATGTAATTTCATGTATAGATAGCTTAAGCTGTTGCTCAAGGGGAAAGGAAATTCTTTATATTCTGTATTTCTTTTAAAGAGATCTTCAGTAGCTATACACAATAAAAATTAAGTTACAAACTGTTCCTACAATACAATGTATGTCCATTGAATTTTACTCTTGTTGATTAGATCTCTTAAATCATTACAGCCATATTGGAAAGTCACATTGGATGGCTCTTCCAAAGGAAACGGTGTTGTTGGTATGTGCTTACCGATCCAAACTTTATTATCATTCTTCTTTTTTCTCTTCCTGTGCTCTGTGACTAACATTTGGTATTCAGGAGTTCTTGAGGCAAACTTCATAGAACCAGCACACGACAAACAGGATTTCGAGAGGTCAACTCTGTTTGTTAAACTGGAGTCGAGGTTGAAACAAATGGTCTCGGACTACTGGTATTACTTCTTATGCTGCTGCTTCTTTTTTACTTAATTTTTGGTTGTGATGTTCTGACTGATCTCTGTTTTACTGGAAAACCTGATGTTTTTGAGGTAGATTTTCTTTTTAGCTTCTTCCCTGTATAGACTGGTAATGTCTTTTGGTTACCGACCTTCCAGACATGCTTACCCCCCCCCCCAACTCTCTCTTTCTCTCTCTCACACACAACTTATTTCATGTAGACGAAATCTGTTTCCTCGCTTGACAGTCTGTCCTTGTACTTCCTGCAAGTTCTTGGTTGAACTGCCGGAAACAGTAATAATTGCTTAGGACTTGAGAGCTTCTGCTTGTTTGATTAGCAGAATATTGAGTGAGATTCAGATAGTATGCGCTTTGAAATTAATTCCTGACCCACAACCACATTGTGATGTATCTTGCATGCTTTGATCTAAAGAGACAAACATAGTCCATCAGTTCCTGTTTAATGACACCACCCTGTTTGATGGATCTCAAAAGTGTCATACCTTGATATGTTTAGCCTTTTTTGTGTTTTGGTGCGGAGTTGGTATATATTTCACTGGTTTGTTTTTTTTTTTTTTTTTTTTTTTTGTCCCATCCAATCTTGTGATAAAGTCATTTCGTGTCATGATAAATTTTCAAATTTCAAGTGACTTTTATACAAGTCTATTTTTTATGATTACTCAGGAAAGCTCACTGCCACTTGATTGGTTACCAACCTATTGGCCCCCAGCCTGATTTCATGAGGAAAAAAGGGGTCCAAAATAACTTATCTGCACAATCTCAAGTTGAAGATGGTAATTTACAAATGAGTTACATAATGGAGGTTGCTGTTCATCCTGTTTTACCTATAACTGGCCATCTGCTAATCCAAAGCTTCTGTTGAGTGTTGCAGTTAGAAGAAACATCTGCAGAACTAGCACCAATCACAAGTCATCAGTTTTGCAGCATATCTTGGGGCCTGAAGCTGTTAGTCTCCCATTTTTCTTTCCTGCGGTTTGGAATTTATTCTTCTAATCACACTTTTGGGAAGATTGTCTAGTTGGATCCTATTTTTCTCTTAAACAAGACATATATTATCCCTGCACTTGTTTTATATCAAATGTGCAGATGTCCAATTAGACCGAACAGTGAATTAGGTTAAGAAATAGAAGATTGTGCTGCTGTTTATCAAGGTTTTATGGACCTGTTGCAGGGTCCTCATCCAGAAATTCCACTAGATGATGCATCACTCAATCAGATATGTGAAGAGAACATCCAGCTGTTCATGAGGTATCTTAAGGATTAAATTACTCGATAGCCATGTCAGTTATAATCTTATACGGCTTGAATTGAGATTCAAGACTTGCCTGAGTTTTAGGTAGGGTCATCTTACATCAAATGGGACTGTCATATTTGAATATCACCCATAAAGATATGAATTTGCAGATTAAACGTACAGGCATAGTGAATGCAACAACTGTCACAATTTTTACTCAATACCTCTATACTCTCAAATGATCAATCATTCACAATTCAACTTGTACAAGTTGAAGTCTGCATGTAATGTTTTGTCGTTTTCTAGAGTTGAAAGCACCTATCAACATTATTCTTGGAATTGCACTGATTGATAGTATATATAAATTCGTGAACTGCTTGTATTATTTTGACTTGTGTTCTGTTTGCTCATTTACAGCATGTTTTGAAGATGTTCCCCTTCCACTTTGCTGCTGTTCTTTTTCAAATATTATTTGCTTCATCACCATATTCTCGGTGCATTTTATACAACTAAAATAAAATGCAGTGTATCTGAAATTTATCCTATTTTTGTTCTTTTGCGACTTCCTAATGTCTTCTAACCCTTGCTATATAGGTGCGAGGAGTACAAGAAGAAGCAAGATGAAATGACTCGAACGGTACAAAACCATCTATTTGTTCATGTTATATTAGTTTACAATTTGTTCAGGAGACTTTATTTATGACGGAAAACGTACTTTGTTCTATATCTATTTCATGCTAAGATGTGTTAATCTTATGGGACCGTGTTGCGTTTCAAATGAAATAGGTTGAGGAACTGGAGAAGGAGTTGGAGGATACAAGAAAGAAATGTGCTACACTTTCTTCTCACTTGGAAGCTCAGAGGAGGGAAACACTAGCCATACGACGATAATACAAGTTTAGATAGTTTTAATTATAAAGGTTCCATTTGTGTTTACAAGAATGGAAGAAATTGTACATAACCTGGGATCGAAGAATATCAGACATATTAGTGTTTTGGCTGTCCCAATCTCTCGCGCTCTCTCTCTCTCTCTCTCTCTCTCACACACACACACACACACAGACACACACAGAGAACGATATTATTAAGGTATGGAACAAGCAGACGTGACGAAGTAATGGATGGTGAATGATATACTTGCATGGAATGCATACAATTAATATTTATACATGAATTATTTCTGCTATTCTTTTTCCTTTTTTACAATCTTATAAATTCTCATTTACTAGACTATGAATTATAAAGTAACATGTCAATGTTGATCTGTATTAATAAAATTGAATTATATCTGGGATATGTAATTTATTATTCTTACTTATTGATTGTCGGTTATGTTTGAATCTAAATCGAGTTGAATTTGACTTGTTTTTAATCGCACAATGCATGATTTACTCTATTGAATTTATTTATTGCTACGGGTAATCTCCGGTTTAAAAATATATCAAAATATTTAGTAGGTTGTCAAAATTGTTTAGTATATGTGCAGAAATTTATATCTTTATTCAATTGAATGAGTTTAGTCAGATATATACTTTTATATTTATTTATCATAAGTAAAAGTTTAAAATAATAAGGGTTAATTTATTAGGAAGCACACAGCCTGAAAAATGGGAAATGTTACATGTCCGGCTCAGAACTTGAGCCGGGCGCGAACCGGGTAAAACTTTGAATCCCACAAGTTGACCATCCCTCGGCTTATATAGCGTTTGCCTCTCTTCTCTCTCTAGACTGAAGCTGAAGACAAGCTGAGGACTATGGAAAGCTTGCAGCATTGCAATTGATCCGTGGAATTGTTGTGTTGTGCACTAATTATTTACCAAGTCTTGGGAATTAGCTCGAAAAACCTTGATAACAAGAGGAAGTGAAGATGAGGAAGCGAGATTTAGCAATTCTGATGCTTTCGGCTTTCGCAATCTTCTTCTCTCTCCAGGTATATTTTTGCATTGTGCAAAACCCGACGTAAACCCTAACTGCAGAATCTCGCTCATTTTTTGGTTTAATATTTTCCTGAAGTTGTTTAATTTATTGTATTTTCATAAATTATGGGGAGTAAATCTTCGTTGGTTACAAATGTAGCACGAGGGTGATTTTTCGTTCAAGGAGGCTTGGTTCCATCTGTCCGATGAGTATCCGATTAAGTACGAGGCTGATCGCCTCCCTCCGCCCATTGTCGCTGATCTGAACGGCGACGGGAAAAAAGAGGTTCTCGTGGCTACGCACGATGCAAAAATACAGGTAACCTCGAGTAGTGTTTTTTCAGTTTTAAGAAATGGGTCATGCCTATGTAAATCGTTTGGTTAGAGTTAAGTTTGGGCTGTGGTTAGTCGATGAGGGAGGTTTCTGTTTGGCACTCGAAACTTCAGAGTGTGGCGTTATCCAACAGTTCCTTTTCATATCTTGGAGTGGGATGCCTCCCTTTTGGTGTTCTGTTTTGTGGAATATTGATAGCAGAATTCTCCTTTTAGCCCAAATGGGCTCTGACATGGCCGCTGAAATGTGGTGGAGGAGGCATGTTCTTATGGAGTTCAATTGATCCAGAATGATGCATTATCATTAAACCTTATTTTTTTTCTCTGGCTATGGCCTTTTCTTGCCTGAACCCTTTATGATCATCTGCCAGCAAAATTGTGCAAAATAAATTTCTCTAAGTCCCTCATAATGTTACTATTTGAAAACCGCTAGGTTTTAAAATTTCACTTTTGCTGAGTTCGATCGATCCAGAATGATAGCAATATCATGAAACACTATTTTATGTTATCTGGCCATGGTATTTTTTTCCTGGGCCTTTCATAATCATCTACCAGCAAAATTGTGCAAAATAAAATTCTCGAAGTCCATTGTACTGTTACTAATAATTGAAAATGGCCAGCTGCTAGGTTTCAAATAATGCATTTTAGTTAGAACTTGTAAAGAACCAAAATCCGTCTTGATGCATTGCTTAAATTTCTTTCTGATTGTCCAAAGTCATGCTTTGGTTTATGTTAGAAGAAATGGCAGAACTCATATGACCCCAACTCTTATTTTTTGGTCATCGCGAGTAAATTGTTGGCCATTCTTAAATTGACTATATGTTTATAATGCTATTTAGGTCTTGGAACCTCATGCAAGGCGTGTGGATGAAGGTTTTACTGAGGCGCGGTTGCTGGTAGAGGTCTCTCTTTTGCCTGACAAACTCCGCATTGCTACAGGGAGGCGTGCTGTGGCAATGGCTACTGGAGTTATTGAAAAGAGCTACAATAAAAGGGATGCACGGAAGCATGTGCTAGTTGTCGTCACATCAGGTTGGTCTGTGATGTGCTTCGATCACAACCTCAAGAAACTTTGGGAAGTAAACCTGCAGGTGCATGAGAAGTCCTACTTTAGACAGTTCTTATATATATAATTAACCCAGTGTTCGCCTTCTTCCATCTACTAATTCTTATATCTGTTTGACAGAAAGATTTTCCCCATAATGCTCATCACAGGGAGATTTCTATCTCAATTAGTAACTATACATTGAGGCATGGGGATTCTGGCTTGGTAATTGTTGGTGGGAGAATGGAGATGCAGCCTCATGTATGTAACTAATCCTTCCTCAGTGTATTTAATTAAATAGCAAATTTATGATTTAAGTTATGAAGTTTTAGTTCAAATTGTTTTCGCTCTATTAGAATTTAAGGGACTTTCCTTTTCAATGCCTTAAGAATATGGAATTTCTTACAGTGTTCCTAATTGTGGTTAAACAACTATAAATATATATAGCTGTTTAATTCTGAACTTACATCTGTGGATGTGCAGTCTGGTCTCATCCATTATTAGTCCCACATATAGCTAAAAAGCTTTCTTCTTCTCCTTCGATTGCTTTTTAATTATTAAAAACAAGGTAGATAACAAAAAGAAAAATGATGCACCTTTTTGCAACACTGTCTCATGCTTCTTGTTTGTAGATTTCATCCCAGCTCCTTGCAGTTCTTATTGCAATAACTTATATGGCAGCTTGATGTATGAGCGATGTTTATTAGTCATTTTAGGTGTTACAATGTTTTGGGCTCCAAATTCTCCTTGCAAAATTAAGTGCCCCCTGATAATCAATATGGACATCATTCAATGTTTTCGGTGTAATTTACTTGATCCTTTCCAAGAGATTCTTCTGTGCATAAAGGGGGCTTTATCTTTGATTTTTGATATAGATATTAAACAAATAATTTGGGTTTCTTAGAGCCCGAACCCACACAATTGGCTTTTCGTCTCTGTTTCATTGTTGTAGTAGTGGTGATATACTGAATCGTGGAGTGATTTTAACTATTATCACCCTTTCTTAATCAAAACAATTTTCATATGACTTAGTTCTGTTTAATAAACTTAAGTTACAGGTTGTTCATCCCTACTGTTTCTTTTGTTTGTTGGAGCATTCTATATATACCCTTCCATTTGGATTAGTGTGGTGATGTTTTTTATACATATGCATGACCCATTTAGGATATTCTATTTTATCACAATAAGTATCTTGTTTCATGCTGGAGCTGTTTCTCTGTTGGATGCTCTATTACAATTCATATTTTTTCTTTTACCTAGCTGCATGTTGATCCTTTCGAGGAGATTGAGATGGCTATGAAGAATGCTGAGGAGCATAGAAGAAGTGCCACTGAGAAGGATGTAAGAAACAATTGCCATTCTTCCGATGCCTAGTTTATATGCTTTAAATATTTCTGTTATGTCTGTGTGATAACTTTATATATATTGAAATTATTCTGGCTCAGGTTTCGTGATGTTAGTCTGAGAAAAGGTTAGTTGTTTATGAAGCCTGAATGTAATAAAAGTTAAAACTTCATCCAATTATAGGAGATATATTTTCCTTAGGCCTTGAATGTTAGTTGTATGTCAGGTTCTTGATATGCTTATATTGCTAATCATATTTAACTGCTTCCATGGATTATAAATAAATGTCATTTGTCTTTCTTTCAGGAGTCAGAAAATACAGGAACAGTAGACTTACGACACTTTGCTTTTTATGCATTTGCTGGTCGAAGTGGTGAATTGCGCTGGACCAGAAAAAAGGAGGTAATTTTTATACTTCTGTAGGCTTACATTCTTTTGATGGAACCCTGCCACTTATGAAATTTAAAATTGATGAGATTCATTTAGATTGTCAGTTAGAGATCAAAATCCTTAAATGCGACTGCTAAGAGGAGTTTATCTGCTTTTTTTATAGTTGTTTCTATTAAATTTCTGTTTTCTATGCCAATGAGAATAATATTTTTTCAGATTTATTGTAAGTTCTGTGGAGAGGGATATTTTCCAACCTGAGTGAGTAAGCAATAATGAGATGGCGCTATTGAGTCTAAATGCAAAGGGCATGAAATACAGTGATCTTTAAATTCGTTGAAAATTCAGATAATAACCTATGATATTCCTAGATTAACTGATTTGGGCTGTGAAATATTTACCTAAGGAGTGTATTTCATTTCAAAGTTCTTTCTTCATGCTTCCTTTTAATGACTTGAGGGAACTAACGAGCTGCTTAATTTATATTTTCCCTGATCATAGCCATCTAACCTTACCCTTTCCTGGGGTGGATTCATATTTTTAGTGTTAGGAAAAGTACTTCCCCTTTGGATGGAGTTTTTCTTAGCAATTTGATATATCTTTTAATATATATTGTTCATATGTTAAAATATTGACTAATAAATGAGCTTGGGCTTTCATATATTCCTTTGTTTGTTCTTAATGTGTATCCTCAATTTGATTTAACTTTCTGATCTTGTAGAATGTCGATGCTCAAACATCTGATGCTTCACAGTTGATTCCACAACACAATTACAAGCTTGATGTACATGCATTGAACACTCGTCATCCAGGAGAGGTATACTGTGTAAAATAGCTGAAGATTTACTAAAATGCTTTTCTGGAGATCATCTTTTCACTTTTTTGTATGTGATATGATAAAGAAGGATCGACATTTCCTTCATTTGAAAGAGATTGTCAAAAGGATGCGACTGAAAGAACTCATTATTGTTGTTATTTTTTGTAGTTTTTTTTTTTAATTCAACTATAGAGAAGTTTGTGATCCTTGATCCTTGTAATGTTTTTGGTCAAGTGGATTAATAATTTGATGTAATGAGAAAACAAAGTTTTTGTTATTATAGATTGAGCATGATAGGAATATATGTTTCACATAGCCAACCCCACATATTGAGATAAAGGCTTAGTTTTTTGTTGTTTTGTGTATTTCTTCAAGCATTTCATTACATTACATTTTGGGCTTATATCTGTGAAAATTTGTTATTATTTGTATTATAGATATTCCTTTAATTCCGTTAATGTAATTTATGTATAAGTTCATTGAAATGTTCTCTGCTGTAGTTTGAATGCAGGGAGTTCAGGGAATCGATTCTTGGTGTCATGCCGCATCATTGGGTAAGAATGGTGTTGTAATGCTCTCTTTTCTCTCGTGCAGAATCCAAGAGTAGGTTTAAAGCCCAGCCATGATCCTGATGTCTACTGTATTGTATCTTATCAGGACCGCAGGGAAGACACTGTGCTGAAGCTGGCACATTTCAGGCGTCACAAGAGGAAAACACTGAAGAAATTACCTGGCAAGACAACCAACTACCCTTTTCACAAACCTGAAGACAAACAGTCTCCTGGAAAGGATGTAACCAAAAAAGTTTCCAATGTGATTGAGAAGGCAGTTAATATTGCCAAATCAGCAAAAACAAAGAAAGTGAGATTCAAAGATTCTCTTTTTGAAAGAAAAACCTCTCATTTATCCACATGTTTGGAAACTCATGAATCTTCTTAAATCATTTATATATTATATTATCATTTGGGTCAATACTTTGTCATAACCCTTACAAATGACTTCATCCACCTTATTGTGCAGCCTTTGCCTTATATACCTACCATAACAAATTACACTCAGCTGTGGTGGGTGCCTAATGTTGTTGTTGCACATGAAAAGGAAGGGATTGAAGCTGTTCATTTAGCATCGGGACGCACGCTGTGTAAGGTGAAAATCAGAAATAGAAGCGTCATTATTAATTTACTACATCGCAAATATATATTAGAGCAGCTAATGAAACCAGATTATATGTTCACTGTATATTCTTTTTATGCCTTTTAATTTGAACTAGAGTGATATAGCAGTGCACCATTTTCTTTTCCACGCTATAAAGCTGAATTAATCTTCTTAAAGATCTTAAAGAGATAAGAAAATAAGTGGCCAAGCCTCGCTGTCAAGGCATCTATGCTAAAGTATGGATTCCATGCCGGCTGGGATTGTATTATCACAACCAACAATTGTATTTTTATTGGTTGTGAATATTTTATGACTTTGATCAAGCTTATGTTGTTTTCTTTTTTTAGTGATGTCAGCTATGACTAATATTTTCCATATTCAAAAGAACATATATGACAGTTAATATTATGCACTCTCTCATACAGCTACATCTTCAAGAAGGTGGACTTCATGCAGATATTAATGGGGATGGTGTCCTAGATCATGTCCAGGTATCTTTTACCACAGTTTTGATGTAAAGAAGCTTGAAGAAATACACCAAAGACTTGAACCATAAGGAATTTCTGAACTTGCAGAGCATTGATGTAGGAGTTTGGTCTATTCAAGCTGTTTTTATGTTTTTTCACAACACTTCTATGCGTTATCTTGTTCTGAAGGTTGTTGGAGCAAATGGTGCTGAGCAGACCGTTGTGAGTGGATCTATGGAAGTGCTGCGCCCCTGTTGGGCTGTTGCAACATCAGGCGTGCCTGTTCGAGAACAGCTTTTCAATGCTTCTATATGTCATCACACTCCTTTTAATTTATTCCAACATGGAGAGTTCTCCAGAGGCTTTGGTCGACAAGCAGATATGAGTTCTTTGGAGGTTGCAACACCCATTCTGATCCCCAGAAATGATGGTCACAAGCATCGTAAGGGAAGCCATGGTGATGTTGTCTTCCTAACAAATCGAGGCGAGGTATGTTTTGATATTGTACTTAACCTTCTCCCTTTCTATATATGTGCCTGATATTGAACCTTATGTTCAACTGCATCTTCCATCAATTCTTTCTTAAATCTAGCTCACCATAAGGCTTCCTCGCATGCTTCATGTCCCTTAAGCCTAAAGGCATTTCTTCCATTCTCTGTCTCTCTTCTTTTTTTTTTTTTTTTTTTTTTTTTTTTGGGGTGGGGTTGGTTGGGAAGAGGCCACCATGTTGGGTGCTGTTTGTCTTTGAAGAGTTAAAACACAATTTCTCACTCCCTACACTAGGGAAATTTTGAAATGTCAACTTCTGTTGCATGGCTATTTCTTATTGGGGAAAAAACACATTTTGGTCCTTGTTCTTTACTTCTTTTTTTTAATTTATTTTTTATTTAATATTACATTCCCCCTATAAGTGCTAGTTTGATTCTCCTTCATACTAGTTCTGATGCTAAACGGCTATCAACAGGTGGCCTCCTGTTTTCTGTTTGAGGTTATGCTGTTCATTTCTAGACCCGTTTGGGTCTCTATATCTTCATTTGTAAATGTTGGGTTCTTGTGCTTTTGAACTTTCTGAAACTTGGTTTCATTTGTAAAAATTGAGTCCTGTGCTTTCATTTGCGTTAAAGTTGGATCATGAACTTGTGGTCAATGTGTCTTAACATTAGACCAAATTCAATGCAAATAAAAGTACATGGACCCGATTAGTTTTTTTTTTTTTTTTAAAGTATAAGGATCTAGTTCAAAATAACTGAAGGTACAGGGATTTAATGGTTTACAAATGAAAGTATAGGGACTCAAATCTGTATATTCCCGTTCATTTTCAAGAACTCTTCAAGAACAGACTGATTTAAATGTGATGCATTTGTGCCAGGTGACATCATACTCTCCAGGTTTGCATGGACACGATGCCATTTGGAACTGGCAGCTCTTGACTGGGGCCACATGGTCAAACCTTCCATCTCCTTCTGGAATGACTGAATCTACCGTGGTCCCCACACTAAAGCCGCTCCCATTACGCCAACATGATACCCAAGAAGTGATCCTTGCAGCAGGAGATCAAGAAGCTGTGGTACTATCCTCAGGAGGAAGTCTGTTAACGACCTTTGATCTTCCAGCACCTCCCACACATACTTTGATATGCGATGATTTCTCAAATGACGGTTTGACGGATCTGATTCTTGTCACTTCTAACGGTGTTTATGGTTTTGTCCAGACGAGGCAACCTGGTGCCCTATTCTTCAGTACGCTTGTGGGCTGCCTTATTCTTGTGATGGGAGTTCTGTTTGTCTCCCAGTACTTGAATTCTAGCAAGGGAAAGCCTCGGGCTTCATCATCTGCTCAACTTTAGCACAATCTTGATCTAGTTTTGTTGGCAATACGGAAGATGGAAATTCCAGCATGGGGCCCTCAAGGTATGAAGATGTATATAGACAGCGAAGAGGAAATGCTTCATTACAGGTATGTCTATAGGCAAAAGAAAGAGGTGCAAAAGAGTTTTTGTTCACTATGAAGCTTGATATGCTTTCGGATTCTTTTTTACCTCAGAAAAATATTTGTGCTTCACTTGAGGAGTTTTTACTTGTATAATGCTTATGAAAGAAAGATTGATGTATAAAATCACCCTTTTTTTTGGTTATGCAATTATTAACTAAAGATTTTGCCTTGATCATGAAACGATTGAACCTTGTATCTGAATAATTGCTATATATGAAGAGATCACCTGATGCATGCTAGTTTGGGATTATGATAGAACTTTAGGTAGCATTTACAGAATTTCAATTTTAAAATTTGACACCCGGTAGTATTATGATTTTTTTTTTTTTTTTTCATTATTAAATAGAGCTCTTTCTACCTGGATATCCACCACACTTTGTGTGTAGATGTAAATAAAAAACGACTGATGTTCAATTTAACATCTACACATCCAACGTGTATGATATGTGGCCCATTGGATACTTCATAATTAGTCATATGATAGTTACTATTACTTGTTTCCTATTGCAGTATCTAGGACTTGTTTACTGTTTTGGAATAAACAAGTTGAAGATCCACTTGACACTAACTTGTTGAAAAGCTATTGCGACAGTATAGGGACAATTATCATGAAAGTTTTGGGTGTTTTCACTTGTCCCAACTTGCATTTCTCAAGAAAGTAGAGAATTTTGGGTTGGGATCCAGTTGGGTCAGTTATCTATAGTGCTCTCTCTCTCCCTCTCTCGTGTTCGTTTATATGGTGTGTCTCTGTGTACATATAACTTTTCGGGTCTCACATGCAAATGCAATCAATGTTTTTGACCTGTTGTATTTGTTTTCTGGGTAAAAAACACATTAGAAGACTATGAAATTGATCTTTCAATATGCTGCATTATTTGCGGAGGCATATCATTTTAAGGGGTGGCCATTTTTTGATTGGTAGGGTTATTTCATCATCAATAACGACAGATTGAGAATGTTCATGAATTAATATTCTGTCCCATGTAGGATTAAATTAAAATAGTTCAAGTGAGACCTTGGGCCTTGGTGTACAATACTTGGGCCCATCCTTTTCCATTAATTGGGCCTGGTTTGGAAGCCTATTTAAAGTTAATTTAAAGCCCTTTAAGATTTATTTTAGCAGAAATAATAGGTATTATGCCTTCAATTTAAAATCTATTTCATCAGTCAAAAAAAAAAGTTATGTATTATAAGTCTTTTTTTGTTTTTTTTTTTGCCAATTTATTAGAGGCATAACTTTTTGTAAATTATCAATTTCACTCTTGTCAGTTCAATTACTTGTTGGATTAATTTATCAAATAATTTTTAACTTGGTTTGGTCGTTATTTGAATAATGTAAGCTTATCTTCAATTTCTGAAACATGACGACAAAAGAGTTTTGGGGACATAAAGAGTATATTAGTTTAATATAGTGGAACACTAATAGCTCGAATAATGGTTAGTTTACCCTGACCCTCCGACAATATTATATTTTTAATTCATAATAAATCTTTTTTATTATTCTAACTTATTATGTTAAAAAGAATTATACTAAGTAAAATTTATAAATGTAATAGTATATTAAATATAAGGAAACAGAAGACAGAATCAGAATATTTTTGTCATTATATTTTATATTTATTTTAGATTTAAAAAAAAAAAAAAAAAAACTGTCTATCAAGAAAATGGTGGGTGCAAATATTATTGACCTTTCCTAACACCTACTTAACCTCAATTACATATATATATACACACACACACACACATTCATAGCACATTTATACTAATTGTGAGTTTTCCATAACTTATTTTGTAAAGTTTCACATTTTTTTCAAGTAAAATCTGGACTTCATTTTAAACCAAAGACCAGTAGTAATGTCGTACGAGCCACAACTTAATTAGTTTTCATTTTGTCATATTTGTCTTAGCAGGCTATGTTCTCTTACGTGGACTATACTTTTTTATTACTAAATCGTACATGTTTCATTTTATATTCGACAATGTTGTATTGTATATATCATGAGACGTACAGCTTCTTCATAATAAAATTATCGAATATCAATTTTTATTTTTCGTTGTTATTGTTGTTGTTGTTTTCCCCTCAATTAATTAGAATGCTAAATTATAGCAGACATAAGCCTGTTCCTCCCTCTTCCACACACTCAACTACATATAATTTGTTCAAAATGTGGATTGCTTCTTTCTATATTACTTATATAAGATAAATATTAATTTTTAAATCCATAAGTAAAAAATAAATACATTAGGGCACGAAAATTCAGAATGGCCTAATCTGGGGAGCTAACAATAGTAAAAGAAACCCTAGAGTGAATGAATTCTGAGCTCACCAATCAAATGCATGATTGCATAATCAACATCAATTTTTGGGTGGCTAATCAGTGATTTTTGCTCTTATAATATTCTAAAGTAATTTAATTAATTAATTACTTTTAATTAACCAACAATTTGAGAAACATTACATCAAATATAGGACAAAAGGAGAAAGCCAACATAACCTACCTAGCTTAAAGACATATGACCCATATTCTTTATTCTTGGCTGCTTTTAATTTTAATTTTTCTTTATTGGGTTATGTGGAGAATGGGATTCGATCTACATCAACTAATAATGAGACGATGTTACTGGACTACCAATGTGTGTGAGCAAAAATAATAATTATACTTTATACTTGAATAATCGACGATATATTTTTATTGATGATATTATACTACACGAACAGAATGTTCTGTTGAGACATGGTGTGAAATGAAGTCTACCAACGAGCATGTGAGAAGAAATTCAGCTTCTAGCACTTGCACGCGTGTGCACAAACATATATTTCGTGTGCTTCTTTTCTATTTTCGCCAACTAAAAATATTTAGTAGACTAGATTATCGTTGTTTGATCAAGATTGAAGGTGAGAATTTACACCTACAAAAATGGATGTTTTGTTATTATTTTTTTAAAAGGACATTAATGCATCTTTGTAATCTAAGAACAAAGTTAAAATGGAATAAAATATATTCTCTAAAACAACAATGAAGTGAGTAATATATAGAAACATGATATGTTATAAATGTGCAAACAAGCTGTATAGCTGACGAAATTTACACACAATTCCCCAATAATTTTTTTTTTTAAAAAAAATTAAACAATTAAACATCTTGCTTTAATTGCTTTATTGGTAGTATAGATATATAAATAACTCTCAAACCCTAATTTATTTCGATAAAATTTTAATTCTATCTCCTTTACAAAATTTTAAAAACGAAGCCTCGGCCCCGAATTGGGTATCAAACATTTTGTTCAGGAAATTTACACACAGTCACACACCCACACTTGCACACGAGCTCACAAGAACACACACACACACACACACACATATATACATATATATATATATATATATATATAAAGACACAGACACAGAGTCAATGCAATAATTTGATGGATAATGTTTTGGAATTGAAGAAGAAGAAGAAAGAAGAAGAGATGCCTTTTAGTTTTGTTGCTCGAGGAAATGGAAATGTTGGGAATACGAAGAAAAAGCTGGTAAAAAAATATTAAATATATATATATAATCATAATGTTCACAGTTTTCATGGCAAGAGAGAGAGATAGAGAGGTGAGTATGTTTGTACGAAAGGGTTCCTCTACATTGGGAAAGGCAAAATTCTTTTGATGACATTATATATCTATCACCTTCTTTCGGCTGCATGTTACCACCTAAGCCACACCCCACAGGGAACTCACATTCATGCAGCAATCTCTCTCTCTCTCTCTCTCTCTCTCTCTCTCTCTCAACTAAATATATATATATATATGTTTGCCAATAAAATAATTTAAACAAAATACAAATTCTAATTCAAAAATGCCAAAAAAAGGGTATAAATTTTCATTTTGATCATATATTTTAAGTTTTAAAAAAATTTCCCCATAAAATAGGCTTTCAACTCTTTGATTTGATCTTACATTCGTAATGAACAAGCACTATCTGACCATTTGTGCACAATTTTATGCATTGTATTGATTTCTATAAAATGGTTCCAATCTTAATGCTACACCCAATGCAAATGTAGTTGTAGGAGGTGTTTTTCATAAAATATTTTACACACAGTATACGTAAGTATGTATAGAAATATATGTAAATATGTGATAAAAAATATTTAATACACAATGCAACAAATGTAGTATGGACAAGACACTATAAAATTACGTATCAACCCTAATATTGAAATCAATTACACGATATTGTGAGCCACTCGATCTAATATTTTATGTTAATTTTTTTTTTTGTGGTGCTTTGCATTATGTTTTTCAGAACACAAAGTTGAGATTTTGACGAACTCCATATATATGGGCATCGATTATAAATCTTCCCAATACAAAATATAGGCAACAATTAATACATAGAAACTCATAATCTAATTGCTTTTGCATAGAGTTGAATATCATACAATCATCAATAAGCAAATGGAATGAGGAGCACAATAAGATCTTTACATATGATAATACCATCCTCCGTCTCATTTTACCTATGGTTAACAAAATACAATTTGTCGCAGACACCCTTAATTGATTTTTTTCGATTATCATAAAGAATCGACATTCCTTTCTCTTTTCTTTTCGCAATACAGTTAATTACCGTTGTTTTTTTAACACAAAAAAGATTTACAGTTTTTTTCTCAACTTTAATGCAGTGTTTATAATTAACATTATATTCATAATCTATATACTGTAGGATATTCTATATAGGGTGCCCTAATTTTTTCAGTTCTTAATTTCTTAAATTTTAGTCCCTTCATAAAGGTACTAGGAAAAGATTTCCTCTGTAACTATAAATGGATTCATTCTTAAAATAATATTCTATAAAATCATCTCCAATGAAAGATAACAATGAAGAAATCTAGAAATTAAATCCTCCATCCCTAAAGCTTAATTATACACTTCAAGATCCTCGGAAATCAAATTCGTTTCATCTCATAATTCAAATACCACCAACATTTACTGTACATACGTACTACGATACCATTTTATGCTCGTGTATTGCTAGAGTTGAAAAAAAAAAAACAAAATACAAATTAGAATAGAAAATGTCTAGTTTGAACTTAGAAATACATATATATATATATATATATTAATTAGTGAAGGGTGTTATTCATTATACCCAGTTTCAAAGAATATTACAATCCATCAGAAATATTAAATGTGTGTAAATTACTATAAGTGAAGTTCAGATTTCAAGAAAATTCTTGTATAGGGATGATCAGAGAATGAGTAACTGGATTAGGTCATTATGCAATATCTAAATCAAGACAAAGTTCCAAATTCTTCAGTTTTCACTAACAGGTATCACTTTGAGATAAATGTCTTGATGCATTAACTTATATATATTATTATTATTATTGCAACTGCAGCTGCATTAAACATGATCAGAAGCAAAGCAGCTTCCTATATATGTGCATACTCATTTGAAAGACTGTTGGCAAGTGATAGAAAACAAGTCACAAAAATAAATAAAGAAAAACTAGTGCATGTGTAGAGAGAAGGTCTACAAATTTTCCCTTTTCAAGATATTATCAATTCAACTCTATGCATGCTAAAATCAATCCATTTACTGTAACCAGTTCTATAGAAAAGATTCTTCTACATCAATGGTGATAATCCGTAGAGAAAATCAGACGAGATCCTCATGTGTATTGAATAATATTATCGATGAAAACATAACGTGTATTAGTGAATGGATAGAAAATTCAGACTCAGAACAGAAGGAGAAGTAAATTGTGTAAAAACAAGAATAATTTAACTACAAACTAAATTAATTCAAACATAAATCCCCTGAATTCTTGTCTATGTTTAAATACTTGTAATAATTTCATGTCAATTCCTCAATGGGATTTACAACAAACAACAACAACAAAAAATCCTATATATATGTTTTTTTCTTACATAAATGATAAATTCAAGGTTCCATGATCAGTACTAAGTTAAGGAATTTGCATTTTTATTTAGTTTTTTTTTTCTATTTTTCGGGATTTTTTAAGATCTTGGTGGTGGGAAGAATTGCGTACCGGCAATGAAGGTGCTAATTGGGGCTGGATACAAAGAAGGATCAAGAAAAGGAGAGGCAGTACCACTTCCACCACCAGCGGCGGTGGCGGAGGTGTCTGGGGCGGAACTGGCGGTTGCAGATGTTCCCGTTATCAAATTAAGCTGTTGAACACCAAGGCTGACACTTCCGCCGCCGGAAGATGTCTCCCCCGCCGCCATGTATTGGCTTTCAGTGCCTTGATCGTAGAGAATTCCTTTGAAAACATGGCCGGAAATGTTGACTGCCGTTTGATATGCGTATTGATCTTCTGCATCATCGACGGCGCTCACTCTGACGCACCGGAAAACCGCCTCTGCGCTCACCTCCGGTGGGAATTCCCCAACCTCTAACCCTACAAACATGCATAAATGTATACATCTATATAAAAATTGTATATTAAACATGCATATATGTATACATCTATATAAAAATTGTATATTAAACATGCATAATATGTACAGTCACATGAGAGAGAGAGAGAGAGAGAGGGAGGGAGGGAGAGTAGGGCAAGCACTGTCAATCTTTTGTCAAGAATACCAAAAAACAGTTGTTTTCTTTCAAGAAAAGGCCAAAAGAAAAGGAAGAGATGATGGGTTTTTCAATGGCGGTCGATTTCAATCGTTACGGGGTTTCCTTTCTCTCTCATCACTGGATGTAGCTGGTGACTAAGAAACAGTAAACATGATCAAATACCAAAAAAAAAGAGCCCCTTTCTCTCTCTAGCAATTCAAATTCTTTACCTGAAGTAGAAGTAGGTATACGAGTGCACACAAGAGAGTTAGGCGAAGCCGGAGTCTCTCTCAGCCTTTTATCTCTCTGGTTTCCTTGCCGCTGGTTCTGCTGGACCGCCGCCAGCTGCTGCTGTCTCTCTCTCCTCTTAGCCGCCGGAACCCAAGTACTCTTCACATGAGTATGGCACTGAAAACCTCTGCTCTTACAACAAGTTCTACATCTCATGTGTGCACAATCTTTCTTAGCCTGATTTCCACAATCTTGGCAACTAATTCCTCCCCCACCACTTCTCATCATCAAAAAGCCCGATCTTGGGGACTCATCGGATATGTTAAACCCGCTGCCGCGGCTCGGCCCGACGGCGAGCCCGCCAGCGGAGGCGTAGAGATCCTGCAGAGAGCTGCCTCCGACGCCGCGCTGCAGGAAGTTCTCCGCTTGCTGGTTGTGGGGGGCCGATGGCTGGGGCTGCCAGAGCTCGAAACCCCTGTAAGGAATTTCATCATTTCTGAACAAGAACCAGCTTTCTGGATTGAGTTCTGAAGATGGGTTGGGGTGGCTGCTGCTTTCTTGATCGGGATTGCCACCGGTGGCTCCTAAGGCTCCCCTCCCTCCACCAGCGGCGCCGCTGCCGCCGCCGCCGCCTAGTGAGAAAAAGCCGGCCATTTTGGTAGTGAGATTAGTAATTCTGGGCGAGAATCCATAGCACAAAATGCCTGCAGATTGAAAATGACTTAAGAATAATGGAAGAAAAGGCAGGCGTTAATTCCTTCTCAGGGTTCCGTTTTTGGGATTCTTGAAATGTGGGTTTTGAGGCAGACAATTTCTGAGGTGTGATTGAATGAGAAAAAGTTGTACTATAATTGTTGTAATGAGTTTGCATGTGAAAAAAAAAAAGAGAAAAGAAAAGAAAAAGCACGAAGATCAACAGCTCTTACAACCCAAAAATGAACTGCAGACTGGATTTAAATGAAGAGAATTAGCGAAGTGTTTGTTTAAGAGAGAGAGAGAGAGACGGGTGGGAGAAGAGAGAGAAAGAGAGGGTTTGTGGCAGCTTTTTTCAGGAAGAAGCGTGGTGGGGTGGGGGTGGGGGCGATGACTTTTGGGTTATGGGGACAGAGATTAATCGGCTCTTCAAGTCTGTGGCTGTGTTGTTTGCATTTAAGGCGCAGAATTACAGCTCTGCCACGCCGCCATGGCTGTCCCAAAAAAGCAACACCTTCTCCTCCTTTTCTCTCTCTCTTCTCTTTCTCTCTGCAAATTCAAGATTATTCACAAAGCCACCATTCCCTCCTTTCTTTTGCTTCAACTCTTTCAGTGTTAATTTTGCAGCTCAACGATCAGCTTTTACTCACTGTCTCTCTCTCTCTCACACACTGAAATCTCTCTCTATGTCTCTTTCTCTCCGTGATGATCATCAAAGTACTTCGAGAAATCTAAAGGTAGTGGATGTTTGCATGAAAATCTTACGGATGGTATGCCGCCACGTGTCCATCAGACAACTTTTGCTCCCCCTTGTCCTTTGGACCGGAAAACACGCTGCTTTATGTCTCTAATTTTCAATAAATAAAATGGAATCAAGATCAATATATTACTGATTATATTTCGATATTCCAAATAAATAATTTAATAGATTAAATATATATATATAATTTATTCTAAAAAATATTCAATTTAATTTAAGTGTTTTTTCTTTGTAATTTAGTCCAAAAAGGGGATAAATAGACTCAAATAGCTTCTAATAATTGATAAATTTAATAATCCAACTTATTTCTAAATTAATTAAATTAAATTAATCAATTAATTACATATAATCGCTTGAATAATAAAGTTGTGTACGTACATTTATCTTTTTTGCAACTTCACGTTGAAGCAAGTAATCTTGAAGAGATATAGCCTATATCATCTCAACAAGTGATCATAATATTCTACTTTAAATCTTTTTTACATTATGATTAATTTTTCAAATATTTAAAAAAAAAAATTCATAAATTATCACTATTAAAGATATTTTACTTTTTGCAAATACATATATATATATATATTAAAGTAAAATAACTATTTCTTATAATATTTTCCCACTCAAATGTACTTTCCAAAATGTAATAATTATAGTAAGTAATTCAATATAATTTTTTAATTAATTTTCAAAATTAAAAATAACTCAACAGTCTATAAATGTTGAACACTTAATTTTATCCAATAAAATCAGAATTTGTTTGATTTTAGCCAATAAAATCGATATTTGAATAAGATTTGGTAAGTTTAAAAATTAAATTACATTAACTTTGAAATAATTTCACTTTATTTTACTGAACTTCAAATTCACCGTCGTCACTCTCCAACGCGATATTTGTTGCTATCATTCACTTACATCCAATTTTACAATATATTATATAACTTGAGTATATACCTATATTATAAAATATAATAAAAAATATCTTATGTGCAACGCACAGGTCTTACACTAGTTATTTTTATAAAAATTAAATGTAACTAATGGCGGATTCAAGATTTTGAAATGGTGAACATTGTTATAAACATGATAGAATATATGAAAAGATTAAATAAAATTCAGACAATTTTTTTATACACATTAAAAATTTACCACTAAATTAAATTATAAAAATTTTATAAAAATTGGTTATGTATTTGCATACTTTTTTTCCATGCACCTTTGAATGTATATATACACACTTATTATTGCAACATAAACGCGTTGTTATAATTATCATTTTTTGTGTTTTATCTTATATTTTATTTTATATGTCCCGATTTATTTATATATAATATAATCAAGAAATAAAGTACCAAAAAACACAAAATTGGTGCATCCTAATTCTCCATAAAATGACCTCTGAGTTATAGGATTTAAGCACGCCTAGAAAAGAAAATAAAATTCTAATTATTGCCATAAATAATATTTTACAAAGTAAAAATATTTTTAAGGTTAGGCTAGGTTTCTAAAATGCCTTCTAAGTAGACACCAATTTCTCTGATGTACTAATAAACTCTTATTGTCTTGCTAAATACCTATGCATATATAAACATGCTTTTTAATTTTAATCTCGAATATTTTCATTTCGTGCCCGTTAATTTCTACTATGTTCAATATATGACCTACACTTTATTATTTTTTATAATGATATTTAAGGAATTTATTCAATATATGCACGATTTTTTTCTGAGCGTCAGAAATTGCTGACGTAACACTTCTAATTTCACATGCCATGTAGGCACTTCGACCATCACAGTATCAATTTTCAGTGAGTTTTTAAAGTTTCGGCAAATCCAGACATAAGCTGAACAAGTCTAAAGTTACAAATCATTACAAAAACTTGTTAAATTTGAGATAAAATACTGGGTAGAGCCAAAGTTAACGAACATAAATTAAAATGTTTCCGATTAAATAAATTTAGTTCCAAATTATTTATTGGACAACGTGAAGTATTTAAAGCCAATTTATTTACAAACAAAATAAGACTAAAACTTTATTAACCAAAAACATAACAATTAATAAAATTAAAAATTTCAAATTCCAACAACATAATTTCCGATAATTAATTAGAAGAAACACCCCAAATTAATTAACCACCTCTCAATAATTCAGAATTATTTTTTACTCATTATTCCAAGGGGGAAAGTGACACACTCAAGTGGTTAAAACTGTTTCAATTATGTTCATAATTAGGGTTTCTTTTAGTGATTTTGAGGGGACCATCTCAAAGTAAGGCATCTAATTAAATTTTAATTAATTAACGGTTTGATTATTGGGGGGGTTGGTTGACTATAGAACTTAGGGTAGGGGTATATTTGTCATTTCAGGGGCCGACGTGTACGTATTTAAGACCATTAACAAAGATTTTGATTTAATACTGTATACGGATTTGCGCCGGCCTCTGTGTATAGCCTACTGATTGGGATATTTATCTGCACATACCAATTTTACCCTTTACTTTAATACTAATTTCACCATAATGTAACAAAACCTGCTTGGGTCGGTCCTGACTTTTTGGGGCCATGACACGAAAGAAACAAGGGTTAGTAAAAATTGAAAAAAAATGCAAATTTTATATGCATACATTTTCAAAATAAAAAATCGATAAGATGTTTTTATTGGGGCCTCGCGAAAACAACTTAATAAAAATATGTTCGTGTATATATATATATATATTGTGGTCCTCAAAATTGGAGGACTAGACGATCGCCATAGCAACCACTACAATAACAATAAAATATAATTAGAATATTGAGCCTAATCGACGAATTTTATTGTTTACATTATTAGTGACAAATTAGTAATTGAATATTAGCGATAGAATAATTCATTCATATCTTTATAAGTAATTTGGTCTATAATTTTACATTAGAGACGAAAATTCAATCACAAAGAAAGTGATCCGTCTCTAAATTTTAGCAGCTGATGATATACTTCGTCCCAAACGAGTTTTTTGATTTCTAATTTGATTGGTTTTGTGCAGTGAAGTAGCCTCATAGGTTGGTCATGTCAAAATGGATGTAAGTAATATATAATAATTGAACACATGAAGTAATTTATATATTGAAATTCTCATATTTATTTGGAAAATAATTAAAAAATAATGAATATTAATGAGAGTTCATTAAATAAGCGTGAAATTATTGAATTTGGTTTAGTGTCGCTCAGCTGGAAACGCAAGAATCAGCAGGGATTTTTGGTAGGCACAAGAAGCTATACCTAGGAACAGCAATAGCTACTGAAATGTTTGGCAAGATGCATATGAGATCAATTTTCATCCATTTCTTTCGTCTTTTATATAAACATCATGTGCCCACCGTCTAATTCAACGAGTAAATAAATTTAAATCAAGTTGTACAGTATATTCTATGCGTAAAAGTTTTTTGTTATATACACACACGCACGATTCTTTCTCAGACTTTTATGTAAAGGGTGAACTATTTAACCAATGGTTGTATTTTTTATTTAAAACCAAATAAATTCATCATTTGTTTAATTAAAAAGGTTAGATTTTTTTACGATATATAATTATCTTTTACAATACAAAAAGAACTTAATTTTAAACTTTAAATATTTTAAGTATAGAGATATACATATTCCCAAACACTTATTTCCACATAATAATTCTTATTGTGAAAATTTCCAATTTTTTGATGGTCATGTTACTTGGTTATTTAAAGTAATTAATATATTTGTCACAATTTGACTTATTCTTAATCTGTGCTATAAATACCACCTAAGCTACCCTACTATTATGTTTAAATTTCGTATTTACTTTATCAAACAGTTGTCATTCATTCATTACTAGCCTCACATTTTAAAGGAGGCTTTCGTAATTAAAATTTAAAGTTTCATTTATTTATTTATTTAAATGGCTAACATTTTTCCATTAAATGGGCATAGCTTCTTAACCTCATTTTTTTATAGGGCTCGAGCAATTTAGCTGACTTGCATTCTTGAAATTATATATATATATATATATTTGCGCGCGCGCACGCACACACGTGACGAGTCTAAGAATATGTTTGTTTATGATTTAGTGGAATATGACAAAAATTAAAATCTGAATTGTATGAGTCTTAATACCTAGTGCAAACCTTGAAATGGCTACAAAGTTGCATGTCTCATATGCTTAATATTGATAAAATACACTTTAATATATATCAAATTATATGTCATTCCATATTGGGTGACCCCCAATCCATCGACAACATACATCATATAAAATTTGAACTACGCTCCATTTCGATCAATCTAAATGTACACCTCCTTATAACACATAAATAGGTAAATCGTGCGATATGCACCAACTTATTAGAGATCGAGAAAAATAACACCATTTTGATTGCAATGCTCGATGCGCATGCCAGCCGTGTTCAAGAATCAAACCGGCACCAACCAACAAGCTATCGCACCTACCCTCCCAACTTTTGTTAGCTGGTCTATGACTTAGGCCAATATGATATCAAATTGAATTGAGTTTTGATTACACAAAGTTAAGTCACAGTTAATTAGGCACAAAGTTGGGTCGCATTAATGGCACCATGCATACTAACCCTTAGACTGGGAACAAAAGCGAAGCAACGGAAAGCCTATCATTAACGGCAGCAAATTAATGTCGAAATTATCGAACTATTCAACTTTGACAATTTATATAAATTATATATATATATATATATATAGTTTTCTTTTGTAAAAAATCTTGCATTTTTTTATAAGTTTTGTGTGTGTATAGATTAGCAGTTTCTTGGGCCATTATGAATAGTCAGGGTTGGGCTTTAGGGCCAAGCCCAATCAGATGACATAACAGGTAGATCCAATATTGCATTTATAAGAATAGTCAGGGTTGGGCTTTTTGGGCCAAGCCCGAACAGATGACATATTGAACTTTATATATATATATATAACCTCATAAAGAGCCCATAATTATCTAATTGGGTCGTCAAGAGCTAAGGTAGCTTTAACTTGTTGGGCCAATTAGGGATGACTTGCTGACCTTGGACTCGCTAAATAAAACTTGTCTTCTTCTTGAGCCCACGACCCAATTTAATTAGTCCAAGAGAATGGACCAATATTGGGCCCGCAGCCCATCACTAATTTAAGAAGAAAATGCAGTTGAAGGATATGATAAAAGAGCAGAATGGCTTAGAGGAGAAAATTTGCACGCAAGGGATAATGGAGGGTTGTTCTTCTTCCTGTTTATCTGATATCGAATGCCCCTACTTTAGTAAAATACTTGTAGATATAATAATAAAAGACAAAGACTTCCTTACAAATGGACTCCAAGCTGCAGAAAGTCTCAGATCAAACATTGCATCAAGCTTTACTCAGAAGGTTTTGCAGGTGACCACTTTGAACTGCAGCTCGCACGTCTAAATATAAAAGAAAGAAAATTTGTAATGTTTTGAGATGAGGTAAACAATGCATCAAGAGAGAGATAAGAGAGAGAGAGAGAGAGGGGGGTATTGGTCCTACCATCAGAGCCACCAATATGCTTGCCGTTCACAAATACTTGTGGGACAGTTCGTCGTCCAACCAGTTCCAGAAGGACGTCCTGAATTTTGTATCCATCATCTGCATTGAATCCAGATAGAAGACAAAAAAAACATGAAAAACTTCTCCTGAACCTTATTATTGAACTTAGATGAGAAAAGATAAGAGCTGAACAAATGTAAGAGAGAAAGATTTACCTCGAAGATCAAGCTCAACCACAAAAGGCTGCTCCTCAAGTTCACTAAATATACGCTTGGCACGCATTGAATATCTGACCTCACAATATAGCAGACACATGAAGCTTAGACATCATTCAGATCAAAGAAACAATTTTGAACAAAAAAGACTGAAAATGCATTAGCAGGGACTCCCAGACGAAAGATGTTCTAAGCAGTGCAGAATTTGCCAAATCAGTTTCTATCAATACACCATATCATAAAACCTCTTTCAAAAATCATTTCCTTTGACCAAGTTGATGCCTATTTCAAGAACAAGATTCTTAATATCTGCAATTGGAACAAGACAACATCCTCAGCTCTCTCTCTCTCTCTCTCTCTCTCTCTCTCTCTCTGTGCAAGATACTTCAGGAGCCTAAAGCTATTGTCCTTTTATCTTCTTTCCTCCTTTCTCAACCGTCTCATCACCATAATCTCTCCTTTTCCCCTCCCATTTTAAGTACACCTTCAAATATATTCTATCTACAAACTCTTAACATTTATTCACTATATGCTACGAAAAAAATGATTTGACATGGTTTAGGGTGCCTTAGTTGTTAACTAGTTCCTAAAGTATGAGGTAGAATAACAACTACCAGGATCTTCGAACACCACTTTAATTAATTATTCTAGCAAAAAGAAGAGAAGCTAAATACGAAAGAACAAATAAGAAAATATTGAGATTATAATACAAAGAAAGCATCTTTTTACAGTTGATCAATTGTAAAATGCAGATTTGTTTGCATACACTAGTTGGAGAATGTTGCTTCCAATCGAATGCATTCCCTAAAAAATCTGTAATTACTTACAGATATATTCGTACATGAAACACTATCCAACATGCTCTTGCGCAAACAAATAAATAAAAGCAAAGCCAATTTTTTCCAATCCCCCATTCATAGATAACTCAAATTGAAGATTATACACTAAACTACAGATGGTAAAGACTTACGGGCAGTAAGATTTGGAGAAGATGGCGATCTTATTAGAGTATATAACATTTTCAACGAAAGCTGATGGTGAATTTGAAGCTAGGGCTTTTTCTGGAGCATTTCCCAGCATCAACATACAAGCTACAGCTGCAATCAAAACCGACCGCCGCTCGAAACCCGTTTTCGACACCATCGCACCCACGACGTCGTTTTCGGTCCCCCTTTTCAGCTCGCACTCGTAATTACAGCTCAGTTTCAGAGTATCCCTTTTCGGCAGAAAAAATATACCTTCCAAAAACAAAATGGGTTGTCACAGAATCTCAGTATCGTTACAAAAGGATTACAAGAAAACACATTAATTGATCTTATTTCTTGAAAATGGAGAAAATACAAGAATTCCCACAAAATCTTGGAGTGTACCTCTGCAGAAATTGGAGCGGGTGAATAGTCGAGATGACGAACGAAAGTGGCGTAGCTGGAAAGTATTTGACGATGCATTCATTTTTACTTTTATTTTCTCTTAAATTTTTTCTGATTTTTTTTATAAAAATCGAAAGCTGAAAGTGTCGCTGTCGCAGAGTGATAGGGACGATGTCAGTCATAATATTGCAGGTTGTTTCCCTACGAAATTGGGGCTGGTGCCCTTCAGGGTAAAATAGTAAATCTGACACCAAAATTGTTTGTGGGGAATTTCGAATTATATTAGGCTTTGTTCGTACGCAAGAATTTGAGAATAAATTTAAAAATTATTATAATACATTTTTTGTTGTTGTTTGAATTTATATGAATTCAAAATTCTTCAATTTTATTTTGAACTAAATTTTAAGAGATTTTAATTGAATTTAAAATTCGCTTAAATTTGGATAAATTTGAAATTATGTGTTATTTTTTTGTAAATTCTTCAATATAAATACTTTTAACTTCTATCGTCTTTTTTGTTGAAGTTTTTCATTTTTCTTATCAATTTTATTTATTATTTTAAATTATAAATATTCAATTGTCATATTTGAATAAGCTTGATTTTTGAAGTTTATTATTGTGCCGAGCTATCAGCTTTGCCTCCAGTTGGACTTATTATCCTTATAGTTCATTACGCACATGTCACATGTGATATATACAACACACGATGCATAAACAATCAAAACATCATGATTGTGGAACGCATATAAACCTACTAGTTCATTTACCCATTTTTGCAATTCTTATGGTTTGTCATTATGAGTACAAATAATCAATTTGTTCATTAACTGATCAGTGTTCTCTAAATTAGGTGGGACACGAATACGCCACCCCACATTATGAAATTTCTACATAAAAAGGATAATAAAAAATATTCAAATATCAACATCAACCTACAACAAAGTACATATTCTATATCGACTAAAATAATATACCTAATCCCTAAACATATTAATCATTTAGCCAACCTCAATGTCTGATTGCCTAGACTAGGAGTTCACATTTGTCCCAGTTTAGCGTCTTGGAGGGGTGGCATTGGCAATATCTTCCACTAGGAACATTTAAATAAGTATTGAATATGTTTAAAAAAATTATAACTTGCAAACATTAATTATAACTACATATGTATTTATCGAGTAGAATATATTGAACATCAGTGTATAAATAGTTAATCGAGAATTCATTTCTATCCCTTTGTCAGAACGGGAAGGGCACAGGAAGATCAAGGTTGCCCTCGATCTCCTCTAAATTTGAATTCCGTTTTTCTCTTATGATTCGTGAAAGCTTACTCTTAAATACTATAAAAAATAAAAAATTCCAATCATTCTTTGTTTAATTCTTCATTTTTAAATAAAATTGAAAAACACCATTAAAATCGGATAATATTTATAACCAACTTGGAAGAGTTACAAAGTCTTTGAGACTTATCTACACAAACCTTTTATATAACTATTAAAACATTTTATTTTCTTGAGGGGACAAAATCATTTTATTTATTACACAAATTGTCCCTAAAAACTAAGAAATGCACATTCCAACTAAACTTGTGGACTCGGGACTCGAGTCTATTGGGCTTGATGTATCTATCTATACATATAGTTCATAGTGTACGTATATGTGAGTGTCTTTGTGACGAAGTCTTGGTCACGGTAAAAAGCTCCATTTGTTTAGTGAATAGTCATAGAGAAGTAAGTCTTCTTGCCGAGTAAGCAAGAAAATTGCTCTGCAATTTCGTCGCAAGTACTAAAAGATTTCTGAATCTGAAGACAGGGAGAAGTTTCTCACTGATTCTGCCTCAATCTTAACGTCGTTTTTTCATTTACGCGAAGTACCTCAGCTTCTGCTTCGTGGGTTTTTATTTGAAGGAAATATGTGAGTATGGGCAGTTACTATTCTTCCTCTGTATTGTTTCTTCATGATCCTCAATAATTTTCATTTTTAAGTGTTCTTTTTTGTATGATCGTACTGTAATTTGAAGGGTGTTTTACGTTAGTTCATGACTATTTTTGTTCGTGATTCTTGGAATCTTCGTTTTCTCAGTCTTCTGTTTATTTGATCCGATGAAAATATGGGGTTTCTGTTTTCAAATGATTTTTGAAATTTCTTGAAATTTTCCTTCATTCTGTCCTGGGCTTCGCTGATCATATGAATATGTGAGTATGGTCTTGTTCTTCTGCATTATCTTTCATGGCTCTTGAAATTTTTCGTCAACTCATTGAATTATACCACTTTTTTTTTTTTTTTTTTAATAATCTAATTGTTGATCGTCGTGTGTAAATTTTAATGGGCTTTTCATGTACAGATGTAAAAAAAAAAAAAAAAAAAAAAAAATCCTGAATTACATGACTTCTTTTCTTTCTACGATTCTTGAAATTTCTCCTTTTTTTTGCTGTATTATATTTCTCTGATCATATGAGTGTGAGTATGGGCACGTGTTCCTCTGTATTGTTCATGTACTCTTGAAATTTTTCATTCGACTGATTGAGGTATACTTATTATTATTAATTTTTATGTATTCTACTTATATGATCATTCATAGTTCTGAATCATATGTTATTCATTGTTCATAAGTGATCTGCTTCTCTGATCATATATATCTTGGAGAGGTGCAAAACTCTATTACGTGTGATACAAATTGTGGACTTTTCCTTACTTCCAAGAATAGGTGGCAGTGTTGATGTCTTTCTCTGTTGATTACTTCATCTTAACATGTTTCTGTAACATGAATTTCTGATAAAGAAACATCGATTCGAAGCTATGGAACACAAGAAGATGGATGATGACATGGGATTTGAGATGGTAGATGATGAAATGGGATGGGATGAGGTAGATGAAGACTTGGAATACGTCAAGGTAGAAAAGACGGACGCTGAAATGAAATGCGAGCAGAAGGTAGATGCTGAGATGGAGTACGAGGAGAGTGTAGACAGTGACATAGAATACGAGGATGACAGTGAAGACGAGGACGTGGGATACAAGGAGGCGGGATATGATGACAGCTTAATTCTACTATGTCCATTCCCACAAAGGAGAGCAAACATGGATCTTCAAACTTTGGTAAGGGAAATTGTTCTGCCTTTCCTTCCTGCTAAATCCCTCTTGAGATTCAGGTCCATTTCAAAGGAGTGGGATCGATGGATTCGAAGTCCCCTTTTGGCCCACCAACAAAGCTACTACTTCAAGGATTTCTCGGGGTACTTTTGTCAATATGAAGCAGGGGAGTACAGATTTGTGTCTTTAGACAACACTGCTTATGGAGTTCCTTTTCAGCCCCTCGCATTCATGCCTGAATATGTCAGCATCATAAGTTCTTGCAGTGGCTTGCTCCTCTGCTATGGGCGCGATGTACTGGATACCTACTATGTCTGCAACCCTGCAACACAAGAATGGGCCCAACTTCCTCCTCCGGAGTTATACCATGGTGACAAACCTTCAGCTGTTCTTGCATTCGAACCTTCTGTATTAAACATGGGACAACACTATCAGCTGCTTTGTGCCGTACCTATGCCTGATCATGTCTCGTTTGAGCTCTACTCTTCTGAGACGAGCTCATGGAAGGTCTCTGAAACTATATTATTCGAAATGGAAGATTCTAGAATCAAAGGCAACAGTTTCTACATGAAAGGGGTAGCTTATATGGAGACATACACAAGAAAGGTGATTGCATTTCATCTGTCCACTGAGCTTTACGAGGTTATACAGCTTCCTCCTTGGACCCCAGAAGATGGAGTCTTGACACAGTTGCAAGGGGAGCTATGCTACATTGGGCTTTCTTGTTTGTCCCAGAGTGATTACTCTGTCATGATCTATACGGGAATGGACCTGCGGTTGAGACGTCGGATGGAGGTGAAGATTGGGCCGGAGTTCAAGGGCCTTCCACAACAGCAATATCGGGTTCTACCTTGTCTTGATGGGGACAATGTGATGATTCTTGTGGGGAGTGTTGTCTATTGTTGCAACTTGGGTGATCAAAGTGTAAAGGAGGTGGCAAGGGTCGGAGACACTGATTCGCTTGCCTCGCCTGAGTATCTGGCTTATGTCAACAGTCTGGTCCCAGTGGCGAAACCTTCAGTTTTGCTAACTTGACGGGCTTGTGATGGAAGGCTGCTCAAATGCCGGTTGTTAAACATGCATTGGAGAGTGGATTGGATTCTGAGACCACTTGTGAATGCTTTGTTTCTTTGGTTTTGAGTACTCGAAGACAGCTTGTTCTGAGTCTTTGTTCTCTTAGACTGGGTGTAATAATTTAGGAGCAGATTGTTGTGGTTGTCTGAATCTTTGCCTCGGTGGTAAATTATAACATGCATATGAAAGTTTCATCTTTTGTTTAGGTTTGTATTTTGATTAGTTCTCTAATTGAATCTCGACTTGAGATTGTGTTTGTTCGAATTTAAAAGAAAGTAGAAGTTTGGACTTGTTTTGTAAGTTCGAAAGTATTTAAAGCTTGGCTCGAGTCGGGTAAGTTTAAAACTTAAGACTATTCGAACTCAATTTGATGAAAACTTTTGATTGATAATCTTAGTAGTAATGTTCAACTCGATCTTATTCAGCACAAGCAACCAGACGATTAAATATTCAGTACAGATAAAAAGGGTATTACGTTGCTGAAAACTGCTCACACAGTCACAGAGATTCTTGATAATCCTTGGAATTCAACCTGCATTTTGCCTCTTACCATTTTGATTAATGCGCAAAGTCTCATCGTCTAATGTGATCGATTTGGAGTGAGTATTCCTCTCAAGCCCAACAAGAGAAACAACAGGCCAATATAATCCAAGTTGTATGCCAATCTTATGAACTCCAGCTTGAAATCATTCCATGGAGGGTACCTTGGCTCCAATTCTGGGAAGAAGCTTCTGTGAAGAACTGCTTTCTCATGGCTGAATGTATCAAACGAGTACTTCCCGTGGTACCTACCGAAACCACTTTGACCCACTCCTCCAAAAGGTAGTGAATCACATATAAACTGCAGATGGATAGATAGATAAGAGAGGGGGGAGGGGGCATGGAAATCGCCTTTGGAGATAGTAATGATGCAATGACGAACCCAGATTTACCTGAATCATGGTATCATTGAATGTGACACTCCCAGATGATGTTTCTTGCAGAATTTGGTCCTTTAGTTTCTTATTGTTGGTAAATGCATATATAGCAAGAGGCTTAGATCTTGCATTGATGAAGTCAATGCTATCTTCAATTTTATCAAGCTGCAATGAGAGACCTTTTGTTCATTTCTTTTTCTTCGTCATATAAGAATTTTTTTCAATACAAAGTAAAACTTTATCGGCTGATCTTACTGTAATGATGGGAAGCAGTGGCCCAAAGATTTCTTCTGTCATAATCTGAGCATCTAGTGGAGGATCCAGTAATATTGTGGGCTCAATCATCCTGTAAATAGTGAATAATTTTAGGTCTCCTTGAGATTGTGTGGAGCACAACTAAATGAAAATTTTCACAGAGAGAGAGAGAGAGAGCTAACAAATTTTCCTTGTCCAGGGAACCACCATAAACAATGGAATCTGCCACACCAGGCTCCTCAAGAAGACGGCATATCCTATCGAAATGCTGCTTGTTCACAATTCTACAAATGCTCTGCAAGTTTTTCACATTTTCACCGTAAAATCTCTTGATGCACCTCTTCAGGGATTCAATCTGAAAGAGTTTGACATCAAAATGGATTTCAGTTCAGTTGAAACAAAAAAAAAAAAAAGGGGAGATTTATGTGTATAGTACCAGAAGTGGAGCTAATTTTTGTTGTACAAGCACATAATCAATTCCTATGCATGCTTGTCCCGCACATGGACCCCACTTCCCACCAGCTATTCTCTTCACAACGATCTTAAACGAGCGTACAAACAAAGGTGACATTCTCTGGGTTAGATACTTTTTAACAGTGACAGTCTATTTCAATTTTAAAAAAATAAGTTTGTTTAAAAAACGTGTGAAAGCAAATGTATGAGGAACCTTTAAATCTGAGCCGGAGAAAGAGTCCAGAATGACGGGACATTTTCCACCAAGCTCTAGAGTCACTGGAGTCAAATTCTTTGCAGCTGCGGACATGATTATACGGCCTACTCGTGGACTCCCTGTAGCAGTGATTAAGAAAACATCGGAATTAGAATTAGAATTAGAGAAATATACGTAAAAAAACATCGGAATTAGAATTAGAATTAGAGAAATATTCGTATGTGAATATAAAAGCTCATATTTCATACATTTTGTGACATGGAAAAATCCAAAGGGCAGACCAGAACTATTTTTATTTTCCACACTTCAAAAGAATTCTGTAGGCTAGTAATAAGAGCAGATAAGATACCTGTGAAAAATATTTTATCCCATTGGTGCTGCAATAATTGGTCAGCAACGTCACTTCCACCTTCAACGATTTTAATGGCTTTGGTGTCCAAGTAAAGAGGGATAGTACGATGAAGTAAAGAAGAGCAAGCTGGTGCTAGCTCGGAAGGCTTCAACACCACTGTGTTTCCAGCAGATATTGCCCCAATTAAAGGATCCAGTGTAAGACCTGAATTAACAACTTAAATTTAAACTGGAAGCCACGAAAGATTGTTAAGCTTTTTGTATGTTGATAAAGAACAGTCTCTCCAAAAAAAAGGGTGCATATAAATCCATCCACATCAAAGTGTAACATATAAAATGAAAACATTTAGATAAATATGAGGATTAGAGGGAACTCACTGATTGGGAAGTTCCAAGATCCAAATATAAGTACAGTGCCGAGTGGCTCTGGCAATACTTGTGCTCTTGAAGGAAAAAGAAGTAATGGTAGTTGACTCTGGACAGGATATGCAATCCATAATTACGTACTCTTAACATATTGCTCATCCACAAGAAGAAAAAGAATAGCATCGACTCAGATTTTTCTAGTTCCTATATTAGTTTTCCGCGATCAAAAGTTCCCGGTCAGAGTAAACTGAACATATTATGAGTTCTTGTTTGCCAAATAAATAAGGATTCTTGATTCTAGGTCCACAGTTTGAATAGAACAGTTCAGTAATTAACAAAGGAGCTCGCCTGAATATGATAAAATATGATCAGCTTGTCAACATTCCTTTGCTAAATACTATGTTTGCCAAATTTTGCTTTAATTACGGTCACAATTTTCTGTGTGCCATGCACAGTTGCACACGGTTAGTTATGGAGGTAGTTTATGGATAGAGAGTACAAAATTTTTGTTCTAGAAAATATTATTCAGAACATTTTCTGCTCTTTGGTTATATATGGAAGTTCAGAAATCATAACATACCAATGGTTAAGAAAAATTCTCAATACAAACCCATTTTTCATTCATAGAACAGAATAAATCCTAATTCTTTATGAAATATGTTATGGGGCAGGGCCTGGTCTCCTAACTATAATTTGGCAAGCATTTAAGTTAGTTTCTAAATACAACTGGTCAAAGGTTTATCAATTATTTAGAGTTGAAATATGCTTAAAACCTATCATACTAGGACTAGCCAAAAATAAAGGATCATTAAATTTTATTTTATTTTTCCCAGAAACTTCAATATTCTAAGCTACCACATAAGATACTCTATTCTATATTGCATTTAGATGATTCAATCCCGTTGAGGGATGATGACTTAATTTAAACATAACATGCACAGATGAAATGAAACACGATATTGAAAAGCAAACGTCTCATGCTTTTGAGATTTGCCTTGCGCATCATGAGGAAGGGAAATTGATGATGTTTCATTCGTAAATAATCCTACCTTTTTAGGAGCCATCCATTCCTTGATGTGAAGCAGAGCATGCTCTGCAGATTTCTTTACCACTCCTATCTGTAGTAAGAAATTTGGAAACAATTACTATTAAAGATTGAATCAGGGACTAGATATTCAAATAGCAAAAACAAAGCTATATAGAGAAGACAAACCAGAGTATTCTATATACACTACTATTACTACTACAAATCGAGAGAGAGGCACAGCCTTTGAACTTCATTATATTTTCTGCAAAACAATAATCAGAAAAGACACAAAACCTGTTCTCATTTATGGAAACAGATAAATAATTTCAAGAAGCTTAACTTACTGTCTGTTAAAGGACAAAGCATTTATTCTGAAACCCTTTTCTTATATGACAAATTTCCAGCAATTTAAGCCCAAAAAGGAAAGACTAAAACTCGAAGGAAACAAAAAAAATCAAATAAACCTCATCACGATAAGCTTCAACAGGGTGTTTCCCGAGATCTTGTTCGAGGGCTTCGAAAATTCGGGCTTCATTTTCCGCAATCATTTTCAGAAGGGCCCGAAGCTGTGCTTTCCGCCAATCGATTCCTCTAGTTCTCCCGCTTCTAAAAGATTTCTTAAGCCCGATTAAGCTGTCGCTCGCTCCCGCTAACTGAAATCCTTCCATTTCAACTCGCCCTAAATTCTCTTCCGAATAATGATTCCAGCAGATTTATATACAGATTATCGAAATTTCATTTCAGCATTAAATGCAGTTTTTATGGGTAGAAGTGTTTCAACTCCCGCTATGCCGAATGGGCCTTATATTGATAGAGACCCACAACTAACAATCCAATTAACACGAGTTAATTCCAGCCAGCTGCCAGCCCACCCTGTACCTGGAGTCTGCCATTATTTCTAGCTTGAAATACAGTGAGCTAGGATTTTTGTGGGAGAGGGAAAAAATGGTATGTACAGTAAAATGCATGACTGTTCATTGAAAGACGTGAAAAAATGCTCCCACCACCCCATTAAAAAACTTGTCTTATCCCAAAAATAAATAAATAAATAAAATTCACAGTTTCAAGTTTTAACTATCAAAGGTTTTTCTTAAGTTAAATAAAAATTAATTTTTTAACATAAATTATATATAATTAAATAAATTAAATAAAAGTAGTACAACTACAAATTTATAAATTTTTTAAAAATATAATATTATCAAATTATCAAATAATTAAAATTGTATTTCAGTAAAGTATGATTCTTTTAAACAAAAGAAGTAATAAATAAGGAAGGTACACCAAATCTAATGGAGACATGTCATCAAACTTTTCACAACACACTTTTTTATATTGAAAAATTAAATAAAACTAAATTTTTTATAAATTACAAATTACACTTTTACTAGCTTCATTACCAATCGGACCACCTCAAAATAAGAATATTAAGCGCAATCTAATTTTTTAAAAATACATTAAAAAGTTTCGATTATAAATATTGTGCCAACTCAGCTTAAGTATTTTAAAATATAATAAAAATTTGCAGGTCGTTTCATAATCTGCATGGCCTTTAAAATATTGTTCCATCGTGACTAAATGAGATGATCATATATAAATCCTCAAAATCTACATTCATACTCGTTTAAAATATCGAATCAAATCCGACAAATTATGACTTTCGCAAAAGTTACATGAAATGAAATATGAAACCAAATAAAAAAAAAACAATAAAGTGTGATTGAATTAAGAATTAACAACATTACGTCAGAGTTGGTTTTCAACTTTTCATATGCACATGTAAGTGAGCTGTCCCATCAGAGCTCAAACTTCAAATGAACCAACCCACACTGCAGCAAATGCTAGCAGTACGTAGCTAGCTACCATTATACTTTTCAGCTCACTTTCTCAACTTACTGCAAATGGAAACCCTATCTCTCTCTCTCTCTCTCCTCTCTTATTACCAAGTTTCTACTGTTATGTTCTGTTTGATTCTACTGGAGAGAAGGGGAAGAGAAAAAAGAAAAAGAAGAAGAACCGTCCATGGATCTTGAAGAAATGGAGATGAAGAAAATAGAGGACCCGACAGACAGGCAAATGGCTTACTCGGAGAGAAGAAAGGAGTTTTTGAAGGAAGCCGATGAACTCTCTGTTCTCTGTGAAGATGAGATCGCAATCTTCATGTGTTCAAGCACTAACGAGATGCATGGATACACCAGCCCTAATTCTACGTATGTTCTTACAATCGATTTTTTGTTATTTTTCCATGTGGGGTTTTTGTTTGTCGGAATATCTATGATTCTGTAGCACAGAAAAAGGAAAGAAAGAATTTTGACATTTTTTTTTTTTTTTGAGTTTCTTGTTTATTTATTTTTGTACTCTTTCATGGGTTGTGCTAGGATGAAGAAAATCATTGATCAGTACCAGATTACTCTAGGAATTGATCTTTGGACCACTCATTATGAGGTATAAATATCACCTTCTCTGCTATAATTATGTGTGTTTCTTTAGGAAAGTCGTAGTTTTGGCCGAAAATCAAAACATCATTTTGATCACAAGTCAAAACGATGTGGCTTTGGGCCAAACAACATGGCTTAAGGGCACAACACATCCATTTTCAGGGTTTTACATGGGTGAGATATAATTTTAACTGCCTTGTGCAGAAAATGCAGGAAGAATTGAGAAGATTGAAGGATATAAACAGTACATTAAGAAGAGATATCAAGTATGTTGTGTATAATTTCATATGAATTTGATTACTTTATAATTTGTAATTTCCCCTAAATTAGTGCAAAATTCAAGATAAATCAGAGATAATCCTTTTTGTAGGCAGAGAATTGGTGAAGAACTGAATGATCTGAACATGGAGCAATTGTGCAGTCTTGAGGACAGCATGCTAGAATCTCTTAAGGAGATACAGACTAGAAAGGTTTTGCTCTTGAGCTTACTTTCTTGTTTATTCCTTTTGCGATATGGATTAATTCTAGAGTCGGAAAAATTATTCGGCCCAACAGGCCAGCCTGACAGTTTAGGCGGGCTGGGATCTAATGCGGCCGTGACCATTTGGTTGGAAGCATGCTTTCCCGATAGATTATAGTGTATTTTTAGAGATGTTGGGCTTGGTTGGTCTCAACAAGTAGCTGTTTGATGTAATCTTGGCCCGGTCCGACTGTGATCAATGGCCTGTGGGGCTTGAATTGTCATCTCTAATTCATTCCTGGAATGCTGTCAAGTTGTCTTAATTTGCTTTTTCTTCTTGCATTGAAGTTGGTTTCTTTGGGTAACTGATCCAATTTTTTCTGTGAATCACATTCAAACCAGTTCCGTTTGCTCATAAATCAAACTGATATCTACAAGATGAAGGTTAGTGAATCTCATAGTCCATGCTGCTCGCTAACCCTCCGCCGAGCTTCTCAAGACTAACGTCATTTCTTGACAAATGCAGATCATATACTTGCAAGATATGCAATACAATCTACGCCGTGAATTGGTACTCTCTTGCTCAATCTCTCTCAATGCATTTGCACAACTTTCTGAATTCTGTGATTTCTCTTGATACACTGTAGGTAATGAAACACGGGTATCCACACGAGGGCGGCGAAGACTCTGCGCTTGCATTTGCAAACGATATATCCAATCTCACGGCAATGCAGCAACGCCTTAGCCTTGGAGACGTGCACGTTGAGGGGAGCTTCGACTATGAGAACAGCTGCATTCGCCGTGCGACAACAATGGAGGTCGAAAATTCTCCTTAGGCCGTTGAGTTTGTTTAGACTCGTGTCTTGTTTATGCTTCCACGGAGCTCATCTATGAATGAACTCATGATTTGTTCATCTGGTGTGTTTGCTCATTATGTACTTGACCTTTAACCCAATCATGTTGAAGACTTTTTCTACATTCGTTGCAAATGTACAACTCAATATCAATCTCGTCCCTGCCCATTGTCATTCCTTGGCACGAGCCAATGGTTAGGATGATCGTGGCTGGTGCCATTAATAAATCATCACGATAATAAAACAATTTTTTTTGTACGATATCGTACAGAGTCGGTCCAATGTTTCCATGAACAAATCACCACGATTATAAAATAATTTTTGGTACGATATCATATAGGGTATGTTTGGACTGGGTTGGGCACGACCGGTTGTTGATTGTGTCACAACCCAACCCGTGTTTGTTTACGAGGTTGTGGGTTGTGATTGTTCCATCCACAACCCTACCCACTCTGTACCTCTTTTTCCTCCATCTTTTCTCATCATTCCCAATAAAACTATTTAATATATTTTTTCACCCAATTTTTTAAAATACTTATAACTTTTTTATTTCAAATCCATTTTTTATAAAAATTATATCATATTAATTCTCTTCTTAAGATCTTTATTTTGACATCCATTTAGCATATAATAATCCATCATCAATGGTTAAATCCACAAATCATTATCTCTCATAATATAATAATACAAACAAAATTCTACTAAACATATTGATTTGATATGTCAATAATAACCTACCTTATCACAACCCAAAACAAACACCACATTTTATTAACCCACAATCAATTGTGCTACGAAAGTCTCCAGCCTAGTGCAAACTTCTCCATAGAATCGATCCGATGTTTCAAAAGTTACAATATTGTACGGAATCCCAGCAATATTTCGAGCCTAGAACCTACTGCATTTGAAATTAATTGCAATGGCCATTAATCACTTGAGATCTAAGTCCATTATAATATAATTACACTAATAATTGTTTTGACCATAGAATATTCCATTATTTTGTGGGGCACATTGTCAATTTGCATTAAATTACAATCAGAAAGAAACGTGATTAATAAATTAATTACATAAATAAATTTTGTCATTTTAAAAAAAAGGCTCGAAATAAGCTGCTGATATTAGGCTTAATAATATCCTCTCACCCTAAAAATATACATCATATCTACATATATTACTAACACAATTTTTAAATATGTCAAATGATATAAAATTAAAATTTCTTAACTTTATTATCTAATAAAAAAATAAAAAATTACACGTCATTCTTAATTTTCACATCATTATTCAAATAAAAATAAATCAATTTTATATTATATATGAAAATATTAATCGAATAATCAGATCTTATTTATGTTCGATAAGATTCTATAATTTTGATATGTATTATTTTTTAGTTGTAGGATTTCACCATTAATAATTAATATATATTGATGATGAGTTTGTCATAAATTTTATTAAGACTTAATTAATAATTAAAAAATTAATGTGAATAATAAAAATATGCAATTATTATGTATGTTATCAGTTATATACATAAAAAAAAAAAAAACTTTGTAAAGGATATTAACATTTGTTCCTATTATAAAATATTAGATATTTTAATTAATATATATTAATTTAAATATTAAAAATTGTACAAAATGTTTTCAATAAAATAAATTTAAATAAATTTTTATTAATGATGTTTACCCTAATATTAACCTAGATCAGTGAGATGAGATCTGTTATAACAAAATTACAAACGAATTGTTTGGATTTAATATTTCCTTACTATTATGATATATCTGTACTATATAACTCCAAAATAAGCGACCCGAAGAGTGGCACTTTCCCTTGTTAACTGAAACATCTTCGAATAATCACTGTAAATGAAACGGTTGGACACAAAAGCCATATGAAATCATCAAATCCTCATAGAAACGAGTGGTTGGGATTCAAATAATCGAAATTCAGAATTATCCCCGCTGAATTCAGTAGTTCAAAGCGCCATTGAGGCAGGAAGAGAAAGGAAAATCGGTAAAATGGATGGTGTTTCATCTGCAAATCTATGAACAGTTATGGATTTCCCAGAATTTATTGTGTTGTTATTTGGAAATGAAATCGGATTTTCTTTTGTTTTATCTTGATTTGAGTTGTGGAGGGGTTTGATATTTTTGTGTCCAGTTCTGGTTGATGTGAAAGCAGGTATCCCTTTATCGCAAAAAAGGGATATTCTTTTTTGATACTCGCAATAAGAGGGTAGAGTGTGTTAAGGAGCTCAGATTTCAGTGGAAACGCTCGTTACACCGGGGAAATTTGGTATTAGCAGTTCCGGTCAGCTCGAATTCGCATCTTTACAGTTTACAGTAAAGCCAAACTTTGTGCATAATAATTAGGGTTCACTAGAAGTTAATTTTATATGGCGACTGCTCCTGCGGTGTCCATTCAGTGGATTCCTGAAGATGACCTCTTGTTGAAGAATGCCGTTGAGGTAATTCTATTATTATTATTTTTTTTCAATTTCAAATATTGTTACTTCATTTTTTTATAATTGTTGAAATTCCATGTGCTCAAGTTGCTGTGGATGCAAGGTCATGTATGCATGATTTCAAGGTGTAATGTGCTGGAAAAAGTCATACAATTCCTAGAATTAGGAATGTTGGCGCACTTTATGATTTGAAAAATTAATTTTAAGAGCACAATGCTTCATAATTGTTTGGTATGTCCTTCTGAGCAGCAGGAAGAGCTTTGTTATAGAACTGCTTTGGTTTTTACATTATGTGAGAGTTCAGATAAATGGTTAGAGTAATAAGTTAATATCAGGATGTTCAACCTGGAAATACATGCAAATTTAGGTGCAAAGGTTCTCTTGTTGCTGTTGCTCTGGTTAAAGTGGGTTTATGCATAATGTATCGTTCCTGCATCTAGTGTTGAATAGAAATGTTAACGTGAGAAAGCCATGTGTCTAAGTGGATAGGACTGGCTGCAAAATCATGTATAAAACTTGTACATAATATTACATTGTATAATCAACTAAAGTAAAAATTGACGAGCTGATTGCATGATCAAAATCACTGAATTTTGGATATTGTTCCCTTAATCCTACAAATTCCTTGGAGGTTGTCTTTTTTTATTTATTTTTTCCTTCCGTTTCTCCCTTTCTATTCAGTAGTGATCCTCTTATTTAAGGATTTCAGTTCATTATGGTTTCTATTTCGGCCAATATCGAAGTTAAATCTTTCAAATATAGTGACCAAGTATTGTGGATATAGAAAGTTCGCTTTGGTATAGATTCGAATGCTGTCATGAATTCATTGGCGAGAAACTTCAATCATATATCCATGGATGGGCATGCTGGCTCATTTTCAATTTTTCATTCCCTTTTCGCTAACGGCGGCATAATACAGGAAATATAGTCTGAAATTTTGAATGTAATGTTTAAGAACTTAGTTCCTTGAAATGATAGACCTTGACAGCCTCTGGAAGAGAGTGAGTATTCTTTTATGCCATCCTATTAATATTTTGAAGAAATAGGAAATGCATAAACTTGGGAAATTGTACATGCTTCGGATTCAGCCAACTACCTCCAAATAATTTTTCTCTAGTCAGCAAGCAGGACCCATGGAACCAATAAATCCTAAAGTTTGCAGGTTTCAGATTTCCTTATCGCTCTTCAAAATAAAATGTTTTTAGGTGTCGTATGAAGGTTCTTCTTCTAAACTTGAAAATTGCCAGAAAAATAAACAAAAGTTGTAAATATGACCAAAAAAAAAAAAAAAAAAAGAAAAAACTAGTTCTTTTGATGTGAATTGAAACTTTTGGTCAGGAATGCAAACCAATATTTTCTGCTTCAAGGACAAACATGTTGGTTTTAATTTTTGCTTCCCTTTTTATGCAATTGTTTTAATATCTTTTGAACTATAATAATTTCACTTACCTTTCTCAGGCTGGTGCATCATTGGAAGCACTTGCAAAAGGTGCAGTACAATTTTCGCGTAGATATACTTTACAAGAACTGCAAGAGAGATGGCATTCTATTCTCTATGATCCTGATATTTCAAACCAAGCTGCTGCTTGCATGTTTGAACTTGAGATTTCTGGCATCAACCCTGCCCCAAAGTTAAATCGATCTGAGAACAACTTCACTGTAAACAAAGAGGTTTCTCAGAAGAGGAAATCTGAGAGCATTCGTAAAAAATACTATGCCATGAGGAAAAAGTTCCGCAGTGAACTATTCAGTAACAGTGATCTAGGTTTTTTTGAACCCAATCCCCATGAATTCAGTGGGCATGGTGCTGATTTTCAGAAACAGGTGATGCATGATGGTAATTCTTTGGGTCAAAATTGTATGATCAGAGATGGTATATCAGATCACTTAGGACTTCAGGAAGAAGATTTAGATATTTTGCGACATGCCTTTCCAGGAACAATAAGGGATATTGGTGTGGCATCGGGTACAACTAATGTCTCCCCGACTGGATGCCCAGGTTCCTTTGGAGAAAATTGCCAGAATAAGGACATGGGAGGTTATGGATTTGATGCGCATGTCGCTTCTTCGGTAAAAGAAGTTGACAATATTTTAGAGGTCAATAAAAGTCCACTCAGTCTCAGGAAAAGTTCAATGAATGAGAATCCTCAAAATTCTTCTGTTGGATTTGAAGGTAGACAACCATTCGACTCCTCCAATACAGGTGGCTTTTCTTCATTTCAAACAGTTGTGTTTGCACCAGAGCAGTCTAACCTGCGTCACTGGAGAACAATGCAAGATGTTTCAGATTCTTCAGTACCTGTCAGCATGAGCCTGCAAGGTACAGCTCATGTTGGTGAAGATATGATTCTCAATGATGTTGAGGGTAAAGAAAATAGTTCAACTGTATATTCAGGTGAATTTGCTGACCCAGATTCACTTTTGAACCTTTCAAATGAGGATGAGATTCTCTTGGTGGATGTTGATGAGAAACACATAGCCAATAAATCTTGTATTGATAATATTGATTCAGTTCTCCAAGATTCTACTAAAGATGATCAGAAAAATGAAATAGTAGAAACTGAACTTGAGACTGTGACAGCTTCAGAAGTTAGCTGTGTACCTGTTTCTTGTACAAATCTAGTGGAGTTCGAAGTACCTGCATCCTCTGTTCATATAGAAAAACAAATAAATTACCAGCCAGAGGTTGATGTGCCTTTAAAGGCAGCTTTAAATTCTGATCTTACTCGGCTTAGTGATGGCAGGATTTACTGCACATTAAACACCGAGGACACAGAAATTCCATGCAATGATGATATATTCTTGCTTATACACCCTTCAACGTCATTTGGTTCTTCTACAACTCAGTCAAACACAACAGGTCCTTTGACTTCTGCTTCTCATGAAAAGGGTTATGAACAAGCTTTAAGCTTGCCAACAAAAGCAAAAGATCCAACCAATGCTTTTGTGTTGCCTCGTATAGTGGGAATACATGGCTTGCCAGAATCACGTGCAGTGCACCCACTTGTTGGTCGCGCAGCCCAAACTGAAGGCCTTGACTCCAGACCTCAGGCTCTACTTCCTGGATTTTCTAACAAAACCATTGGAGATTCTAGTAAAGGTGGACCACTGTATGCAATTCCAAATCCGTGCAGCAATATCCTGGCCAAGAAAGAAGCTGCTGGAGTTGGTACAAAGGTAATTTATTGACCACTTGATATTCTTGACATCTTTCTGAACTAGCTTATTTCAGTAACTACCGATGTCTTACACATTTAGGCATTCTATATAGGTAGGGAACAACCCAGCAACAAGCACTGAGAACATACGATCCATAGAAGCAGGTTCTGGAAGAAGCCAACTTCCAGAATCAGTGGTTGATGACTCGGTGTCAGATGAAGAAGAATCTGATATTGATGATGATGTGCCTTATTTTTCTGACATAGAAGCTATGGTATAGAACTTTGACAGTTTACCTAAATCTATTCTGTCCAAAAAGCATTTAAAGAGAAATAAATATTGCTTTTGATCTTGCAATGTCTTCTTTGCAGATACTTGAAATGGACTTGGTTCCATATGATCAAGATTCTCACGTTATTAAGCAAGGTAATTTATCTGGTGCTCTTTTTGGTTGGTAAAATCTAATTTTCAATGATGTTTATTTTGCAAGCACTGCCCTCAATTGTAGAGAATTTCTGAACTTTAGTACACCATTGCATTTATCTATTTCTTGTTTCTCTCTCATGTAACCTCTTTCTTTCCCCCCTTCCATCCCCCGGTTATCCAAAAGTGGAAACTAATGATAATGATGGACTTATCTTGACCATGTATTCACCTTGTAATTTAGCCTAGTTAATGTTGATCATGCTTCATAGCATACATAAGTTTTTAGAGAATGGGGTTCTATGTTTCTTTTGATCGAAGAGAACTTGCATGCTTTTATTTTGTTTCATCATAGTCATTGACTTTGTCCTCGTTTCCTTTCAGTTCCAAGTTATCAGTATGATGACACTAAGAGAACAATCATAAGGTTGGAACAAGCTGCTCGTTCCTGCTTGCAAAGGGCCATGACATCGCAAGGAGCCCTTGCTATATTATATGGGCGGCATTTGAGGCATTACATCAAGAAACCTGAGGTAATCTGTTCATAAGCCACCTTTGAGCAATTCTGTCTTTTGTGTTAGAGACGGAATAGATAAAGAAACAGTGGGTCCTTAGTTTTGGAAGTTGTAACCTTTTGCAATTGGCATTCATGTGTTGGAATTGGAGCCACTTAGCCCTGAAAAAGGTTTCTGACTGTAATCTCATACAAGATATCTATGGATGGTCTATGTGAATTTCGACATACTAAAAATTCAAATTTGGAGTATACAGGCTACCAAAGGGTCACTGCTTAGATAATAGGTAACCAAATCATTCTGTTTCACAACTGTTTTATTATTCATTAAATACCCTTTATAAGAGTATTCACGCTTCATGGCACTTTTGGAGGTATCATTACATTTCTATAATTAAACTACATATCTCCCACAGAAGTATGGTTAGATTGACCTAATAATCCAATGATTTGCAGTCACCAGAGCTTGGATATCATTTTCTAATTTTTCTGAGTAATTTTTGCAGGTTTTTGAACTTGTTCTGGTCCAGATGTTTTTAATTTAAGAAGTACCCTCGAAAGCTGTCTTTTCCCATTTGCTGTCATGTATGTGTAACAAGACTATTTGTAAAGAAAAACACTTGCAACATATTGATTAAACTCTAATGATGGGTCGAATTATGAACAGGAAATGTACCATTCAACTGAAAAGTCTCTTAAAATACATGAGTCAGTGTTGCATTGTTGCCTGTTAAACTTGCCTGACTCTTGATAATTCAAAAGCTCAAGACAGTTTAATTGGATTCCTGATTAATGTGAATGCTTCATTGCAAGTACTTGATTTTATATCCTGATATATCTGTCTTTTTATGAAAAATTCAGTACATAGAGAAGTCTCATTAAATTCTATAAAAAAAACCTGAATTTTATTTTTCATAATGCTTGATAAATGGTTTCGTTTTGTAGTTCATAATTTTCAGTTGTTAATATTGTATGTTACCCACAATTCCTTGTCTTTGGGCTTTTTTGTTTGACCACAACATAAGAGTATTATATACTTCATTTTTTGGCCCAACTGTGCCTCGATAATGGCAATTTTGCTAGTCATTAGTATGTGTGTCTTCTAGCCTGTGTTTGAGTTATTTATTTGTAATAATCAATTGATGTAGCATGATAAATGAATATGTCTTTGCAGGTTTTACTTGGAAGATCAACAGATGATGTTGATGTTGATATTGATTTAAGGAAAGAAGGTCGAGCTAATAAAATATCTAGGCGGCAGGTATCATTAAGCAATTTCTTTCTCAAGAAGTTTCAGCTAATGAATGAAATGGATTCTAGAAGCCTTATTTCTGAAAGTGACTTATAAAAGCATGTCTAGGATGAGTACATTTATTCAATAGAGATCCAATATTAGATACTATCGCATTTTCCTGCCCCTAATTTTAAGGTTCTGTGGATTGTAAATGGAGCCCGTGTAGTAGAAAAGTGAAATCTATTGTGAATATCGTTCGTAAATTGTTGATGGTCGTTGTTTCAATGAGCTAGCTTTCATCAAGTTAGCTAATCAAGCTAATGATTTGATCTGTCTATAAGATATTTGTCTCTGCCGTAGTCAAAAGCTTTGATTGTTTGAAGAGATGGTTGATAGTATATGGTTATTTTATTTACCTTGCTTACAACAGCTAATTTAAGAATATTATATAAAATGAATGATACTCCTTTACAAATCTATGCTAATGTGTCCTTCATCTTAGCCTATAAGATACTTAATAATAAAGCAGAAAGCTGGATGCAGTTATTTATGCACACAAATATCTAGGTCCTACAGATAATGCTGGGAGTCTGGACGCTCTGAATACTTTTTTTGAGGACTGTTTCACTGTGAAAAATTCAGTGCCTTCATAAATTACTTATATTCAAATTTTTTCTCTCTTTATTTTTGTTCGTATAATTATTACTTTCCTCAGTGGGGTTGGGGCGGGGTGGCATTGAGACAAGTAGGATTCTTCGGCAGACTTATTGTTTATGACTGTCTTTTGTGTTATGCAATTCCACCATTTGTGTTTCAATTACAGACCCTTAACTATCACTTCCTCTTGCATGTTCTCAGGCTATCATCAAGATGGAGGCAGATGGATCTTTCTTTCTAAAAAATCTTGGTAAGAGTTCAGTGTCCGTGAATGGCATAGCAGTAGCTTCTGGGCAGTTGCTGAACCTTAGCTCAAGTTGTTTGATTGAGGTAATTTTTCTTGCATCTCAATGATTGAAGAAAATTATTTTCCTTAGCTGGTTTTAAAATTCCAAGATATCCATTTCTTCCAAATTACACCAACTAATTTGGTTCACTAGTGCCTTAGAATACATACTTTTACAGTTTGTGAGGTGGTTGGTGATCCCTACATATTTATGTCTTCATTGACTTCCAGGCTGTTCCTGCTTAAATAATCCTTGAAAATGTTTGGATTTGTAGATAAAGGGAATGAGTTTTGTGTTTGAGATCAACCATGGTTATGTAAAGGAGCACTTGCGGAATTTTCCCATGAAAAATAAAGGCAAGGTGGGCAAGTCTGATTGGTCGGCTGAGGACGAATCATAATCATATGAATCGTGGGAAAATGTTTCTTCCTAAGTTAGCATCTATCTGTGTATAAGCTTAACAACCCAACCCCACCCCCCCCCCCCCCACCCAAAAAAACAAAAAACACCCCAAAAAGGAAAGGGTAAATATAACTTGCTTCTGTTTAAATTTTAGTATAGATATACCAGGTTTTAGTGCGAGCACGCAATTTCTCATCCAATCTAGCAACATACCACGTATAGCTTCTCCTTGTTATATTTATTTATATGTACTCTGTATGTGGTTTTCTTATTTACTAATAAATAATGAAGTTTTTGACATCAGTTGGCCTGTATTTGCAAGAACATTTCTCCTTTAGCTATCTACATGCTATTATTTTTATTTTTGTTTTTGTAGGTAAGTTCTGTTATAATTGTTCAAAACTTAAGCAGAAGAGTACATTACGACTTAGAAAACGGCGAGTTGGATTCGAAAAAAGTGTTATTGAGACAAATCATCATCCTCTATATTTCCTATATGTGATCCTTTTCTCCAGATTCTTGATTCAATCCTTCTTTACAGTTCCTTGGATTTTTTTTTTGGCCATGTTTGGTTTTGGATTCTGAAGAATATTTGTGTTATCAACATGTAAAAATGTCAAACTCGCATGTATTTGTCTCCTCATCTTTTAATCTGATGTAATGCAATTTTCTTTCATCAAAACCATCAACAGGCACTTTTGTGGTTGAGGGAAATGGATCATCTACTGTAAGCACCACGACATGTTGTTGTTGTGTTTTTAAAATAATCTTTTTTCATAAATTCAGCCAAAACGTTATCATTCTGAAACACAATCATTTGTGGTGCCCGCAGTAGAGGATTCAAGACAAGTGGTTGATGTTAAAAGGGAGATAGATGTGTATTGGAAAAGGGATTTGATGTACCCATATTGCTGGGCCAGGCCAGGCCATGTATGTGATGATAATTATTCCTAGATTCCTCCAATTGCCTTTTTTTTTTTTTTTTGATAACTAGAACTAAAGTCAAATACCAAATACTTTGATGGTGTGGTACTGGAAAAGAAAATAACAGAAAAAAAATTATTGGCTTAAATGTTAGGACAATCATTTTTTTGTATAGAAAGAAGAAAGATTATGATAATTATAGGCAGGGGTTAAGACAAAACTATTTGGGTACTGAATAGAATAAATAATATTAGGGGGGTTTAAATAAGTAAACGCTAACATTTTAATAATAAGTTATTAGTGGCACAATGAAATTTTGAAAAGCTTGAGGGGGGTGACAGCCCCCCTAACTTGGTAGTAAGGACATAATTTCATCACCTAATGCTGAGCTGCATTAACACTGCAGTTGGAGTTATCTGGAAATGATTAAGGCATCAATGATTAGAGTAGTTAATTCTTATAATTACTTAATTAATTAATTGAGAATATAATCTTTTGGTGGGATCACTTTGCTTTCAAAGCACTAAAGTAACAAATCATTTTTTGGAAAGTTTTTTTTTTTCCTTCCCCTCAAAGCAATTGGATCATATTGGAATATGTCCAAAACCCAAATTTAGTTTTATGATAATTAATTTAATATATATATATATATATTTATGTATATAGATAAAATATGTGTTTGTTCTTTAATGAATATGTGGATTCCCATGGTCCTGTCTTCTTTAATATTGACAGGAGCACATAAATACTTTCTAATTATAGTAAGTTTGATGCCTACACAATATTTTATAGAGTAGTCTATATAGCATATCATTCAGTGTTAATCAAAGTAAATATTTTGTGAGAAAATTGGATTGAAATACCGTCACAATTTCAATTTTGACAAGTGTGTTTATATCTTTACTTTATTATTGATTGGGTGACTCATTCAATTATATTTAATTTTTTATCATATTTATTAATTTTAATTAGTAATTCATTTTGACCTTTTCGTATAAAATATTTAGACCATAACAGTATGATTCCTCTGTTATACAATATGATCCATCCTCTGTCATAATATGTAAATATATTTATATATATGTATACGTTGTGTGTATTAATAAAAATGCTGACAGTAAGAGCGCTCTCTCTGACATCTTTCTCCAGAACCATTCAGACATATCTCTGCAACTCAAAAACCCCACCCCACCCCACCCCTTCATCCATATCTTCCTTCACTCCAAGCTCCAATTACACAGAGTCAGCCAAATGGCGATTCCTTCATCTTCTTCTCTCCTTACATTCTTCACAGTCACCCTCCTTCACTTCTCCATGCACGCAGACTCAGCCACACACTGGCAGGATGTACAAGTCTTGAAGCAGCTCCAGAGTACAATCACCTCAAGCTCTGTCCCTCCGGGCTCCTGCATCGATTCCTGGGACTTCTCCGTCGACCCCTGCGACAGCCTCTTCTCCGACAAGTTCACCTGCGGCTTCCGCTGCGACGTCGTTCTCAACTCCGCCTCCCGCGTCACCGAACTCACTCTCGACTCAGCGGGTTACTCCGGCTCCCTCTCGGCCGTCTCTTGGTCCCTCCCTTACCTGCAAAGTCTCGACTTTTCCAATAACAACTTCTCCGGCCCCATACCCGACTCGTTTTCCAGCTTGACCCAGCTCCAGCGACTCGGGCTATCACACAACTCACTCTCCGGCTCGATCCCGGACTCGCTGGGCTCGCTCGCCAACCTCGAAGAAATGTATTTAGACGGCAACATGCTGACGGGAGCAGTCCCATTAAATCTCAACGGTCTGAAAAATTTAAAAAGGCTCGAGCTCCAAGGCAACCAACTCATCGGGGTGTTTCCTGATCTGAGTCAGCTCAGTAACCTCAATTTCCTCGACGCCAGCGACAATGCCATCTCCGGGGAGCTTCCAGCTGCTCTTCCCCCTTCCCTCATCGAGCTAGCCATGAGGAACAACCAGATAGAAGGGAATATTCCGGCGGCCGTGGAGAATTCACCTTTTCTCCAGGTGATGGACCTGAGTCACAACAAACTCAACGGCTCAGTCCCGGCGAGTCTGTTTACCCACCCGTCGTTGGAGCAGCTGACGCTGTCTTACAATCAGTTCGGGTCCGTTCAGGTACCCGGTAATTCGGGCGTGACGAGCCCGCTTATTTCCGTTGACCTGAGCAACAACCAAATCCGCGGGTTCTTACCCGGGTTCATGGGCCTACTGCCCCGATTATCCGCGCTGTCTCTGGAGAATAACATGTTCTCGGGTTTGATTCCGACCCCGTATGTATTCAAGGTATTGGGGTCGGGTTTGGGCGAGGGAGCGTCCCAATTCGAGAGGCTTCTATTGGGGGGAAACTACTTATACGGGCCGATACCGGGTGCGTTCCTGGAGCTGAAAGCGGGTTCGGTTAGTGTCCAATTGGGGGACAACTGCCTGTACCGGTGCCCCTTAAGATTGTTTTTCTGTGAGGGAGGGGTACAAAAGTCATTAGTGGAGTGCAGAGCCTTTGGGCCTATCATTCCTTGAGTGCTGTGATGCTGTCTTTTATGGTCCCTAGTAACTAATTTTCTCTGTACAATAATATATTCTTTTATTTTTGTATTAATATTTAATGTATTCAATTATATTCTTTTTCTTTTCCTTCTTGTTTTAGATAATATCTATAATTTATCTGTTTTTCATAAAGAAATATTATATTTATAAACTATAGATTTTAAAATATCACATGTTTATAGTTTAATATCCACTATTACATGGCGACATGTATTTATATATGTTCGTATGTAAATATATATTAAATAAAAGTAATTTTTGTGTGTATCAGGTGTGTTATTTATTTGTTTAAAATTTTATTATTATTTAATAAAATAAATAATATTAAAAATTAAATTAATTAAATAATTTATATTTAGATCATAATATTGTGAAATTAAAAATATAGAATAAAGTGTAAAAAAATAAAACATAATTTGTTAATTTTAAGATGATTTAGAAAAGTAGAATGGGGAAATGTGATTGTTCTACTTTAGAGTGGAAGAAGATGAAAAGAAGGTGGCAGAGGAGTTAGGACAATACTAGATTCAGTCTCTCGTGATATCATCATCATTCACGTGCCTTCAATTTCACTCCACTTATCTTCTCTCTCCACATAAACTTCAGTGCAAACGTGCAATTCGGTTTCGGTTTCGGTTTCAAATCAAAATCCTTTCTTCTAAGTCAACCTCAACAATTTAATTTAACCTTTGATTCGATTCTGATTTCGGTATTAGAATAATTAATTCTAAAAATTAATAATTTTAAATCGATAATTTCAGTTGTGAACTTCAAAAAAAATTGAAATCGTCAATCAAAATCAAAGTTTAATTCTGATTTTGAGAATCGATGGAACTGTACGAGTTCTATATGCATATAAATAGAACCTGTGGGACTGTTAAATTGAATGACAAAAAGTTAAAAAGAAAATTATTTTAAATCACATTTCTTTATTTTTAAATGCAAATTTTTTAATTTGATTATTATGCTGGAGGTTTGATTTAAAAAAAAAAAAAAAAAAAAAAAAAAAAAAAACAACCTCAGTTTTTGGATCAATAAAATAGGTGGATATTTGAATTTTTCTTGTACCATCATTGAATGTAAATAAAAATCATATTAATTTTTATTTTAAGAAAACAAAAGAGCAGGTTATACAAAAGGTATCCAAAAGTAATTATAAAATACTTAACTCTACAAAATCCGACACTTATGAGCACAACTAGAGTTACGGACAGAGTTTGAAAATGTCAAATCTTTGATGATTCCATCATCTATGATGGAGTTACGAAAACTTCTGAATAGGTATCCTACACCTGCACCGAATTCTTTCTGGCCCATTATGCGAGTTATAGAGCCTGCAGATCCGAAACATACGAAGATAAAGCCCCCAGCACCAAAGAAAGGTGTAGGGAAGAGATTTGATCTTTATTCTAAGCAAAGTCCTTGACTCTTTCGAGACTTGACTGTCTAAGCCCGCTGTGCAGGAACGGGTTCGGCAGAAAGAAGTTCAGCTGAGCTAATCGAATTAGGAAATCCCGAGCGACTCTATCATCAATTCGTATTGAATTCATGTAGCAATTTGGTAATCGATATTGGTTCGTGCATAACATAATTTATTCGAAAATAAATAGAAATAAAATATGATGTTTCTAATTGGATCCATATTTTTTCGGGTTAACCCAAAGTGTAACCTCCACTTTATAGAACCTCTTAACAAGGTTATTTTCTTTTAAACAAATTGTTGGGCCTTTCCGGCCCAATATTATCATCTTTTGGGCCTCAACTTTTCTCCACAGGACGTTTGAAGATATTGTACACATGGGCTTTGGATAGCCCATAAAAAAATTGGAAATTACTATCTTTACTTTTTAAATAAAATCATTTATTTTAGATTTTATTATTATATGAACACGTGAAAATATGATATATAAAATAAGATTTTTATTTTGCAAAATCTAAGTTAATATTTTTGGTTTCTAAAATTGCTAATAATCTAAAATTTTACTTTTTGACGATATTATTTTCAAAGAATTATGCATGTCGTCGCTTACTTTTCTATTTTGCAATAAATAATACCAAACTTATAATTTTTTTTTGTCTTATTTTTAGCCATCATTTATGCTTATTTTTATTATAGTATTATTAGTCGGACCCTTTAAATAATTATTTTGAATTAACCAATATACTTGTACGACTATTAATATCCGAATATAAGATGAAATAGTGAATTAAATATAAAATTGAAACCACAACAAAAGAGGCAAGAATGCCTTTTAAAGATGCCTTCCACTTGAAGAAAAAAATGTATTGTTTGGTATGCAAAAATACAAAACATAAAAGAGAAACGTAATCAACATAGGCTAAAATCATATGAATAGAAATGATGAAACCAAATATAGTTAGAGTAACTTCCAAACAAAGCTTATTTAATCTCTTTCCTCTTTATTTGTTTGTGTGTGTGTGTGTGTGTGAGAGAGAGAGAGAGAGAGAGAGAGAGAGAGAGAGAGAGAGAGAGGGAGGGAGAGAGGGAGAGGGAGGCCATATGTATGACTCATTATGATCGAGCCCTTTGCATTAATTCACACTTCACATGTTATTATGAAGCAGCCCATACTATCCCAGCGGTCACATATTTAAAGAATTGAATTTTCTCACATCTTTTCTCTCACTTTTTCATTTCATATCACACCCTTATCCTCTTTTTTTATTTTTCAAGTTTATAACATAGTGTTAAAAGCATGGGATAAATAATACAAAAAAAATCGAGTAACATAACGAATTAAAATCTGAAATTAACTTAAATTGTGAGTACGTTATGATAGTGTTCAAATTTATCGGAAGAATGAATCGGTAGAAGAATTTTATTCCCCTGAATCAATTAAGTGTGTAAGCAAATTAAATATTGATTTATCTTGGAGATTGAATGAGGGGAAAATATCAAATGACGTTCCAATATATGTCAAATTTAATACGCTACAACATTATCTCGATTTATCTTGAAAACGAGTTGAGAAAATACCATTCTTTTCCAAAATTAATTGTGGGAAGGTCTAATTCTTGGGCTATATATGCATAACATATCATATGTAAAGTATGAAAAATTAATTAGAAAAACTTCAGTTGGTCGGTAACTATTACCAACAATTAGCAATTACGTGTGACTATAAAATCTCTGATTCATTCGTTAATATTGGAAAAATTTTACTTCATTTGGTCCCACTTATCAATACACAATCTATAATTATATAAAAGCAAGATAGTTTGGCTAAATTACAGTTTTGCCATTTTCCCGCCAAAACTGTTTACTAATTTTTTATTCAGGTACCCCATTCATAAAACATCGTAAACTGTGCTTGCAGGTGCCATCACAAAATTTTTGGTAGTTTGTTCAGCTATCAATAAAAAATTAATACATCTATTATTTCATTTGTAGTATATTTTTAAGTATTCCTGTAAAACTTAAATTAATAATAAATATTTTTTTATTTTTAGTAATATTTTCTAATCCTCTTACATTTTGATTTATTTATTAAATTCTGAAAAAAAAAGAGAAATTAGATGTTATTGGAGGTCGGGATGTGGGATAGTGTATAAATGGTTGACCAATAACCTTCTTTTACTTTTTTATTTTATTTTAATTTTTTACCTTAATTTTAAAAGCTTATAACTTTTACATCTCAACTTATTTTTTCATGAAAAATATATCAAATATTTTTTTTCAAGATCTTTAATTTGATATCCATATTGCGTATATAAAATTAATTTTTTTAAAACATAAAATATTTTTTAGTTTAATTGTAATATTTGATATTTAAAATATTTTTATATAAATAAAATTGTGAGATTTTTATACAAAATAAAATTATATTTTGTATATCATGTATTTTTATTTTAAAAAATATATTATTATTTTATAAATTTATTTATTTACTACATAAAAGTAACAAAATCTCAGACAATGTGATAATGCGAAACAAAACAAAATGCAAAATGTAATAATTAAATTAATATTAATTATAATTTACTAACTATTATATTATTATAAATATTAAAAATTGTGGAACGCACGGTAAAAATACTAGTGTGTATATATATATATATATATATATATATATATATATAGAGAGAGAGAGAGAGAGAGAGAGAGAGAGAGGTGGAGACTGGGGAATACGCAATTTCAACAAAAAGACAAATTGCAGTATCATCTATTACACATTATTTATCAGAAAGCTGTCTAAATTATTCTTCAACAGAACTAACAGACTAAAAAACAAGATGACAAAAACCTCTTAAACCTACTTTCTGACACCACAATTCCCCAACCTTAAACATCTCCCCCATTTCTCAATCTCATCAAATTCCAATGGCCAACTATCCCACAAATCCTCTTCTCCTCGTTGTCCACCTCATGCTTTTATCCTCCGGGATGACCCAATCCCGAGCCTGTCATCCCACAGACAAACACGCCCTACTCGACTTCAAGAAAAGAATCACTTACGACCCTTCAAATTTGCTCAAAACCTGGACTCCCCACACAGATTGCTGCACTTCCTGGGAGGGGATATCCTGCGATCCCCTCTCGGGCCGGGCCACCAACGTCTCCCGTCCTGGGCTTTTCTCGGATAGCGACTCGCCCATTGACACATCAATGTCCGGAACTCTCTCCCCATTTCTTGGCAACCTCTCATTCCTCCAAGTTCTTGATCTAAGCAATCTCAAAGACTTGGCCGGCCATATTCCACCTGAGTTGGGCAATCTTGCGAACCTAACCTACATGTTCCTCGATTCGAACAGCCTCACCGGGCCAATCCCGGCCACATTCCCGGGCCTGAATCGACTGAGAAGCCTCTACCTCAGCAACAACCATCTTTCTGGCCCTATACCAAATCACCTTTTCGACAACTTAACTTCACTATCTCAACTTGGCCTTTCAGGGAACCACCTTTCAGGCCCTATACCACCTTCCATTGGCAACATGGTTGCCCTAACAAACCTCGATCTCCACGGAAACAACTTCTCTGACAGGATACCCGAATCCATCGGAGAACTCAAGAACCTCATCTACCTTGATTTGTCTGAAAATGATCTATCCAAAACCATACCCGAATCACTGGGCCGCCTCTCCAAACTGGTGACTCTCTATCTAAACAGCAATCATCTCACCGGAAAAATCCCATCATCAGTAGAAGGCCTCAGGTCACTCCAATTTGCTCGTTTGTCGGAAAACCGCCTCACGGGGGAAATACCGCCTACCATTGGCAGCATTCCGCGAATTCAAAGCTTGGTCTTCGAAAACAATATGCTCAGTGGAGAATTACCGGCAAGCATTGGCAATCTAACCACTTTAAACGATATATACTTCTCTAACAACAGATTCACAGGCAAAATCCCACCATCTTTAGCAAATTTGAA